>CAWUFW010014635.1:0-404457 GCA_963921515.1 Calotriton arnoldi | reverse complement strand
GAAAAAGGCAAGAAAGGCCATAAAGAGGTAAAAGAGGTACATAAAGAGACAACAGGGGTGCAGAAAGAGGCAAGACAGGTGCAGAAAGAAGCATGGAAAGTGCAGAATGAAGCAACAGGGGTGCAGAAAGAGGCAAGAGAAGTGTAGAAAGGAGCAAGTGAGGTGCAGAAAGAGCCAATAGAGGTGCAAAAAGAGGCAAGAGAGGTGCAAAAACAGGCAAGAGAAGTGCACAAAGAGGCAAGAGAATTGCTGAAAGAAGCAACAGGGGTGTAGAAAAAAGCAAGAAAAGTACAGAAAGAGGCAAATGAGATGCAAAAACAGGCAGGAAAGGTATAGTAAGAGGGAAGACGAGTGCAGAAAGAGACAACAGGGGTCCTGAAAGAAGCACATGAGGAGCAGAAAGAGGCATTAGGCGTGCAGAAAGAGGGAAGAGAGGTGCAGAAAAAGGCAAGAAAAGTGCAGAAAGAGGCAAAAAAGGTACAAAAAGAGACAACAGGGGTGCAGAAAGAAGCAGGACAGGTGCAGAAAGAAGCATGGAAAGTGCAGAATGAATCAACAGGGGTGCAGAAAGAAGCAAGAGAAGTGCAGAAACAGGCAAGAGAAGTGCACAAAGAGGCAAGAGAATTGCTGAAAGAAGGAACAGAGGTGTAGAAAGAAGCAAGAAAAGTGCAGAAAGAGGCAAGTGAGATGCAAAAACAGGCAGGAAAGGTACAGAAAGAGGGAAGACGAGTGCAGAAAGAGACAACCGGGGTGCAGAAAGAAGCAAATGAGGTGCAGAAAGAGGCAACAGACGTGCAGAAAGAGGGAAGAGAGGTGCAGAAAAAGGCAAGAAAAGTGCAGAAAGAAGCAAAAGAGGTACATAAAGAGACAACAGGGGTGCAGAAAGAAGCAAGACAGATGCAGGAAGAAGCATGGAAAGTGCAGAATGAAGCAACAGGGGTGCAGAAAGAGGCAAGAGAAGTGTAGAAAGGAGCAAGTGAGGAGCAGAAAGAGCCAACAGAGGTGCAAAAAGAGGCAAGAGAGGTGCAGAAACAGGTAAGAGAAGTGCACAAAGAGGCAAAGAATTGCTGAAAGAAGCAACACAGGTGTAGAAAGAAGCAAGAAAAGTGCAGAAAGAGGCAAGTGAGATGCAAAAACAGGTAGGAAAGGTACAGAAAGAGGGAAGACGAGTGCAGAAAGAGACAACCGGGGTGCAGAAAGAAGCAAATGAGGTGCAGAAAGAGGCAACAGACGTGCAGAAAGAGGGAAGAGAGGTGCAGAAAAAGGCAAGAAAAGTGCAGAAAGAGGTAAAAGAGGTACATAAAGAGACAACAGGGGTGCAGAAAGAAGCAAGACAGGTGCAGAAAGAAGCATGGAAAGTGCAGAATCAAGCAACAGGGGTGCAGAAAGAGGCAAGAGAAGTGTAGAAAGGAGCAAGTGAGGTGCAAAAAGAGGCAAGAGAGGTGCAGAAACAGGCAGGAGAGGTGCAGAAACAGGCAAGAGAAGTGCACAAAGAGGCAAGAGAATTGCTGAAAGAAACAACAGGGGTGTAGAAAGAAGGAAGAAAAGTGCAGAAAGAGGCAATTGAGATGCAAAAACAGGCAGGAAAGGTACAGAAAGAGGGAAGACGAGTGCAGAAAGAGACAACAGGGGTGCTGAAAGAAGCACATGAGGTACAGAAAGAGGCATTTGGCGTGCAGAAAGAGGGAAGAGAGGTGCAGAAAAAGGCAAGAAAAGTGCAGAAAGAGGCAAAAGAGGTGCATAAAGAGGCAACAGGGGTGCAGAAAGAAGCAGGACAGGTGCAGAAAGAAGCATGGAAAGTGCAGAATGAAGCAAGAGAAGTGCAGAAAGAAGCAAGAGAAGTGCAGAAACAGGCAAGGGAAGTGCACAAAGAGGCAAGAAAATTGCTGAAAGAAGGAACAGAGGTGTAGAAAGAAGAAAGAAAAGTGCAGAAAGAGGCAAGTGAGATGCAAAAACAGGCAGGAAAGGTACAGAAAGAGGGAAGACGAGTGCAGAAAGAGACAACAGGGGTGCAGAAAGAAGCAAATGAGGTGCAGAAAGAGGCAACAGACGTGCAGAAAGAGGGAAGAGAGGTGCAGAAAAAGGCAAGAAAAGTGCAGAAAGAAGCAAAAGAGGTACATAAAGAGACAACAGGGGAGCAGAAAGAAGCAAGACAGGTGCAGAAAGAAGCATGGAAAGTGCAGAATGAAGCAACAGGGGTGCAGAAAGAGGTAAGAGAAGTGTAGAAAGGAGCAAGTGAGGTGCAGAAAGAGCCAACAGAGATGCAAAAAGAGGCAAGAGAGGTGCAGAAACAGGCAAGAGAAGTGCACAAAGAGGCAAGAGAATTGCTGAAAGAAGCAACAGGGGTGTGGAAAGAAGCAAGAAAAGTACAGAAAGAGGCAAGTGAGACGCAAAATCAGGCAGGAAAGGTACAGAAAGAGGGAAGACGAGTGCAGAAAGAGACAACAGGGGTGCAGAAAGAAGCAAATGAGGTGCAGAAAGAGGCCACAGACGAGCAGAAAGAGGGAAGAGAGGTGCAGAAAAAGGCAAGAAAATTGCAGAAACAAGCAAAAGAGGTACATAAAGAGACAACAGGGGTGCAGAAAGAAGTAAGACAGGTGCAGAAAGAAGCATGGAAAGTGGAGAATGAAGCAACAGGGGTGCAGAAAGAGGCAAGAGAAGTGTAGAAAGGAGCAAGTGAGGTGCAGAAAGAGGCAACAGACGTGCAGAAAGAGGGAAGAGAGGTGCAGAAAAAGGCAAGCAAAGTGCAGAAAGAGGCAAAAGAGGTACATAAAGAGACAACAGGGGTGCAGAAAGAAGCAGGACAGGTGCAGAAAGAAGCATGGAAAGTGCAGAATGAAGCAACAGGGATGCAGAAAGAGGCAAGAGAAGTGCAGAAACAGGTAAGAGAAGTGCACAAAGAGGCAAGAGAATTGCTGAAAGAGGCAACAGGTGTAGAAAGAAGCAAGAAAAGTACAGAAAGAGGCAAGTGAGATGCAAAAACAGGCAGGAAAGGTACAGAAAGAGGGAAGACGAGTGCAGAAAGAGACAAAAGACATGCAGAAAGAAGCACATGAGGTGCAGAAAGAGGCAACAGACGTGCAGAAAGAGGGAAGAGAGGTACAGAAAAAGGCAAGAAAAGTGCAGAAAGAAGCAAAAGAGGTACATAAAGAGACAACAGGGGAGCAGAAAGAAGCAAGACAGGTGCAGAAAGAAGCATGGAAAGTGCAGAATGAAGCAACAGGGGTGCAGAAAGAGGTAAGAGAAGTGTAGAAAGGAGCAAGTGAGGTGCAGAAAGAGCCAACAGAGATGCAAAAAGAGGCAAGAGAGGTGCAGAAACAGGCAAGAGAAGTGCACAAAGAGGCAAGAGAATTGCTGAAAGAAGCAACTGGGGTGTGGAAAGAAGCAAGAAAAGTACAGAAAGAGGCAAGTGAGACGCAAAATCAGGCAGGAAAGGTACAGAAAGAGGGAAGACGAGTGCAGAAAGAGACAACAGGGGTGCAGAAAGAAGCAAATGAGGTGCTGAAAGAGGCAACAGACGAGCAGAAAGAGGGAAGAGAGGTGCAGAAAAAGGCAAGAAAATTGCAGAAACAAGCAAAAGAGGTACATAAAGAGACAACAGGGGTGCAGAAAGAAGTAAGACAGGTGCAGAAAGAAGCATGGAAAGTGGAGAATGAAGCAACAGGGGTGCAGAACGAGGCAAGAGAAGTGTAGAAAGGAGCAAGTGAGGTGCAGAAAGAGGCAACAGACGTGCAGAAAGAGGGAAGAGAGGTGCAGAAAAAGGCAAGAAAAGTTCAGAAAGAGGCAAAAGAGGTACATACAGAGACAACAGGGGTGCAGAAAGAAGTAAGACAGGTGCAGAAAGAAGCATGGAAAGTGGAGAATGAAGCAACAGGGGTGCAGAAAGAGGCAAGAGAAGTGTAGAAAGGAGCAAGTGAGGTGCAGAAAGAGCCAACAGAGGTGCAAAAAGAGGCAAGAGAGGAGCAGAAACAGGCAAGAGAAGTGCACAAAGAGGCAAGAGAATTGCTGAAAGAAGGAACAGGGGTGTAGAAAGAAGCAAGAAAAGTGCAGAAAGAGGTAAGTGAGATGCAAAAACAGGCAGAAAAGGTACAGAAAGAGGGAAGACGAGTGCAGAAAGAGACAACAGGGGTGTAGAAAGAAGCACATGAGGTGCAGAAAGAGGCAAGAGAAGGGTAGAAAGGAGCAAGTGAGGTACATAAAGAGACAACAGGGGTGCAGAAAGAAGCAAGACAGGGGCAGAAAGAAGCATGGAAAGTGCAGACTGAAGCAACAGAGGTACAGAAAGAGTCAAGAGAAGTGTAGAAAGGAGCAAGTGAGGTGCAGAAAGAGCCAACAGAGGTGCAAAAAGACTCAAGAGAGGTGCAGAAACAGGTAAGAGAAGTGCACAAAGAAACAAGAGAATTGCTGAAAGAAGCAACAGAGGTGTAGAAAGAGGCAAGAAAAGTGCAGAAAGAGGCAAGTGAGATGCAAAAACAGGCAGAAAAGGTACAGAAAGAGGGAAGGCAAGTGCAGAAAGAGACAACAGGGGTGCAGAAAGAAGCACATGAGGTGCAGAAAAAGGCAACAGACGTGCAGAAAGAGGGAAGAGAGGTGCAGAAAAAGGCAAGAAAAGTGCAGAAAGAGGTAAAAGAGGTACATAAAGAGACAACAGGGGTGCAGAAAGAAGCAAGACAGGTGCAGAAAGAAGCATGGAAAGTGCAGAATGAAGCAACAGGGGTGCAGAAAGAGGCAAGAGAAGTGTAGAAAGGAGAAAGTGAGGTGCAGAAAGAGCCAATAGAGGTGCAAAAAGAGACAAGAGAGGTGCAGAAAAAGGCAAGAAAAGTGCAGAAAGAGGTAAAAGAGGTACATAAAGAGACAACAGGGGTGCAGAAAGAAGCAAGACAGGTGCAGAAAGAAGCATGGAAAGTGCAGAATGAAGCAACAGGGGTGCAGAAAGAAGCAAGAGAAGTGCAGAAACAGGCAAGAGAAGTGCACAAAGAGGCAAGAGAGGTGCAGAAACAGGCAAGAGAAGTGCACAAAGAGGCAAGAGAATTGCTGAAAGAAGGAACAGAGGTGTAGAAAGAAGCAAGAAAAGTGCAGAAATAGGCAAGTGAGATGCAAAAACAGGTAGGAAAGGTACAGAAAGAGGGAAGACGAGTGCAGAAAGAGACAACAGGGGTGCAGAAAGAAGCAAATGTGGTGCAGAAAGAGGCAACAGACGTGCAGAAAGAGGGAAGAGAGGTGCAGAAAAAGGCAAGAAAAGTACAGAAAGAGGTACATAAAGAGACAACAGGGGTGCAGAAAGAAGCAAGACAGGTGCAGAAAGAAGCATGGAAAGTGCAGAATGAAGCAACAGGGGTGCAGAAAGAGGCAAGAGAAGTGTAGAAAGGAGCAAGTGAGGTGCAGAAAGAGCCAATAGAGGTGCAAAAAGAGGCAAGAGAGGTGCAGAAACAGGCAAGAGAAGTGCACAAAGAGGCAAGAGAATTGCTGAAAGAAGCAACAGGTGTAGAAAGAAGCAAGAAAAGTGCAGAAAGAGGCAAATGAGATGCAAAAACAGGCAGCAAAGGTATAGTAAGAGGGAAGACAAGTGCAGAAAGAGACAACAGGGGTGCTGAAAGAAGCACATGAGGTGCAGAAAGAGGCATTAGGCGTGCAGAAAGAGGGAAGAGAGGTGCAGAAAAAGGCAAGAAAAGTGCAGAAAGAGGCAAAAAAGGTACATAAAGAGACAACAGGGGTGCAGAAAGAAGCAGGACAGGTGCAGAAAGAAGCATGGAAAGTGCAGAATGAAGCAACAGGGGTGCAGAAAGAGGTAAGAGAAGTGTAGAAAGGAGCAAGTGAGGTGCAGAAAGAGCCAACAGAGATGCAAAAAGAGGCAAGAGAGGTGCAGAAACAGGCAAGAGAAGTGCACAAAGAGGCAAGAGAATTGCTGAAAGAAGCAACAGAGGTGTAGAAAGAAGCAAGAAAAGTACAGAAAGAGGAAAGTGAGATGCAAAAACAGGCAGGAAAGGTACAGAAAGAGGGAAGACGAGTGCAGAAACAGACAAGAGGGGTACAGAAAGAAGCAAATGAGGTGCAGAAAGAGGCAACAGACGTGCAGAAAGATGGAAGAGAACTGCAGAAAAAGGCAAGAAAAGTGCAGAAAGAGGCAAAAGAGGTACATAAAGAGACAACAGGGGTGCAGAAAGAAGCAAGACAGGTGCAGAAAGAAGCATGGAAAGTGCAGAATGAAGCAACAGGGGTGCAGAAAGAGGCAAGAGAAGTGTAGAAAGGAGCAAGTGAGGTGCAGAAAGAGCCAACAGAGGTGCAAAAAGAGGCAAGAGAGGTGCAGAAACAGGCAAGAGAAGTGCACAAAGAGGCAAGAGAATTGCTGAAAGAAGCAACAGAGGTGTAGAAAGAAGCAAGAAAAGTGCAGAAAGAGGCAAGTGAGATGCAAAAACAGGCAGAAAAGGTACAGAAAGAGGGAAGACGAGTGCAGAAAGAGACAACAGGGGTGCAGAAAGAAGCACATGAGAAGTGCAGAAAGAGGCAAGTAGACGATGCAGAAAATAGGCAAGAAAAGTGCAGAAAGAAGGCAAGACGAGTGCAGAAAGAGACAAGTGAGATGTAAAAACAGGCAGGAAAGGTACAGAAAAAGGTACACTTTTTATATCAGGCCCCGCCCCTCCCTGCACCACTGTACAAACGCGCCCCTGGCCCGTTGTAAGTTGGGGGATTAAGACCCCTTGAATCCTGAGGGTCCCTGGGGGCCAGCTAGCCCACCAGGTACCTCCAGTAAGCACCACAGAGCTGCATTGCAGAAAGGTGTTCTGAGGCCATGCCCCTTTTTACACTACGCTGCAAACGCGACTTCTGGCGCACTGCTGCTCGGAGGATGAAGTCTACTTGTGTCCTGAGGTCCTCATCGCCCCACCAGCAGTGCACCAGAAGCCGCGTTTGCAGAGTGGTGTAAAAAGGGGCGTGGCCTCGGACCACCTCTCTGCAACGCAGCTCTGTGGCACTTACTGGACGTACCTGGTGGGCTAGTTGGCTCCCAGGGACCCTCAGGATTGAAGGGGACTTAATCCCCCAATTTACAACGCGCCAGGGGGCGCGTTTGCACCCTTGTTGTTTCAGGCCCCGCCCCCTCGCTGCACCACTGTGCAAACGCATCCCCTGGCGTGTTGTAAGTTGGGGAATTAAGTCCCCTTCAATCCTGAGGGTCCCTGGGGGCCAACTAGCCCACCAGGTACCTCCAGTAAATCAATCAATCAATCACAGAATTTGTAGAGCGCACTACTTACCCGCGAGGGTCTCAAGGCGCTGGGGAGAGGGAGGGGGGGGGATGCTGCTACTGGTCGAACAGCCAGGTCTTGAGTAGCCTCCTGAAGGTCAGCAGGTCTTGGGTCTGTCGTAGGCTTAGTGGAAGGGTGTTCCAGGTCTTGGCGGCGAGGTGTGAGAAGGATCTGCCGCCGGTGGTTGTTCTTCGAATGCGAGGGACGGTGGCGAGGGAGAGGTCGGCAGAGCGGAGCTGGCGGTTGGGGACGTAGAAGAAGAGTCGTCTGTTGAGGTAGGCTGGGCCAGTTTTGTGGAGTGCCTTGTGTGCGTGGATGAGGAGTTTGAAGGTGATCCTCCTGTCGACGGGGAGCCAGTGCAGGTTCCTCAAGTGGGGGGTGATGTGGCTGTGGCGTGGTACGTCGAGGATCAGTCGTGCGGAGGTGTTTTGTATGCGTTGCAGTCGCTTGATGAGCTTGGCCGGGGCTCCCGCGTAGAGGGCATTCCCATAGTCCAGTCTGCTACTGACGAGGGCCTGGGTGACTGTTCTTCTTGTGTCTGTCGGGATCCACCTGTAGATCTTGCGAAGCATGCGGAGGGTGTTGAAGCAGGAGGAGGAGACTGCGTTGACTTGCTTGGCCATGGAGAGCGTTGAGTCGAGGATGACTCCCAGGTTGCGTGCGTGGTCGGTGGGTGCCGGGGCTGCTCCCAGCGTCGTTGGCCACCAGGAGTCGTCCCAGGCTGAGGGGTTGGAGCCGAGGATGAGGACCTCCGTTTTGTCCGTGTTCAGCTTTAGTCGGCTGATCTTCATCCAATCGGCGACGGCCTTCATTCCTTCATGGAGATTGGCTTTGGCGGCGAGGGGGTCCTTGGTGAGGGAGAGGATAAGTTGAGTGTCGTCGGCGTAGGAGATAATGTTGAGGTCGTGTTGTCTGGCGATGCGTGCGAGCGGGGCCATGTAGATGTTGAACAGTGTTGGGCTGAGGGACGATCCCTGGGGTACGCCGCAGATGATCTCAGAGGCTTCGGATCGGAAAGGTGGGAGGCGGACTCTCTGGGTGGTCCATTCCAGGGCCTTGTTGTTTCAGGCCCCGCCCCCTCGCTGCACCACTGTGCAAACGTGCCCCCTGGCGCGTTGTACGTTGGGGGATTAAGTCCCCTTCAATCCTGAGGGTCCCTGGGGGCCAACTAGCCCACCAGGTACCTCCAGTAACCGCCAAAGAGCTGCGTTGCAGAGAGGTGTAAAAAGGGGCTTGGCCTCGGACCACCTCTCTGCAACGCAGCTCTGTGGCGCTTACTGGAGGTACCTGGTGGGCTAGTTGGCCCCCAGGGACCCTCAGGATTGAAGGGGACTTAATCTCCCAATTTACAACGTGCCAGGGGGTGCGTTTGCACACTTGTTGTTTCAGGCCCCGCCCCCTCGCTGCACCACTGTGCAAACGCGCCCCCGGGCACGTTGTAAGTTGGGGGATTAAGTCCCCTTCAATCCTGGGGGTCCCTGGGGGCCAACTAGCCCACCAGGTACCTCCAGTAACCGCCACAGAGCTGCATTGCAGAGAGGTGTAAAAAGGGGCGCATTTGCACAGTGGTGCAGGGAGGGGGCGGGGCCTCCGGCGATATGCCGCCTTTTGTTTTATTTTTTTTTAAATCTTTTTTTATGGGAGGGGGGCTGCGTGGCCCCCCTTCCCTGGGCCAATTATGGCCCCGGGGACCCCATCCCCCGGGGTCTGGCAACCTTCTTTTTTTAATTGAAACTTTGGGAGGGGGGTGGGTCGGAGGGAGGGCTGAGAGTAACCGCCACAGAGCTGCGTTGCAGAGAGGTGTAAAAAGGGGCATGGCCTCGGACCACCACTCTGCAACGCAGCTCAGTGGCACTTACTGGAGGTACCTGGTGGGCTAGTTGGCCCCCAGGGACCCTCAGGATTGAAGGGGACTTAATCCCCCAATTTACAACGCGCCAGGGGGCGTGTTTTCACACTTGTTGTTTCAGGCCCCGCCCCCTCGCTGCACCACTGTGCAAACGCGCCCCCGGGCACGTTGTAAGTTGGGGGATTAAGTCCCCTTCAATCCTGGGGGTCCCTGGGGGCCAACTAGCCCACCAGGTACCTCCAGTAACCGCCACAGAGCTGCATTGCAGAGAGGTGTAAAAAGGGGCGCATTTGCACAGTGGTGCAGGGAGGGGGCGGGGCCTCCGGCGATATGCCGCCTTTTGTTTTATTTTTTTAAATCTTTTTTTATGGGAGGGGGCTGCGTGGCCCTCTTCCCTGGGCCAATTATGGCCCCGGGGACCCCATCCCCCGGGGTCTGGCAACCTTCTTTTTTAATTGAAACTTTGGGAGGGGGTGGGTCGGAGGGAGGGCTGAGAGTAACCGCCACAGAGCTGCGTTGCAGAGAGGTGTAAAAGGGGCATGGCCTCGGACCACCACTCTGCAACGCAGCTCAGTGGCACTTACTGGAGGTACCTGGTGGGCTAGTTGGCCCCCAGGTACCTCAGGATTGAAGGGGACTTAATCCCCCAACTTACAACGCGCCAGGGGCGTGTTTTCACACTTGTTGTTTCAGGCCCCGCCCCCTCGCTGCACCACTGTGCAAACGCGCCCCCGGGCACGTTGTAAGTTGGGGGATTAAGTCCCCTTCAATTCTGGGGGTCCCTGGGGGCCAACTAGCCCACCAGGTACCTCCAGTAACCGCCACAGAGCTGCATTGCAGAGAGGTGTAAAAGGGGCGCATTTGCACAGTGGTGCAGGGAGGGGGCGGGGCCTCCGGCGATATGCCGCCTTTTGTTTTATTTTTTTAAAATCTTTTTTTATGGGAGGGGGGCTGCGTGGCCCCCCTTCCCTGGGCCAATTATGGCCCCGGGGACCCCATCCCCCGGGGTCTGGCAACCTTCTTTTTTTAATTGAAACTTTGGGAGGGGGCCGCATGGCTCCCCTCCTTAGGCCAATTATGGCCCCGGGGACCCCATCCCCCGGGGCCTGCCTTTCCGTTTAAAAAAAAAATTAAAATTATAATTTCAGGGGAGGGGGGCCGCGTGGCCCCCCTCTCGGGCCACTTCTGGCCCTGGGGACCCCATCCCCCGGGGCCTGGCCTCTCTGTTGGGGACCGTGGGGGGAGCCCCTATGCCCCACGGTCCCGCCAGCTCCCCGCGTCCTGCGGGAGCCAGCATTGCTTTTGCACAAGGGGAGCTGCAGACATTGGCCAAGGATCCACCTACCATATGGCAGGACCATTTAAATGACTGTGTTGTTTTATTGACGGCTTTTCCGCACTGATGACGGCAATAGCCAGAAACGCGTCTGCGGATGTTTTATAGCCGACACACACCCCGTGAGTGCACCGGACCCTGTGAGTACCATGAACTCCTTGTTTTTGTCGTTTTATAAGCGGTTTCCACCACCGCTTTCCGGTTGCACCCGCCACGAGTTCGGCTGGCCCCAGGTGGAATACTGTGCTTTGGATTCAATTTGGGCTGCCTGAACCGCAGCTTACGGACTCTGTTTACCTATTTAGGTTGTGGCTTATACAAAGCTAGTGTTTCACCATATGTGGGAGACACACAGGGGTTGATTCCGATTCGGGCCGGAAATCTCTCCGACCGAGCCGGACCCGGAGAGATTTCCGACCGAATCGGACCCGTGCAGTCCGACCGAACGAGTCCGATGCATTCGTATGCCACCGGACACGAGTCGGTCGGACTCCCATTGAAGTCAATGGGAGCCGGTCGTACAACGCGTACGCGGGCTCCCATTGCCTCAATGGGTGCGAGGCGGACAAGGGCGCCCCCTACAGCGAGTACGCCGCGAGCGCGCTCGCGGCGTACACGCACAGGTAGGGGGGACCCATGGGTCCCCCTGTGTGCGCCTCGCACGGGTACGCATACAGGGGTCCGACACGGACCCCCAAAGTACGGCTCCGACAGCGAGTTCGAGTCGGACGGCGCGAGTCGGTCGGAGCGGTCGAGGTGCGCATCGTACTTACCCGGCCGGAAAACGTCTCCATTGCGCGGTGCGAATCGGGTCCGAGCGAGTCGGTCGGAGCGGTACGATCCGGGTACGAGTCGGTCGGAGCGGTCGGGTCGCCCGGACGAGTCGGTCGGCGAATTCGCATCGTACTCGCTCGGCCGGACCCGCGTACGATTCGGTCGGGAAAAAGGGCTCCGAATCGGATCCGGTAAAGCCGAATCCTATTCGGAGCCCTACCGGCCGAGATCGGAATCGGCCCCACAGTGTTTTCGCTTTTAATCCAGCGGCAGGCGAGGGGATGTACAGGCACAGTTATTACGGCTGCCAATTGATTTTTTCAGCGATGGGAGCGCCATAGATATTGCATTAGGCAATAAATAATTATGACGGCGACGCCCCATTGCCGGCCCTTCATTGGCCAAGGATCCACCTACCATATGGCAGGACCGTTTAAATGACTGTGTTGTTTTATTGACGGCTTTTCCGCACTGATGACGGCAATAGCCAGAAACGCGTCTGCGGATGTTTTATAGCCGACACACACCCCGTGAGTGCACCGGACCCTGTGAGTACCATGAACTCCTTGTTTTTGTCGTTTTATAAGCGGTTTCCACCACCGCTTTACGGTTGCACCCGCCACGAGTTCGGCTGGCCCCAGGTGGAATACTGTGCTTTGGATTCAATTTGGGCTGCCTGAACCGCAGCTTACGGACTCTGTTTACCTATTTAGGTTGTGGCTTATACAAAGCTAGAGTGTTTCACCATATGTGGGAGACACACAGTGTTTTCGCTTTTAATCCAGCGGCAGGCGAGGGGATGTACAGGCACAGTTATTACGGCTGCCAATTGATTTTTTCAGCGATGGGAGCGCCATAGATATTGCATTAGGCAATAAATAATTATGACGGCGACGCCCCATTGCCGGCCCTTCATTGGCCAAGGATCCACCTACCATATGGCAGGACCGTTTAAATGACTGTGTTGTTTTATTGACGGCTTTTCCGCACTGATGACGGCAATAGCCAGAAACGCGTCTGCGGATGTTTTATAGCCGACACACACCCCGTGAGTGCACCGGACCCTGTGAGTACCATGAACTCCTTGTTTTTGTCGTTTTATAAGCGGTTTCCACCACCGCTTTACGGTTGCACCCACCATGAGTTCGGCTGGCCCCAGGTGGAATACTGTGCTTTGGATTCAATTTGGGCTGCCTGAACCGCCGCTTACGGACTCTGTTGACCTATTTAGGTTGTGGCTTATACAAAGCTAGAGTGTTTCACCATATGTGGGACACTCTCAGTGTTTTCGTTTTTAATCCAGCGGCAGGCGAGGGGATGTACAGGCACAGTTATTACGGCTGCCAATTGATTTTTTCAGCGATGGGAGCGCCATAGATATTGCATTAGGCAATAAATAATTATGACGGCGACGCCCCATTGCCGGCCCTTTATTGGCCAAGGATCCACCTACCATATGGCAGGACCGATAAAATGACTGTGTTGTTTTATTGACGGCTTTTCCGCACTGATGACGGCAATAGCCAGAAACACGTCTGCGGATGTTTTATAGCCGACACACACCCTGTGAGTGCACCAGACCCTGTGAGTACCATGAACTCCTTGTTTTTGTCATGTATATATATACACATATATATATATATGTATTTATTCACTCAAACAACAAAGGTATATTACCCAAGCACGCTGACACAAGTATGCCTCCTTGACAAAGGATTTTGTAAAGCCGAAACATGTTGTTCCTGTGTGCAAGAACAAACAAGTTTTCATCATCTGGCATGCGCCTTTCCTTTGTTTCTATGAGGATTTGGATTATTTGTATTCTGCATCAAGAGGCAAAGATTAATTATTCCCTCTGCCATTTGTCTCCTAGTGAGCTATTGCCCTCATCTATTGTGTCACACACCTCCTGGTACCCTTCTTTTACAGCTCTCTTTCTAATGCACTTAATTAATTGCTTATCGATTAACTGTTTTATATTCAGATGCTGCACATGTAACATAATAACTCCTGTGCACAGATATGACCTGGATATTAGCAGGAATATCTGTAGAGACACACGGTCTAACTCGTACACAGCATCTAGAAATGAGTCATCTCCTTAACTGTCTAAGTCTCACTGCTGAATGACCCAGTCTTAAAGGTGTTCCATGTTATTGTCTACCTGCAACTGTGCATGAGTGAGGAACAACTCTTGTTTTTTCATAGGTTTTGTACTTGAGTTACAGGAAGGTGGTCATTGGTGTCATCACTCTCAGAAGTGGTATTGTGATGTCTTTGCTCTTATGTTTCATCCCCTTGATATGATGACATTTTGATTTGAAAACAACACGACTCATAATCATGTTACAATAAAGATGTACTTTTAACTTACATTGTGTATAATTTAAAACATCATTATTGTTCCTACCAATGTGGTATGTGTGATTACACAAATGTAGGGATGTAATTTTCACAATTTCAGGAACTTCGCAGGTACAATTGTTATGCAAAAATCACCTTTACTTTGCATGATTACACACATGACCACTGGCGACTGTTCCCGGTGCTTTGTGCAAGTATGTCCTCACTGCAATAATTGACATTAGGATGAACTTCATGTGAAAGTGTAGAGCAAAAATTCATGCAATTAGACAAAAGCAGATTATGCTCATTTAACACACCCCTACCTAGAATCCTAATATTCTTTGACTATAATTTCTGGAATGCAATTTAAGATTTAATGGAAAAGTAAATGTGGAGCAGATGTCCACAGTGTTTGGAGTCGTAAACTTACACAATAACAAAACACAAACGCATATCCTGCAGGTGTTCCTCTATAATATCTAATTAAGAATATCATGGGACAAGAATATCGTTGGCAGACTAAAACAATGTCAAGAATATCATGTACTTTAGATATCACTGGTAGGAATATTGATATCTTTAGGTGTTTTTTATATTGTTGTTCATTATATCGTGATTTAAAATATTGTTGTATATAATATCATTGTTTTGTGCTCTGTTGTTTAATTTTTTTTTTATTCGTTTAATTTTTTAGTAGTGGAATGTATGGGGTTTAGGGGAAAATCGTGGCGAGTAATTTTATTTCTTTGTGTTATAAATTCAACTAGTTTGTTTGGAATGTAATTGTTTATATTTATTACATTTTGCTTTAATTTTTATAATTTCTTTAAGATTTTATTTTTAATAGTCATATGTGTTTTTATTAGTTAATATTGTAAAACATAATTTAAAAAATGTTATTTTGAAAGTTGCTAATTAAAAGAGTAAGTTAAAATATGTTAGGTCATTTTATATGTAAATTAAACATTTTGTTTGATTTAAAATTTAGTAAGTTCATTTTTAATGTGTCTTTGCAAGTTACCAATTTATTAATTTATCTGGATTATATTTCTCAAATTAGTTCAATCAGTAAAAGGGTAATTTAGTTTTTTAATTTGTAAAACTAATGTTTAAATGTAAATATTTTGGTATTCCATTTAGATATTGTGCTAAAAATGCATTTTTATCTTTTTGTATTTTTTATGTATTTATTTAATATTTAAAAATTCTATCTATGTTTTGTATTGAAATTGTTATTTTATTTAGGTTTGTAAGGTTTTATTATTTTAAGTATATCTTTTACATTATAGTGGCAGTAGTGAAACAAACTCTAATGCTTTCCCCAATGTGGATTATATTTGAGTTGGAATACTTTATTTACCCTCTGAAAGTCCAATACTTTCCCAAATATGGTTTATAATGGACTGGAAATAGCACATTTAACCCCTCAAGTCCAGTGCTTTCCCATTGTGGCCTAGATTGAGTGGAAATAGTAAATCTTCCCCCGAAAGTTCAACTCTTTCTCCAACGTGGCTTAGATTGAAGTGGAAATAGTAAATGTACTTATTTTTATGTGTTCAATTTTATTAATTGAATTTCACACTGGACTTGCAATATTTTAGTTTAGATTGAAATAAGGTATGCTTTTTATCTTTTTTAAATTTTTTTATATCATCCCAACTTTTTTATTTTTTTATTGTTTATTTTTGTTACATTTTTGTACGTAAAAGTAGTCCATAAATTTGGTTAGTAATTTGTTAATAACATGATTTGATTATGAAGTGAAAGTTGTAGAATGATACACTGTTATTGTCATGTAAGTTTTATTTATTACATTCATTTGATTAACATATACAATTCTGTACTTCGTGTGTTTTTTGTATCTGTTGTATTTATCTGGGTTTCAACATATATTGTTGTACATTTTTAAACATAATTTTATGTCCATAAATGCTTTATCAACATAAACCTTTTAAATATATATTTATGTTATATTTTTATACATTGTTCTACTTTTCCATGCATACATTTTTATATAACATTCTCACATATGTAATCCATTTTTGGATCCATTCAATTTATTGCAAACATTGTATATTCAGATATATTTTAAATACATTAAAAGTACTATTAGTTATTTTTAATTTTTTACAGTACTTTTTTTTAAATATTTCGAAATTCTTGTGATACAGAGGCTTATTTAAACTCTTTTTAACATTTGTTTATTTACTACAATATTGTGCCACCATTCCACTACGTTGTTGTGTTTTGCTTGTTGTTCCATAGTACTGTTGTGAACACTCCACCATCATATATGATACTTGGGTTGATTTCTGTGTCAATAGCAGTGCAGTCTCCCAACCCAAGTATCTTCGAAGTAGCCCATCAGGGATGCTAATATTGTTCACGTCTTTGAAAGTAAGGTGATTCTACTAATAGGTTGTAATGTTTTGCTACTTACAGGGACATAGGCTGCTGCAATTAGTTATTTAATTTCATGGGCAAATTCATAAAGTTAGGATTTTTCTCAGTTTAGGAGTAGTAAAGTTAGGATTCCTAACTTTACTACTCCTAAATGCCTTTTGTGAATACCGAAAGTCATAAAGTTAGGATTTTTCTCAGTTTAGGAGTAGTAAAGTTAGGAATCCTAACTCTACTACTCCTAAATGCCTTTTGTGAATACCAAAAGTCGTAAAGTTAGGATTTTGTCTCAGATTACTTTTTGTAAATCAGGCCCAATGATATTTGGGTCATCGCTATTTTAGCTCTTAATATTCTAATTATGTTTATTATGTTTTATTGTGGTGGTGATGTTTAAGTGTTTCTATATTTTTGTTTATGATACTTTGACATTTTAGATATGTTTTAGTGGTTAGCATAACTCGCTTAATTTGATGTAGCGTAATTATAGAAAATTACAGCAAAACTGCACAAGATTACACAGAATTATGCAAGTAGTGTAACCCTATATTTAGTACTATTTTCTTAATGAAAAATGCACCCTTGCATCCAAAACGGACCCAAGGTTGCATTTTGCAGTAAGAAAATAGTGCTAAGTTCCATGGAAAACAAACAACAGCAGCCACTTGTGTTTCTAAGTTTGTTGTTCCTGTGCTCCTGAGGTAGGAATTTGGTGCAAAATTACTCATAATTATGCCAGCATCATAATCTTGTAATCTTTGGTAATTTTGCATCAAAGGAGTAATACAAAATTACCGAAATTACTCCGATTACTCTGGCATAATAAAAATGTTGACAAGGCCAAATATATTTAATGCTGTCATTTATGTAGTCAGATTACTATTATTTCTTTTAAAGTATAGGATTACAATATTAAGGTAGTCACTATTTTTGGGTGACATTTGTGAAGTTCGATATTGTTTTCCTCAATGTTCTGTTATACACCCTATCCAGTGGAAAGTTAGACATGTCTACCTTAACATCATTAATCTGTTGTGGTGTTCACTTACCAATAGTTGATAGGGAAATGCTGAAGTGTCTTTTTTGTGACTCCAATCAGTACTTCAGGCTCAAATTTGTAATAACAAAATTCCACAATAATTCCTCAAGGGTGGTAGCTGATGATTATAACTATCGATTTCCTCCTGTGCTATGTGCCTCATTAATACTTTCTCCATTGTACTAGAACTGAGATCATGCCGTCTTGCGTATTTCTTCAGGGGTACAATGTGTCACCCCAACTGAATACATTTTTTCTTGAATGCTAAGCTAGCTTTTCTTGTGTGACACAGGCACAGTCAGCAGAGATTTACCAAACAGTTTATCAATGTGTGTTACACATTCTTCACCAGGTGTTTAAGTATTTCAAGTTTTTTCACTGAACTTTGGCTTTTTCTTTCGCTCGGAGTCCTGGTTTGCGATCTTTGGTGTAGTTAAGGATGTATGGACTAGGATTCTATAGGATTGAAAAAGAGTTCTTAAGAGCTGCCTTCCTCTCTGCTCTCAAGGCCTATACTGGGAAGGTAGAGGTGTATTTCCTGTTGGAGATGTCATTCAATGCCTGCTCCTGACCAATTATTAATACTAACATTAATAATTATTCTGCATTTTTTAATGAGAATCATACCGAATCACTATTTGGAATAGACATGTGTTTCTACATAAAATATAATGATTTCCAATTTGGCATCGATCAGAATTACCAAATTAGGACTCAGTATTACCATGTTTGTATATCTGGCCTTAAAATCTACCATGCAACAAAACTGTATACAAGTGCATATCTCACCGAGAACCCTTGTGGCAGGCTTCATTAAAGTAGCAGGGTTCTTAAGAAATGAGTCTCTTAAGGAAAACAGCGCAGGCATTGGATCAGTTGGACCATAACTTGCGATGGAAAAAGATACTACTCCTCACTTCATGAATCTTGTATGCTTTCGTACTTGTGATGCAGACAAGCTAGGCGCAGAATCAATAGGAAATGTGGCACCACCTTCAAAACCATGCCAATAGAGGGTTTGAATACATATAAAATACTTCGTGTGTGAGCCTAAGCATACAATGTACTGCCTTATGCGTGCCAAGTTTCTGCAACTATAAAGAGATGGATGAGAAAAGAACTGCAGTCATGAATATGTGCAGCATTAATGATAACAGGGTGCGCATTTTAAAGAGAAGTGGTGACAGCAACCGTCGACCAGGAGTAGTGAGTAGACAAGGCAGACATACTCTTTATAAGGTCAGTAGGTATTTTTATGGAATTCAATGAATGTGAATAAACAATAGGACATCACCACTGTTTCAAGGTTAGCAGCTGGACAGTGGTGGCTGTAAATCCAAAGATACAAGCTGAAAAAAATGAAATTCTCAATAGAGTTCATGATTAAACCTTTATGGTGACACAGGGCATGAACACTGATTACTGCTTTTTTGAGGATGTTGATAACAGTTTCACATATTTTAATGCATGGAGTGCATGGCAGGAAGATGTCCAAAACACTTTCTCATACTATCTCAGAAGTGGTATGAACACATAACATGGATACCCATGAACGTGAGTTATAATCAAGAGATCAGTCACAGGTGGAAAGTTAGATGTGGAGGTTCGGTCTGAGGCAAACAGAAATATTGCAGTCCCAGGCTTCTCTGTGAGTTGATAATTGTGTCTTATTGACTTGTCGTTATGGAATCCAGACTTTGGTTCTGGGAGTGTAGTTAGTGTGCAAAGTACACAAGAGGATGTCTGGCATTTGTGTTTGACAGCATCTTTTACATCATCTGAGCTTGATACCTGTTTACGATCGAGATGCACAACTCAGTGTGCAGTTTGTTTTCCAGTAGGTCTTTGAGTGACACATAAATCTTCTCTTCTGAAGTGATTGCATTTTCTCCTTGAGCCCGCCGGTGCGGCAGAGGGCCTCCTAGTCCCTAAAATGGTGGCAGTTCACCCACCATGAAAAGGCTGGCAGTGATGGACATTGGGGGCCTGTAGCAGGCCCCCCTTCAACCCTGGCCCTTTTCTTTCGGTGTGGGGGGGGCACCTATGGTGCCCCCTACATATCCCTGTACAAAGTGATAGGCACCACATGGTGCCTGCCCTGTTTTTTGCATTGCAGCGGTTGCTGCAGTCAGCAGCACCCGCCACAATGGAAAAGGTGGCCAATGCGACCGCCATGGTGGTAGTCGCATCATAATTTGTCCTGTGGGACCGCCGCCTTGTAGGCGGGCAGTCCCACATACGATACAATGGCAGACTGACTGAAGTCCGTCCGCCATCGTAATGACCCCCTTTGATACAAATACAAGAGTGTGAAGGGCAGCTTACTCATCTTTCTCTCTCAAGGCCTCGCTTCCTGGGAAAACACTTGGACCTTGGTTGTAGAACCTCACCTAGAGAGAATTCTATGACCATGGCAAGAATATGCCTTGGACGGGTGGAAATGTCCTCACTGAATTCTACTCTTAACACTTTCACTACTGGGGGTTTTGCTTATTCATGTGCTGTAGCTTTCTTAAAGAAATGTGCATTGGGTTTTTCAAAAACATATACGTCTTTGATCTCTTTGTGCATGAGAACATATTATATGGTTTTTGGTATGTGTAGGGCTTCATATTGGTGCAAACCCTGCATTAATATTTCATTTCAGCTTCAAGATATAATAAAAAATGTGGAGATATTTTCATTTTTATAACACGCATACTCAATATTATGTTTATTTTGGCAAATGGACGGACGTAAAAACAGAACATTCATGAAGCAAATGTTGTCTGAATGTGTTGAGCCTTGAAACCCCAAATATGTGATGGTTTTCCAATGGAATGTGGTTTGCACAATAAATTATTAATATAGCCTTATAACCCGCGTTAGCTGGGCTATACCAGCCATTAAAAGCCCGCTCCAGCAGTAAAGGCCCGAGCCACAGTCAAGGCCCTTTAACAAGGGAGCGAGCCTTTAATGGACTGTTTAGCCCAGCTACGGCGGGCTATAAGGCTATTAAAACATTCTGCCACTAGAGTGCAGGATGTTCTAACAAATAAAACAAAGGCCCCGGGAAGCCCCGGGAAGCCCCAGGAGGTATATATCCCCTCTGGCTCCATGAGACCTCCGTGAACAACAAACATTTGAATGTTGGTGCTCTGGGCTTTTACCAGCCAGTAACCCCTTAACTGCTGGGCCTTTCCACCATCCCCCCCCAGTGCTGAGCCATTTTTTGGCTATTTCGGGTAGTTTGTGCTTGGGGCTTCATAACCTTTATTCCACATAACCTATCCATGCCAAATTTGCGTCCTTTTTTCCCAACATCCTGCGAATACAAAAGGTACCCAGGGTTTGTGGATTCCCCGAGAGGGGTCTGAGAAATTCGCCAAAATACAGCTACATTTTGGGTTTTTGGGGAAAAATTGGAAAAAGTGCTGAAGAAGAAAGCGTCTGGTTTTTTCCCTGAAATGGTATCAACAAAACGTTTGTGGTGAAAAAATAACAATCTTCCCAACTTTCAGAAACAGGCAGACTTTTGTCAGAAAACCAACATTTTCTACACAGTTTTGGCATTTTAGTGGGACATATCCTATTTTTACTATTTTTTGTGCTTTCAACCTGCTTTCAGTTAGTGCTAGAAATTGATGTGAAACCAATAATGGAACCCTGAAAGCTATACATTTCTGAAAAGTAGACACAATTCTGAATTCAGCAAGGGGTTATTTGTGTAGATCCTTCAAGGTTTTCCTATAGAAAGTAACAGTTGAAATTAAAACATTGAAAACATGTTAAAAAAACAGCCATTTGTGCCTGCGTTTTCCCCTGTAACTTCTTCAAAGTATGGCAGATTTTTAAAAGCAATATACCGTTAAGTCCACTGGACCGTTATGGTTGCAGGGGTATATGAGACTTGTAGGTTTAGCAAGAACCCTAAGTGCCCAGAGCCAATAACTGAGCTGCGCGTTGCTCTGGTTTTTCATTGTGTACCGGGTATATAGCAATTGACTTGGTAAAATATAAACAGTGAAAAATAGGTATCAAGGAAAACTATGTATTTCCAAAATGGTAACAACATATGGAGTTTAGAAGCAATGGTTATTTGCACAACTCCAAATATGTGGGTACCTATTCGAGCATGTGAATTAGAGGGCATTTTTGAAAATGACTTCTTTTTTACACACTGTCCTTTATTTGGAAGGCAGAAATGCATAGAAAGTCAATTGGCAATAACACTTGTTCTACTATTCTATGTTCCCCTAAGTCTCCCGATAAAAAATGGTACCCCACTTGTGTGAGTAGGCATAGTGCCCACGGCAGGGAAAGGCCCAAAACGCAGCGCGAGCACATCACATTTTTCCAGTGAAAACGGACCCTTTTTAGCAATGTGCCTAGCTGTGGTTTTTGGACCCTAGCTCAGGAGGCACCTAGGGAAACCTTGCAAACCTGTATATTTTTGAAAACTAGATACCCAGGGGAATCCAGGATGGGGTGACTTGTGTGGCTTTCACCAGGTTGTTACCCGTAATCCCTTGCAAACCTCAATCTTTGTAAAAAAAAAAAACATTTTCCTCATATTTCTGTGATGGAAAGTTCTGGAATCTGCGTGGATCCATAAAATTTCACCCGCCTAGCATTCCCCAAAGTCTCCCGATAAAAATGGAACCTCACTTGTGTGGGTAGGCCAAGTGCCCGCGGCAGAAAACGTCCCAAAATGCAACGTGGGTACATCACATTTTTCCTGTGAAACTGACCCTTTTTTTGCAATGTGCCTTGCTGATGTTTTTGGACCCTAACTCAGCTGGCACCTAGGGAAACATAGCAAACTTGTACATTTTTGAAAACTAGACACCCAGGAGAATCCAGGATGGGGTGACTTGTGTGGCACTCGCCAGGTTCTGTTACCCAGAATCCCTTGCAAACCTCAAACTTTGTAAAAAAAAAAACACATTTTCCTCACATTTCTGTGATGGAAAGTTCTGGAATCTGTGTGGATCCACAAACTTCAACCCACCCAGAATTCCCCAAAGTCTCCTTATAAAAATGTTACCTCACTTGAGTGGTTTGGCCAAGTGCCCGCGGCAGGGAAGGGCCCAAAACATATTGTGGAGACATCAAAATTACCAATCACAAAACAACCTGGTTTTGCAAGGGGGACACCTGGGTTTTTGGCTCTGGGCTCGGCGGCCATCTAGGGAAACGTACCAAAGCCAGACATTTCTGAAAACTAGACACCCAGGGGAGTCCAGGTAGGTATGGCTTGCGTGGATCCCCCAACATTTTCCTACCCTGCAAACCTCAAATTTAGCTGAAAAAATCACATTTTTCTCAAGTTTCTGTGTGGAATAGTTGTGGGATCACTTGGCTGAAACAAAGTTTCCACCACCCAGCATTTCCCCATGTCTCCCAATAAAAATGGTACCTCATTTGTGTGGTTGGACCAAGTACCAGCGACAGGGAAGGGCCCAAAACGTACTGTGGAGATATCAAAATTACCAATCCCAAAATGACCTGGTTTTGCAAGGGGGGCACCTGGGTTTTTGGGCCCAGGCTCGGCGGGCATTTAGGGAAACCTACCTAACCCAGATATTTCTGAAAACTAGACACCCGGGGGAGTCCAGGTAGGTATGGCTTGCATGGATCCCTCAACATTTTCCTACCCAGATTCCCCTGGAAACCTCAAATTTAGCTTGAAAAATAAAAAATTTCTCACGTTTCTGTGTGGAATAGTTGTGGGATCACTGGGCTGAAACAAATTTCCCACCACCCAGCATTCCCCCAGATGTCCCAATTAAAATGGTACCTCACTTGTGTGGGTTGGCCAAGTACCCGTGGCAGGGAAGGGCCCAAAACGTATTGTGTAGACATCAAAGTTATTTATAACAAAACGACCTGGTTTTGCAAGGAGGGCACCTGCGTTTTTGGTCCCGGGTTCGGTGGGCATCTAAGGCAACCTACCATATCCACACATTTCTGAAAACTAGACACCCGGTGGAGTTCAGGGATGTGTGGCTTGATTGGTTTCCCCAATGTTTTCCTACCCAGAATCCCTTGGAAACCTCACATTTAGCTAAAATAATCACATTTTGACAGGTGGTATATATATATATATACACACGTAGGATCTACACAAAGAGAAAGAGACTCTCTCTCCTCTCTCTCTCTCTCTCTCTATATATATATATATATATATATATATATATATATAGACCTATAGTCTCCTCGAGGGGCAGCATGCTGGAGAACACGTCCAAATACGTGGACCATTTTCTCCAACCACTAGTACAAATGTTGCCATCTTATGTACGTGATACTGGAGACTTCTTAAAATGCATCAATGACATAGTATGGAAAAAAGAATATCTTTTATTAAGTCTTGATGTTAATAGCCTCTATACTTGTATTCCGCATACTCTAGGAATTAATGCATGCCAATACTTTTTAAAATCAAGATCTATCTCTTATATATTACATACTCAGATGATCATAGAGATGATCACTGCATGTCTCGACAACAATTTTTTCATTTTTGATGGAGTCATTTATAGACAAACCCAGGGGACTGCGATGGGCTCTTGCTTCGCCCCCAGTTATGCAGATCTGTACCTCGGCTGGTGGGAGGAGCAAGTGGTTCATAACATCGAATTATTTAAATCCCACGCAGTCCTCTGGGTACGCTATATTGATGACATCTTTTGCATATGGGATGGCACACGAGAGGAAGCTCTCGATTTTGTTGACATCCTGAATCAAAATACTCTTAACCTGTCTTTCACTAGTCGCGTTGAAAAAACTACAATCGAGTTTCTTGATATCGAACTTACTGCTCATGATGACCGACTGACAAGTAGGTTATATAGGAAATCTACTTCAGGTAACAGCCTACTAAGAGCTAACAGCTGCCACCCGGGGACTCTCATTGAAAGTATCCCCTACGGTGAATTGATGAGAGCCAGGCAAAACTGTAGCAGTGAGGAAGGATTTAACAATGAGGTAGCTATCATGCAGCAAATATTCAAAGAAAGAGGATATAGTAAAAAGACTATATCAAGTGTGGTTGAAAAAGTGAGAAAACTGGATAGAAATAGTCTATTATGTTCAAAGCCTAAAGACACAGTAGATGAGAAAATCAGATTTATCAGTACTTACAACAATCAATCCTCAAATCTAAGAATGATTCTCAAAAAATATTGGTGTGTGTTACAGACAGATCCAGATTTGGCACCTGCTATTGGGGAGTACCCGCAAATAACATTTAGAAAGGCCAAGTGCTTACAGGATTCACTGTGTCAATCTCTGGTTAAACCTGAAATAACTCGCCAGAATGTTAAAGGTTTTTATACATGCAATCGATGTAAAGCCTGTAAGTTCAGTAATAGTTGCAAAAGAGTCCAGTTGTCATCAAACCAGAAACCATTCATCATTAACAAGTACCTCACTTGCGATACAGAGTATATTGTATACGCACTTATATGTCCATGTAAACTTGCCTACATAGGCAGCACTATTCATAGGGCTAGGAAGCGTGTTTTGGAGCACATGCGAGCCATTCAGAATAATGACCAGCACTATTCGGTGGCTCGCCACTTTAAAATACACCATGCTCAAAATTGCAATTTGATGAAATTTGTAGTACTTGACACCATACCCATGAAAGAAAGAGGGGGGGATCGGACAATAGAGTTAAGATGACTCGAATCCAAGATGATAATAAAATATGACACTGTGTTTCCTAAAGGTTTGAATCTGGACGAAGAAATGGCAGTACATTTGGGTTAAGCATGTTTCAATTTTACAATTATGCATCTTTTTCTCCTGTATAGGCTAGTTCCTTTTTTAATTTGTGTGTCATTATATTGGTTTTAATTAGTGTACTTTGTTTTTCTATTTTTAGACGGAGAAGTTTAAAAGAGTGGAGTAACGATTAGATGTTAAATGGCTGGAGTACATTCACATTTTTGATTATTTATCAAGCTCAACTTAAAAATTTGGTTTGGACAATGCTGAAGACAGCATAGTTATATCATTGGAATTAGTGTATTATTACCCAATATGAGATATTGTTAAGGGTATAATTGCACATATATATTATTTGACCCCTTGTGTACACACATGTAATATGGTACTGCTTTGGGACACGTTGCTGCAAGGAGGAAGTAACTAGTGAACATTATTAAGTGTCAATTTTGCCCACTGGGGCAGGATTGTGTCAATAACAACCTGAGGAATGGACATATCTAACAGCAAAAGCCTTTGTAGAGATATGGATTCATTTGTTATAAATATGCCAACTGGGGCTGGAATCACTAACAGTGTCTTAATTGTGATTGCATTAAATGTTCCATATAGGGGTCACAGGGAATGTTTGCTCATTAGGCGTTTTTACTAATTTTGTTTAAACACCGTATTCCGAATTGTGCAATAATCCAACAAATAGAATTGTTTATTTATTTTAATGCCATTAATCACTCTTTGAAGGCTTATGTAACAATGTAAATACGAAACAAAGTATCTTTTCCATGTTGTTTGCACAATACATTATCTGTCTCTTTAAATAAGGCAGAATGCACGTTGATGCCTAACCCGTGATCAAGGAGTGAGTTAACTCCGAAACGCGTTGGGACAGTATCTGCTGCCGTGTGTGAATAAAACATACGTTTATTTAATCAAGAGTGCCAGTGCTGTGATTTCTGACCTGGAATTGGGGTTCCTGAGCAAAATTGCAGATCTTGTTTGATGTTTGGGGGTCGCTACCCCGCTGGACACTCCTCACGCAAAGAGGCAGGAGCCTAAGCGACAATGCTTGTTGGATATATATATATATATATACAGAGCTCTCTCTCTCTCTTTGTGTAGATTTTTTTATAGGTGTTGGGTTCTCTGGGGGCCGAACACAGTGACCCCACACATATATAAAAAAAAATAGTCCTAACAGGGGGTCGGGCAGTAAGCAGGAGGGCCGACCTCCTGTCAATTTTGCCGCCATCTTTGTAATTTTTTTTATCTCTCTTTTAACGTCA
This sequence comes from Calotriton arnoldi, assembly GCA_963921515.1. Taxonomy (NCBI): domain Eukaryota; kingdom Metazoa; phylum Chordata; class Amphibia; order Caudata; family Salamandridae; genus Calotriton; species Calotriton arnoldi. The sequence goes on along the minus strand of CAWUFW010014635.1, from coordinate 378,467 downwards.
GGAGGGGCAATCGCCCCCCCCCGGGGAAAACAAATCTTAAAAAAAAAAAATATGCCGCGGGGGTGGAGGGGCGGCCCATTCCCATGAGGGCCGACCCCACCATGACATCCCTGGTTTGAAAGGGGAGACTCTTCCCCTTTCAAACGAGACCTCCCTAAAAGCTGGGTAGGCCTTTTTCGGCCTGTTTTCCCCATCGGAGTTGAGCGCGGCTTACCTGCTGCTTCCTCGGCTCCTGTGCGGAAAACTGTGATGTAAGAGCGCCTTGTGGCTTGGGGATGTCACAAATGGGCAGGAGGGGGGGTGGGGAGAGACACTGAAAGCCTTGCATCGGAGGATTAAAGGGGGCCCTCCCTAGTGTGGGCCAATGGACATGCGCGGCACCAGGTAGTTAGTGCTTGCGTCTGCCATTGACCAACGCAAGCACAAAACAGGTTAAAAACTCGGAGCACTCCATTGTCTTTAATGGAGATTCTAATATTTCAGTGCTCTAATATAGCCTTATAGGCCACCATAGTGGGCTATACCAGCTATTAAAGGCCCGCTCCAGCGTTTCGGCTCGGGCCTTTAACAAGGGTGCAGGACTTTAATAGCCGGTATAGCCCAGCTATGAAGGGCTATAAGGCTATTAGAACATTCTGTCACTAGAGGGCAGAATGTTCTAACACATAAAACAAAGGCCTCTCAGAGCCAAAGAGGGGGTTTAAATCCCTTCGAGCTCCGAGAGGCCTTTGTTCACAGCAATAGCTGTGAACAAAAGCTACATTGGAATGTTGCTCTGCGGGCCTTTACCGGCCCGAAGAAGCTCGGAGCACTCCATTGTATTCAATGGACTGCTCAACATTCCAATGTTCTAGCACAGATTAGAACACTGGAATGTTGAGCGCTCCATTGTAGGCAAGAAACATTCCAAGGTTGTTTTAATTTCACCGCTGTTGTTGTGGACAAAGGCCTCTTGGAGCCGGCTCTGAGAGGCCTTTGATTTTACAAATTAGAGCATTCTGCCCTCTAGGGGCGGAATGTTCTAATACCCTTAGAGCATTCCATAGCGAGCTCTAGCAGCCATTAAAGGCCCACTCCAGCATTAAAGGCCCAAGCCAATGGCTGAAGTGGGCCTTTAAATGGCTGGTAGAGGCCACTATGAAGGGCTCTAAAGCTTTATTACAAACTTTTGGCAGAATCACTGTTTAAGGTGCACTGGACATATGATGGCAGATATCAAAATCAGGACAATATGAAAAATATAAAAACAACATATATTTCTAATTCTGCACTGCCCAATGAATTGGTGCAAGCCAGATGACATCCCTTGCCCTGACTTACCTCTGTGATAAATTGCTCTTGTCCAGATTAGCTTGACAGGAATACATGACGAGCAAGATATTTGTCAGATTTTCAACATTTGCTTTCCTGTAATTTTGTAGATTCCTTCAGTCTTACTCACAAACTAACACACATCTCACAAGGCTTGACCCTGTTGTGTGTTCCCTAAGTTGCCAAGTGAGGTGGTGAACATACAAGGGTAGTGTTGGATCTGTCCCTTTTTGAAAAGTCTCCCCAAGTTGGTTTCCTTCTGTTGCTGTATTTGTTTTTGTTGGCATTAGGACTCTGAACTTTTTCCCAGCTAATCAGTGGTAAAGTGCTCATGCTCTCTCCCTAAAACATGGTATAATTGGCTTACACTTGATTGATACCTTTATTTTACTTGCAGGTCCCTAGTATGTGGTACTACATGTACCCAGGGCCTGCAAATTAAATGATACCAGTAGACCTGAAGCACTCATTTTGCCACCCACTAAAGTGACCTTTTAAAACATCTCAGGTCTTCCACTGCGGCCTGTGGTGCAGTTTTAAACTGCTATTTCTACCTGGCACTTAACCTTTTGCCAGGCCTAAACCTTCCTTTTTAATATATATAAGTCACCCCTAAGTTAGGCACGAAAGGCTCATATTGCAGGGAGCCTTGTATTTAAAAAGTAGGACATATGGGTTTAGGTTTTACATGTCTTGGTAGTGAAAACTCTTTAAAGTGTTTTTCTCTATTCTAAGGCCTATCTCTCTCATTTACTAACATAGGTTTAGCTTATTACATTTAATAAGTAATAAAGTTTGGTTGGAAGCAGACAACGATATGCTATTAGACTTAAATTAATTGTAATTTAAAATCCTCTTTACTTGGAAAGGCGGAATGTAAGTCACAATTCTAAAAATGCCACTTTTAGAAAGTTAGCATTTTCTAGTCCAAACTATTAGTGCTTTCTGTCTTGATCTGGGTCTACTACATTTTTTGCTATAATTTATTTACCAATAGGATGTAATATTCTCATGTAGGTAACATCAGATGTAATTAGAAATTATGATGGGCTTGTGCCTGATGCCAAGGACATTAGCATCCTGTTGTTATCTAATGTATTAGACTTCTGCTTCTACATCATTTTATCTTCTGCTGTATATCCCATCCTCCTCTTGGTCACTGTCACATGCCGCTTCATTATAATGTTGTGCAGCATGCAAGAAATGACTATTGTGCAACAAACCTTACTTGGATTATTCATCCATGCCGAACCTGTGTGATGCATTAATTGAAAATTACGGGTCTAATTTAGAGGTCATGGGGCATGTAGTCCCCCAAACCTGGAGATGTCTGCTGGTCCCACATACATCTCTTAACATTTTCAGGAATCGCTGTCATGACGGTTCATGCCAGTGTTGTAAAAGTTTGAAAGACGGCTCCATTAAACTGGATGTTATGATTATTATGCCTTTTCTCTCACAGGTATTCCCCTTTTAGCTTTGACATGTTGCTCATTTAAAAATGCAACCCTGTGATTGACATGAAACACACATTTGTTTAATGTCATTTCTTTCTTTACAATGTGATAATCATCACCGTTTGAATATATTCACAGCATTCAATCTGAGTATTCTATCTTGTTCTAAATGATTATAATCAAATTATAAATAGAGGGGCATATTAGCAAGACCCACGTTAAAATTATCGCCGTTTTAGCGGCAGGAAACTGCCGCTAAAACAGCGATAATGGGCTTGCTAATATGCGTTATAGAATTCAATAGAAGCCCAGGTTAGATGTGCAGGACATCTAACCTGGACTTCTATTGGAATTCCATAACGCATATTATCAAGCCCATTATCGCCGCTTTAGCGGCAGTTTCCTGCCGCTAAAACGGCGATAATTTTAACGTGGGTCTTGCTAATATGCCCCAGAGTTCCATTGAAAGCTGATAATTGTTTTTCTTGTTTGTTGTTATGTTTGTTTCAAATCTGTTTATTGAATACACTTTGAACAGGGGAAATCAAAAGAAGATATAGAGTTAAATACATCCCAAATAACATAATACACAATTGGAATCTTGCAGGGAGCAGACATTAAAATATAGACCTAAACGGGATTTGGGAGCAATAAAAGAAAAGGAAGGGAGTAATGTGCTGTCTCTTTAGCTTAAGTTACAACTAAACATCATTTTTGAAAAGAAAAGTTATATAAAGCACCATTTTGTGGGGGCCTTATGTGCCCATCCCCAGTGGAGAGACGGAACAAGTGGAGTTTGTGCATGTCTATGTAGTGCTTTACTCGCTGTATTTAATCGCTGTATTCAGCCCTACGCATTATTGTTAGCAGATTTTGGGAAAAGTGTGTGTATACTTCAACCAACAAACAGGGGAGGAATAGACGGACCTCAAATGAGGGGGACGGGAAGGGAAGGATGCGTTCAGGTTGTCGTTGGGGAAGATGATTACAGCCCCCTAAGGGGGGGAGGAGGACCTCCCTCTACGGGTCCAGTGGAGTAGGAGAGGTCGACTGTGCCCCTCTAGCATAGGGAACGAGGGGGTCATCAAAGGGCTGTAAGGCGAGGAGGGACCAGATGGGAATACTCTATCTGAGAGAGATGCTGGATTAATGGCTGCCAGATGCGAGCAAATTTAGTATCCGTATGATTAATACGGGCAGTAAGTAACTCGAGGGCCAGAACGTGCCATAGGCGGAGGAACCACGTGGCAATGGGTGGGGGGGTTAGGTTTCTTCCAGTATAAAGCTATGGACTGCTGAGCTGCTCCGAGCATTTGTCTTATTAAGCGCTAGTCCGAGTGAGTCATGGGGCCCCATGCATCAAACCAAAAACCGGTCGAAAACGGGCAGATTTGCAGAATCTGCCCCTTTGCGACCGGTATTTTTGCATTCGGGATGCATAATCCCAAATGCAAAAATCGCAACTTAAGGAATTGCTAAAACTGCGATTACTTAAATTGCGATTGCATTTAAGGAATCTCAAATTGCGATTCCTTAAATGCAATGCATTAAGCAAAAAATTATTGCGATTTCGCTATTAGGAATCGCAAATTACCATCAAACTAAAGTTGATGGTAATTTGCGATTGCTTTGAAAAATGCACCAAAGTGCATTTTTCAAAGTCACATTTACACACACACATGCCCTTGGGGCATGTGTGTGCACAACATGTTGAAAAAGGGAATTTCAGGGTGTAACAGGGTATCCTTTTGGAACCCTTGCACCTTGAAATTGCATGCGCAATTTGCGAGTACCTATGGAGTACTCGCAAATTGCGCATGCAATTCCCATTGATTCCTATGGGCCTCTAGGCCCATAGGAATGAATGGGAATCAATTCCTTAATTGCGACTCGCAATTTGCTAGTCGCAATTAAGGAATATTAAGGAATCGCATTTTTTTTGCGATTGCTACATGCATTGCATTTTGCGATTTCTAAATAGCGAATCGGTAAAATTCGCTATTTAGAAATCGCAAAATGCGGGCTTGATGCATGTGCCCCATGGCTACCAATGTCGAAGGTCTGATACCTAACAGGGTCACTAGTGGAGAGCTAGGAACAGGGAAACCCACTGTGTCCTTGATATGACTAAGGATTTCTTTCCAAAATAGTGTCAGACTGGGACAGGTCCACCAGATGTGCATGAGGTCGCCTCTTTCTCCCTGACACCTCCAACAAATTGGGGGAAAGCCCGGTATCATCTGCTGGATACGGGCGGGGGTAAAGTACCATCGTGTCATAAGCTTATAAGCAGACTCACGCTGTGGGATGCTTTGGTAGATTTTTGGGATGTCTCGCCACAGTCGGTCCCAGCTCTCTGTGAGAATCTCCTCACCAAGATCTATATTTCACTGTTTTTGATACGTGTAGGGTTGTAGTTGTTGCGAATGTTGCAGTACTTTGTAAGTGCAAGAGATCAATCCCCTCGAGCCCTCATAGTTACGAACTAGAGTCTCAAAGGCAGTGAGCTGCCTGGTCGCTCCTTGTGTATAGGTGGGGGAGAGTAACCAGTGACGAAGTTGATAGTGTTGAATCTGTGCTCTGTCGGTAAGGTAAAATGATTGTTTGCACTGGTCGAAAGTGATAAATTTGTTACCCTGGAACAAATCCTGTATTATGCGGCACTTGCCATCCATCCACGCGCTAAAGGCATGAGGTTGCAAGGCAGGAGGAAAGGTGGGGTTAGGTGCTATGGGTGTATTAGGGGAAGGAAAGGAGGACAGACCCTGAGGTATCGCCAGTTTGTCCCATATGTCTAAGACCGTTCTTGTGGGGGTGGCTATGTATGCACTACGGGGGCAAGCCCCACGAGGGAGCCAGGCTAGGTCCCACAGAGGTCTACATGCTACCGCCCGGTCCTTATGGAACCAGTGTTTTTCACTCTCCCGAACCACCCATTCTGAGATGTATCGAAGGTGGCAAGTCCAGTAGTACTCAAGCAAGTTAGGACACGCTAGCCCCCCCGGTCTCGGGGCAGCATCAGGACCTTGTTGGAAAAGCGGGGGCGTGACTTGCCCCAGATAAAATTGATTAAAGCACGTTGGAGGGACAGAATGTCATTTTGTGGAATTGGGGTAGTGAGGGTTTGGAATATATACAGTACCTTTGGAAGGAGTGACATTTTAACAGTGTTAATGCGTCCTAACCAAGAAAGGGCGAGGTTATGCCATCTGTGGATCTCTTCCCGTATGGCGCATCTATAAGTCGGCCAGTTGGCTTGAGTCCAGGAAGACAGCGAAGGGGTCAAGTCCAGACCTAAATATTGTATCGTCTTTTCAGACCATTTCAAAGGAATCAGGTTTTGTAGATCTCGTATCTCCGAGTTCGGTAGGGTGAGATTCAGGGCATGGGATTTAGCTAGGTTGATCTTAAAGCCTGAGGCGCTCTCAAAAGAGCGCAGGAGTGCTGCTAGTGCTGGAAGGGATGAGGACTGAGTAGTAAAGGAAAGGAGGAGGTCGTCCGCAAACAAAGAAATCTTGTGTTCGCGTCCTCCAAGGAGAATGCCCGAGATAGCAGGCGAACAGCAGATTGCGATCGCCAGTGGTTCCACCACTAGGGCAAATAAGAGTGGAGGCCACGGGCACCCCTGCCTGGTGCCACGGTATATGGGGTTGGGGGAGGTAAGGCGGCCATTAATGCGAATGCGTGTGGTCGGCTGCGTGTATGAGGCCTGGAAATCATGTTAGGGCCTAGTCCTATTCGTCTCAGGACCTCCCTAAGAAAGCGCCAGTCTACCCAGTCAAAGGCTTTCTCAGTGTCTAGTGACACCAGGCAAGCCGGTATGTCTCTATATTGAACCTTTTCTATGAGATGGGCTATGCGTCGGATGTTGTCCGCACCTTGGCGCTGTTGAATAAAGCCAACCTGATCTGGGTCTACGATACCTGGCAAAATAGGGATCCAAACGATTCACAAGAATATTTGTGTAGATCTTTGAGTCTGTATTTAGGAGGGCGATGGGACGTTACGAAGTACAAAGGGAAGGGTCTTTCCCTGGCTTAGGGACAAGCCCAATCTCGGCTTCAGACATAGTTGGAGTAAGGCCAGTGGTGTCCATGAAATTATTAAAAGGGTGAAGAAGATGATCCTGAAGCTGCGGATAGAAAGTGGAGTAAAAGACAACAGGAAGACCGTCGGGGCCAGGAGTTTTCCCTATTGGAAGCTGTTTCAGGGCTTTTGCTATTTCCTCTTGTGAGATTGGTTCCTCTAAGAGGTTCATGTGATGGGGACTAATAGGGTCCCAGGGGCAGGAATCAAGAAAGGCCGTGATTTCCTCTGGAGGGCAGGGTTCGGCCACGTATAAATCTCTGTAAAAGTTCAAGAGAGTTAAGCTCTTGTCAAGTTCCGATATGGCCCAAGTGCCATCTGTACGCAGAAGTCTGGAGATATGAGCACGTGTGGTTTGGGACCGTAAGGACCGCGCTAGGCACGATCCAACCTTATCTCCCCCTGTGTAAAACTTTTGTTTGAGAGCGAGCAATAAGCGTTCTGCTTTATTAGTGTGGTGTAAACGTAGCTGGCCTCGCAGCACAGCCAGCTGCTGTTTGTTATGAAGGGAGGGTTGTTGGTGATCCTTTCGCTCTAGGGCTTTGATATCGGCCGTGAGGGTCGATTCTAGAAGACGGGCTTCCCGAGATCGGGCTATCGTTATAGAGGATATGACTCCCCGGATGGTTGCCTTAAAAGCATCCCATCTGACAGCTTCCGAAGTACCGCAGGTATCGTGTGTGATAAAAAGGCCTCAATCTTCTTCCGGATATCTGCTAGGTTGACTGGATCCCGGAGAACCTGGGGAGGTAGCCTCCAAAGAGGTTGAGCGGTACACTGAGGATTGAGAGGCTGAAGTGATATCGAGACATGGGCATGGTCAGATAGTGAGATGTCGGATATTTCTGCATTAACTAGTGATTGGAGCAAGGGGAGGGAAAGAAAGTAATAGTCAATTTGAGAATATGAACGATGTGCATGGGAGAAAAAATAAGAAGTCTTTACAATCAGGGTGTAAATATCTCCAAGCATCAAAGAGCCCTAAGTCAGTAATGGCGTTTTTAAGAGCTGCAGACATGGCACCAGTGCCCTGGTATACCTGTGAACTACGGTCCCAGACAGGGTCCCAGACCAGATTAAAGTCACCCCCAAGAATAATCTCTTCTTTAGACGGTTTTAGCAGATCACTTAGATGTGAGCGGCGGAATACGTCCTTGGCTTGGTTAGGGGCATAAATATTTAAGAGAGTCAGAGGTCTCATGCCCCAGTGTATTTGTATTTTAAGATAACGCCCTTCAAGGTCTCTTATCACCTTAGAGGCTTTCCCCGCCAGACCAGCTTTAAGTAGTATGGATACTCCAGCAGTTTTAGTAAAAGAACAGGCCCAGTGCTGGGTTGGATATTTAGGGTGTGACATGAGGCGAGTGTCAGTAAAGAGAAGGTGGGTCTCCTGGAGGAATATTATATCAGGGTCCTGAAGAAGAAGATACCACCAGATCTGGCGTCTCTTATTAGGGGAGTTAAGACCCTTAACGTTGAGCGAGAGGAATTTAAAGAGATTAATCATCGTCGGGCCGGTGTGATGTTCCCTGCACCGAGCCCCTCAAAGGTAACAGTGGGAGCCCAACCACCCACCCAGAGAATACCTGGTACAATGAGGAAGGTAATACCATGTGTGCTGCAGTTGAAACAACAGGATGTCCCCCAGCGACGTCCAGGCTCCCAAGGCTGGGAATACCTGACCAAGTCTCCCCCAAAAGAAGCACATCCAAGGTATAATGACAGGGAGGGAAGAGGAAGGGGGGCAAAGTTCCCAACAGGGGGTGGCCAACTGGGCCAAACAAAGTCAATGTCTACCAGGAACAGCCCATTGTCCAAAGGATGGGCCATTCTGAAGAAGTCACTCTTCAAGGGGACACTGTAGATGTGGGGGAGGGGGCAGGGGCAGGCAGTTCTTCAGGTCTCCGCGGCCGTCGACCTGCTGCAAGGAGACACTCAAAAGTCTCCCCCCACCGGAACGCCTCGGGGGGACCGAGAGCCGGCGTCAAAGTGGGCGAAGGCGAGGTCCAAAAGCTCCAGGCAATGCCAACCCTGTCCATGTAGCAGTTTCGGGGGGCCCACCCTTCCCCAGTGTGCTAAGGTGGTTAGGCATACTGCAGGCAGTGAAGTTCCCTGTATCATATCTAGGCTCTAGGGAGGTATGTGGAGTAACCCTGGGCGGAGTATGTGTAGTGGTGCTCCGCGTAGTTCCACGGAGTAAAAAAAAACTCTGTGGAACTATGCGGAGCTCTGCTCTGCCCCGGGCCCACAAAAGAGTTAATTTTTTTTAATAAGGTCAACAGTTGAGCCGGGGAATAAAGTCATGCGCACTGCCCCAATGATCAAATGGCGGCAGTGCGAGCAGTAGAAGCTCTCCTCAGCGGGAAGTCCCGATCCCCCCGGTATCCACGGGGCGGAGCAGGCCCCAACAAGCAAAGGTAACCTACTTCTCGACGTGCCAGAGGAGGCACCTCACATCGGCGCAGGCACCGGCGCCTTAACAGCAGCTGCGTAGATGGCTCCGACGACTCGCCGGTCTTACTGCGCCACAGGAGCCCCGGGCTCCGAATCCAGGGCCCAGGGGCCTGCGACCCCACCGGAGGTTCAAATACCCTCAGAAGTCTCTCTGGGCAAGCCAGCAAGTCAGCAAGCCCGGGGACAAGGGCGAGGAAAAGGTTTCTTCCTGCCATTCCCCGAGCAAGATGGTGGCAGCATAGCTGGCAACGTCTCCCCACGCCGGCGATATGCAGCCTCCTCGATGCTCGCAGGACAGTTTCCAGGTAGGCGGGGGCACCCCTTATCAGTCCGGTAGCAGTCTGGACTCCCGGTGATGGTCGGCGTGTCCGGCGGCTGGGATACTAAGCTTTAACAGGCCGCGGTGGAACGGAGACTCAGCAAAGCACGCCTCACTCCATTTGCGTCTTGGCCATGCCCCCCATTTGCGTCCTAGCCATGCCCTCTGTTCTTATTTTTAAAATAACAGCATCACAGAATAAAAATAAGCTAGAGTACATCAGACCATTTTCTGTTAATTGTCTATGTTCAAGAATGACTAAATAATGTTATATACGTGTTAAGGTGCCAAGCTTTTCCACCGCTGTAGGTTGATACTAGCTAACAGACCATTACAAAAAAGACTTTCCTTCAAGGATCAGTGTAAAAAGGATTAGGGGGAATTGGATAGAGAAGAGACTGGTTTTTGGTTTTCCACTTTTTTGATCTTCTTGCTACTGTTGTTTCGACATGCCTTCATTTCTTGTTTCTTACTGGAGAAAAAACACTAGGTACACAGAATATACGTATTCATAAATTACTATCAGTAATTCTAAGAGTGATAAATACTATGCACATGCTATTCAATGGAAACATTCAATACTCTACATAGCCATTTTATGAAGAAGCTTTTGCCCCTCCTCTGTTGTTAAATATCAATTGCAGCATTATAGAGATATACATAAATATATATAAGTATTCCTAATGAGTCATTCACTTTCAAGAGTTAACAGTTTGCAGGTTCCGTAGCATCTATTCTGAAGAGCTGGATGCTACTCTGAATTGAACTGCAGAGAGTCTTCCTCACAAGTTCCAAAAATGGAAAGCTCACCTCAGTTATCCAAGAGGCCTAGACAAAAACCTCACTGAAGGGGCAGAGACGCTAGCACAGAAACTCTTCCTACAGTGCACATGCACTGGAGAGTCAAGGAGCAACAAGCATACCAGATGTGAGGTATGACAGGGGAAAAAAAAGAGGGAACAACAACTCAAAACTATGACGAAGGGTCCCCTTAAGAAATACATGCAAGTGAGACACTAGTCCCTTCAGGGCGTGGTCAATTGAAGTGTGCAGTGGAAGGAGCTTGCATCAACAATATTTAATTGCAAGTATCACAAGACATCACTCCTGCAGCTCGAGGGTCCCTAAGGTATATTCCGGTGGTGGTTTAGGAAAGTCTCTTACATAGGGTTTGCCAATGGTTTTGCAATTGGATATCTAATTCCAGCCTTATAACATAAACTGTGACTTAGGAAACTTTGTTCAGGTAACACTACGGCTATGCTATTTATCTTCCTGACAAGACGCTCAGGACAGAGTGTGAAGGATTAGAGAGGGAACTCTGTACCAGGAGATATAATTGAGACAGGCCCGCTGAATTCAACTATCCACCTTTTCAGAAGGGCTAGCAGAATGCATTCACCCTTCACTTGCTGAGCTGATCAGCCCAGTTGTGAGCACAGACAAGATTAGCAGATCTTGCTATTATACTGAACATAAAGATTTCGGGGTCGATTCCGATTCGGGCCGGAAAAAGCACCGACCGACTCGGATCCGGAAATAATACCGACCGACACGTACCTGTGGCGCCCGACACGCCAAGTACGATGCAAGGCGTGGAAAATCCGACCGACACGTACCGAACCCAAGTCGACCGACCGAGCCGCACGGAAAACAGCAATCCGGTCTGAAAAACACGCGAATGCAACAGACCGACACGCACCCGGAACAAATCCGACCGAAACGTACACGCAAACTCCAAACCGCAAAGTACGATGCAAGGCGCGAAAACCACGAGCGAGTCGGACGGAGGCCAAGCCGTACGACCGACACGCATACAAAACCGAGCCGAAGCAACACAAAACACCGCGACCGACGCGTACGCAGCATAGAAAACTGCACATACACAGCGTGAACGAAACGGAGAAGACCGTACGAGACAAATGCAGGGTCCGACTTGGTCACAAGAACGTTTCCAACATACACAGACAGTACAAAGGAAAAATCACCCAAAAAAAGGCCAAACAAGCAATTACCAAGCCAATAAATACTGGGGGGGTGGGGACAGAGAACAAAGACACACCCACAACTCCACCCATATAAAGGACACAAATCACAACCATGAGCCTTTGCAAATGCCATTCCACTGCCAGCACCCAAGAGAAAGCAACCACACACCCACAGCTCATCCCTCACACAAGCCACACACCATCAGCACACCAACAAATACCTACCTCACATACACCCAGCAAAACACACACTCACACACCCTCACCTGCACACCAACACACACATCACTCACCATCACCACCCATCACCATGCCCCCCAAGAAGAATCCCAAGTTCCTAGATTGTGAATTGGAAGTCATGGTAGACGAGATCCTCAGGGTAGAGCCACAGCTGTTTGGCACACTGGTCCAACAGACCCACATCTCCCAGAAAACCAAGATGTGGGAGAGGATCATCAACAGGGTGAACGCACAATCACCATGTCGGCGCACAAAGAGCGACATCCAGAAAAGGTGGTATGACGTGCGCAGGAGGGTACGGGACCTGCTCAAAAAAGACTACATCAACAGCCAACACACCGGCAGTGGCCCTCCTGCCAAGCCAATATACCTCAGGCCCTGGGAGGAGAAGGTGCGGGCCATCCTTCTGCCAGTGAGCGTATATGGACTAGAGGACATCCCAGAGCCTGGTGAGTACACAACAAATGTACACAATATACTGCCACAAAACACACACACATCACTGTCAAGGGAGAGTCAAACCATGCACTCATAGCAATTACACAGCAACCAGAACAGAATCATCCCAAAATGTGTATGTCAGTCAGATAAACACAACACATGCCATCAAAAAAGTCACATCCAACTGTGCCATCACATGTACAAACACAACTACAACTACAGCTAGGCAGTGGCACAAATAGAACTAACAAACACATCCAGACATGTAGCCACCACAACAACACCAACACACAGTGAAGACCACTCAAAGGAAGGAATTCTGTGTATGCTGGCCAAGTCAGTGTAGCCAATAGCATCATGGGAGTCGCAGTCACACATATTGCCCCCCCCACAACTGTCCCATCAACACCACCATGAACCATGCGCACATCACAGGGAGTGGAGAAGGACTCACAAGATGGCTGACACTGGCAACTGCTGTGGGGAGCACAAGGCCCTGCTGGCAACTGTGCACCAACAAACAGCAGGACACCACTGACTGACATCCTGAGAGACAACTTCCACTCCCTGCAATGCAAGCACGTTCCATGGTGGGATATCTGGCTGGCTGGGTGGGAAGGAGGACTTGCAGCACTGACCATAGTCACAAGCACCTCCCCTCACACACACCCCAACACAAACTCCACAGAACCCACCTGGTAGAATGCAATGCCCCCCATCCTAACACAAGATCCCACAAAGAACCACCACCCTGGGTTATGTTGTGTGAAGCACAGGGACACTCTTGGGACTCTTAGCCAAACAACTGCCAGGACAACACTCCCAGCCATCCTGTCAGCACAGCCAGCCCACCCCACAGGGAAGCAGAATCAAAAGGAAGGAAGCATGGGCATGCTGGGAAGGGGGGTGGAGGCAATAGCATGATGGGAGTCGTAGTCACTGATATTGGTCACCCCCACAACTGTCCCATCAACACCACCCTGAACCATGCTCACATCACAGGGAGTGGAGAAGGACTCACAAGATGGCTGACACTGGCTACTGCTGTGGGGAGCACAAGGCCCTGCTGGCAACTGTGCACCAACAAACAGCAGGACACCACTGACTGACATCCTGAGAGACAACTTCCACTCCCTGCAATGCAAGCACGTTCCATGGTGGGATAACTGGCTGGCTGGGTGGGTGGGAAGGAGGACTTGCAGCACTAACCATAGTCACAAGCACCTCCCCTCACACACCCCCCAACACAAACTCCACAGAACCCACCTGGTAGAATGCAATGCCCCCCATCCTAACACAAGATCCCACAAAGAACCACCACCCTGGATTATGTTGTGTGAAGCACAGGGACACTCTTGGGACTTTTAGCCAAACAACTGCCAGGACAACACTCCCAGCCATCCTGTCAGCACAGCCACCCCACCCCACAGGGAAGCAGAGTCAAAAGGAAGGAAGCATGGGCATGCTGGGAAGGGGGTGGAGGCAATAGCATGATGGGAGTCGTAGTCACAGCTCTACATCCCCCACCACATGGCCCAGCAAGCTCACACTCACGCATGCACATCCCACAGAGAGTGGAAAGGCCCATCAAAGATGTCTGACACTGTTGCTGTGTCGTGGGGAGCACAAGGGCATGGTGGGTACTGCACACCAACCAACAGCAGGACACCACTGTCAGCCATCTTGCCATTGCTCTCACACCCACACACACTGAACTCCCCACAAAAGCAAGTAAGTATGGGAATGCTGGGAAGTGGGGTGGAGGCAATAGCATGATGGGAGTCGTAGTCACAGACATAGCTCACCCCCACAACTGTCCCATCAACACCACCCTGAACCATGCTCACATCACAGGGAGTGGAGAAGGACTCACAAGATGGCTGACACTGGCTACTGCTGTGGGGAGCACAAGGCCCTGCTGGCAACTGTGCACCAACAAACAGCAGGACACCACTGACTGACATCCTGAGAGACAACTTCCAATCCCTGCAATGCAAGCACGTTCCATGGTGGGATAACTGACTGGCTGGGTGGGTGGGAAGGAGGGCCGGCTGTCAACCAAACACAACCAATGCAGACCATGTTCACACCCCAAAAAATACATAGAAATGCCCAAATAATGCAGGACAATGTGCCACACCAATATCAACCCCTGACTGTGACGACTTAGGACAATGCAATGTACAGGCCCGCACCCAGAGGCACAGTCACAACTGTCATGTGTGTCAACCATTGATGCCTGCAGAAACATAACATACATTGTGTGTGTCTCCCAAAAACAGGTGATGATGGGGACACAGCAGCAGACGCTGAGGAGTCCCAGTCCCAGGCTCAAGAGGATGCGGAGCTCACTGGCGTCGTACAGCCTCTGTCCTCCTCGGACGATGAAGACCAACCTGGCACATCAGGTGCAAGTCTACATGCAGCACCAGCAGGACCACCAGCTGCAGCACCAGCAGGACCACCAGCTGCACCCCCTGCACCCACCCCTCCAACGACTGTCACCACAAATACCATCCCTGCCGACATGGACAGAACAAGGAGCAACACCAGCACAGGGACCCTGGACCAACCTGGGGCCATGGACACCACCACCACCACCAACCCCCAAGGTGGACCAGGGTCATCTGTGCGTGCCACTGCACACACTGCGCATGTCAGCAGGGGTGGTGGGAGGGGTGGGAGACAGAGGTTGCTGCTTGCAGAGGTTGCTGGTGTGCATGATGACCCACAACTGGTACGCATAGCTGATGCATACCAGTCCAGCACCGGAGACCTCAGCCAGGTAGTGGGGCTCCTCAGAGACATGAAACAGCAGCAGGCTGCCCATCATGCCCGCTTGGACTCCCACATGTCCCACGTGGAGTCACACATGTCCCGCGTGGACTCACACATGTCCCGCATGGAGTCCAAGTGGGATGCACTGCATGAGATGACGGCGGTGCACAGGGACATTTTACAATGCCTCCGCCAGATGAACAGCAACCAGTCCACACCTCCCTGTGTGCCAACAACATCTGGTGCCGA
Organism: Calotriton arnoldi; assembly: GCA_963921515.1. Lineage (NCBI taxonomy): Eukaryota > Metazoa > Chordata > Amphibia > Caudata > Salamandridae > Calotriton > Calotriton arnoldi. The sequence continues at coordinate 363,144 of CAWUFW010014635.1, read as the reverse complement.
ACAAACTGCAACTGCCACAGGGAGGGAGGATGACTCTGGCGGAGAGTCCCCTGCACCGCAGCAGCCTGTACTTGAGGGGCCCCCCCCAAGAAGAGGGGTCGTCCGAGGAGGGGCAAGTGAGAGGCCGATGGCCAAGCGCAACTCCCAGGAAGCCTGAACCTGTTCTGGATGTTCACCTTTGTGCACAGACTGTTCACCCTGTTGACGGCAACACTACTCCCACACATTGCATGGGGAGTACAAGTTGGACCAATGTGTCAGACAACTGTGGCCCCGATACTGGGGATTCTGTCTACCAGGACTTTGAATTCACCTAGGAACTTCGGATTGCAAGATTTATGTACAGCACTACCCATCCTATGCACTATTCACACAAATGTATCACAATAAACACACTAATACACCATACTTGCCTCTGTTGTGATTCCAACGTGGGTGCTGTTATGGGGATGATGAACTGCAAAATTACACTGTGTATGCGAACTGCAACAGCAAGGACAACACAGGCATGTGAGTAAAGGCAACGTGACACATATGAGGGAGACACACCACCAGGGCTACACAACACATACACACCTAGGCCATCTGACTCATTGCCTACACTGATGTTGCCAGGGAAGACGGTGCAATGCACAGACACCACACCCATTCCCAGTTGTAGTCAAGTAGCCCACAGGTGCAGTAAGCAAATGGCAGTCAAATGTGTGACCACAGACAACGCACATCACAAAGTGAAGCACAGGTTTATTACACAGTTGCAACATGTCGTAACCACTACAGATGCAAGGTAATCCCACCTGGCAGCGGGCACACAGTCAACAACTGTAGACGGAAGGAAGTCCATGGGTGTGGCGCACATCACCTGTAGGGACACAACAGCTACCAGCCTGGAAGTGCAATCACGTCGTCGGTGGACACAGTTGACCAAACGAATCTGAAAGTACCCTGTGAAGGACAGAAATGACACACAGTCAAAAGCAATGGAGTACAGGACAGAACAGCAAAACTCATGCACAATACATGTTACAAGATACCCACCCAGAACCAAGTTAGCATGTCAACACTGTTGGGGAGTACAGCCCACCTGTAAGCACACATCGCAACACACATCCAGTCAAGCAGCCCATGGACACACTCCAACAGCACCAGAGCACCACCTACACATCATGCCAACTCACATCATTGACATGACACCTCAGGATACTCACATTCAGCTAAAGAAGTTGGTGATGAGCTGTGTGCGGACATCACCATCATCATCATCATCATCATCGTCACTGGCATCGTGGTCCAGGCCAGGATCCTCCACAGGTGGCGGATGTTGGTCATTGTCATCTTGGATGAGAGGCAACTCCTTCCGCACTGCCAGGTTGTGGAGCATGCAGCAGACGATGATAATCTTGCACACTTTCGCAGGGGCATATGGGAGGGACCCTCTGGTCTTGTCCAGGCAGCGGAAGCAGCTCTTCAGGAGACCAAATGTCCGCTCAATGACTCTCCTGGTCCGACCATGTGCCTCATTGTAGCGCATCTGGGCTTGTGTCACAGGGTTCCTGAGGGGTGTCAGCAACCACGGCATGTTGGGGTATCCTGAGTCACCTACGGGCAGACAAGTGCACATTAGCTGACTTGGAAAAGTGGGCGGAATACTACAGATCAGATCACACACAATGGCACAAAGTCAGTACACACCGACAAGCCAGGCACGCTGGTTCTGCATCTGTGCCATCATCCTGGGGATGCGACTACTCCTCATCACAAAGGCATCGTGTGCTGAACCAGGGAAACGGGCACACACGTGTGTGATGGTCATGTCTGCAAGACACACCACCAGTGCAGTGACCGAGTGGTAGTGCTTGCGGTTCCTGTAGGCCTGCTCCTGGGCCTGTGGTGGTACCAAAGCCACATGTGTCCCATCAATGGAGCCAATGACATGCGGCATCCTCCCCAGGGCATAAAAGTCACTCTTCACGTCAGTGAGTCGTCGCAGTCTAGGGAAATAGATGTACCGGTTCAGGAATAGCAACATTGCCGCCAAAACATCGCGGAGCACACAGCTCAACATGGTCTGTGACATCCCACCAGCAGTCGCCACAGTATGTTGGAAGGTACCGGTGGCAAAGAAGTGTAGGGCTGCCATCACCTTCACCTTGGGGGTCAGCGCTGTAGGATACGGCCGGCCAGGCTGCAAATGTGGGGACAACTGCACTGCCAAATCCTCAATCAGCTGCCTGGTGAAGCGGTACCGTCGGATGCTGTCCCGTTCCACCATCGTTGCCAGGTCTGGGAATGGTCGATGGACAGCAGGAGCCCTGCAGTGCAGAGGAGAAGTAAGCAAGATTGTCAGTCACCCCACATATGCGGCATTGAACACACTCAATATCCCAACATACATCATTATGAGGCACAACTACATGAAGTGTGCAGTTCCGTAAGGACATGTATGGTACATACATGGCCAACATCTGTCAACACGGTCCAACAGGTGGCATCAATTAGTCCCAGGTTGGCCCATTGGATATCATGAGGCCGTGTCACAGTTCCCATCTCCTGCTGCCGTGTCATAATCAACCCCCACAGTGACATGTGAGGACAGATGTGCCCCAGGCACCACAGCTCAATGACAGGTACATTCCCAGGGACCCTGTATTGCCACATGGACACTGGCATTACATGGAGTATCATGTATACACCACAGCAAAACAACCATGACCCCCACAGGTAGTGGTCCCACTTGCCACGGCAGGACAGACATGGACGTCTGTGACACACACACGCACAACATCAAAGTCCATGCACACACAACCTGGATGTGGAGACTGTCTCCCATTGTGCACATGAAATCAGAGACATTGTAAACACTACATGCACAAAGACTGTGGAGGACCATCACTATTGTGCCACTGGGACACCCTGGCTCAAACATACCGTCCCACATGGGACTCACGGGGTATGTGACATGACATACACATACACCACCGTGAAATGTGACCATGGCACATGCACAGATATGAACAGTTGCACATCACAGTGGTCATGTACACGTAACACCCAGGATCCTGTCCCCATTAACACGTGCACAGCCTGGGGGTGGCTGCCCACAGGTGACACCCACAGGACAACATGTACACCAACATACACACAATAGGAAATGCAGCCTTACATGCCTTATGATAAAGTTTGGACAGGCTGTCGTGATGTAGGTGTGCCCCTCACTCCCTGGGAGCTATCTGTGGCTGGCATATGTCCATCTGAGACAGGCATGCTGACATATGCCAGTCACATGTACAGTGATGCGTTCAACAGCAATGGACCGATCGGTGCCCCCGGCCGGCCCATTGCATTCAATGTGTGCGGGTACGCGTTGTACCCCTGTACGCGTTGTACCCCTGTACGCGTTGTACTGCAATGGACCGGTCGGTGCCCCCGGCCGGCCCATTGCATTCAATGTGCGGGTACGCGTTGTACCCCTGTACGCGTTGTACCCCTGTACGCGTTGTACTGCAATGGACCGGTCGGTGCCCCGGCCGGCCCATTGCATTCAATGTGTGCGGGTACGCGTTGTACCCCTGTACGCGTTGTACCCCTGTACGCGTTGTACTGCAATGGACCGGTCGGTGCCCCCGGCCGGCCCATTGCATTCAATGTGTGCGGGTACGCGTTGTACCCCTGTACGCGTTGTACTGCAATGGACCGGTCGGTGCCCCCGGCCAGCCCATTGCATTCAATGTGTGCGGGTACGCGTTGTACCCCTGTATCGCGTTGTACTGCAATGGACCGATCGGTGCCCCCGGCCGGCCCATTGCATTCAATGTGTGCGGGTACGCGTTGTACCCCTGTACGCGTTGTACTGCAATGGACCGGTCGGTGCCCCGGCCGGCCCATTGCATTCAATGTGTCGGGTACGCGTTGTACCCCTGTACGCGTTGTACCCCTGTACGCGTTGTACTGCAATGGACCGGTCGGTGCCCCCGGCCGGCCCATTGCATTCAATGTGTCGTGGTACGCATTGTACCCTGTACGCGTTGTACCCCTGTACGCGTTGTACTGCAATGGACCGGTCGGTGCCCCTGGCCGGCCCATTGCATTCAATGTGCGGGTACGCGTTGTACCCCTGTACGCGTTGTACCCCTGTACGCGTTGTACTGCAATGGACCGGTCGGTGCCCCGGCCGGCCCATTGCATTCAATGTGTCGCAGTGCAGCGTTGTACCTCTGTCGCGTTGTACTGCAATGGACCGGTCGGTGCCCCGGCCAGCCCATTGCATTCAATGTGTGCGGTACGCGTTGTACCCCTGTACGCGTTGTACTGCAATGGACCGGTCGGTGCCCCCGGCCGGCCCATTGCATTCAATGTGTGCGGGTACGCGTTGTACCCCTGTACACGTTGTACTGCAATGGACCGATCGGTGCTCCCGGCCGGCCCATTGCATTCAATGTGTGCGGGTACGCGTTGTACCCCTGTACGCGTTGTACTGCAATGGATCGATCGGTGCCCCCGGCCGGCCCATTGCATTCAATGTGTGCGGGTACGCGTTGTACCCCTGTACGCGTTGAACTGCAATGGACCGATCGGTGCCTCCGGCCGGCCCATTGCATTCAATGTGTGCGGGTACGCGTTGTACCCCTGTACACGTTGTACCGCAATGGACCGATCGGTGCCCCCGGCCGGCCCATTGCATTCAATGTGTGCGGGTACGCGTTGTACCCCTGTACGCGTTGTACCGCAATGGACCGATCGGTGCGCACCCATTGACAATGGGCTTGCCTGGCAACGGACGCGTTTTCGAATTTCGAACGAGTCGGTTGCTGGAAAATCAGTTGGTCACCCACAACAATGTTGCAAAATCATGTATGTCATGAAGTTGAAGATTTGAAGGATGCTGTGGGCGTGTTTTGGTGCTGCTTTTCCATGGATTGGCCAGATTCAGAAGATGCAAACGACTTGGACCTATCACTTTGGACACAAGGGACAGTATCTGCCTCTCCAGCACATATATATTGCTGGCTGTTCCCCTGAGAGCTCACTTGCCTGCACTACATGCTCCAGGACGACATCTGCCACTGCACTGCTGCTGTCTCTGCCCCTCTGGACCCTGCAATGGCACGTACTGTGGAGAGAGCCCCAGCCTTCAGCCTTGAGGAGAACCAGGCCCTGCTGGACAGCCTACTTCCACAGTACATCAAGCTGTATGGGACACCAGGGGAGCAGGTGAGTGTTCTGTGCACTGCCTTTCTGAATGTGCATATTGTCTGACTAGCAAGGCTGAACGTCTGCACGCCACTGGCTAGCAGGCTCACTGAGTAGTTGTCACCCCCATAGTGTGTAGTGACATGCACTGGACAGGTATGGTGCAGTGACAGTGCATTTGAACAAGGTTTTACTTCCCATGCAATGATACCATGTAGTGACGTCTGGCAAACTGTCCATGGGCAGCTTTGCACTGCCTGTGTACATCATGTGCCCCTGTGATTGAGACATGTATATACAACTGTGTCATGCACGGATATGTTGCATGTGTAGTAATGGCCTTTTCACTTTGTCACCCTGACAGGTTAATGCCCATCGGAAGCAGGAGATCTGGAAGGACATCGTCCGGGCCGTCCGGTCCGTGGGGGTCTACAAGCGCCGGATCCACAACTGCCAGAAGAGGTGGCAGGACCTTCGGGGCTGGACCCGGAGGATTGCACGGGTCCAGCTGAAGCTGTCGCCTCCTCGCAGGAGGGGCGGAACACGGACCCTGACCCCCACATGCTCCAGATCCTGGCGGTGGTGTTTCCAGACCTGGATGGGCAGCTGAAGGCCAGACAGCAGCAAGGAGGGGGTGAGTCAAAGACTGCACTGTGAACTCTGTATTACATGCTGTGTGCCCTCCTCTGGCCTGGTTCAACTGCCACAGTGCAGCAGTCATGTTGTCCAGGAGCCATGACCCTCTATTGTGCACTGCCCACTGCTCATCTGATACCCAGGTGTGGCCCTTACATTCAGGGAATTGTGTCAATTGGGACTGTGTCCTTGCAGTTTGCTTCACTAAAGGTGGGGGACAGCATCTGTTTCCCTAACTCTGTTGTGGGCATCATGGGTGGGTCCATTGTTCACACTACGCCTGTGTTCGGACATGTAATCTGCGTGTTGCTTTGATATGCGGTCCACTTGCTGAGCTGAGCCACCACATGTGCCTGGGGTATGTGGCACACGCCCATGCAGCGGGTGGGAACAATGTTTGGGCCCCAGGAGTGTGCAGATTATGTGTGTCACACATACATAGCCAGCTATCCACTGTCCAGGGCTCATCCCTCATTCATGTGGAGCAGGACAGTCATGCCTACTCCAGGCCATGCAATGCACTCTGTACTCCCACTCCCGTGTATCAGCTGACACATTGTGCGCAGTGATTTGACCCCTCAGGTGTCTGCCTCTGTGTCAGTGTGCTGTGGATTAGTTGCCAGGACTGCTGGGGTGTTTCTTGGTAGGGGCTCAGCATGCCCCTGGAGATGTGACCATAGGAGACGATACTTGTGTGTCACATAGGTGTTTGATCAGCTGCCCGTGCATACTGGGGTATGCGAATGTCAAGTTCAGGCAGCTGTTCCCCATTCACAGCAGATTGTGAGGGGCTCAGGTTCAGAGGGTAGTGTCACAGGTCTCCCATATGTCCAATAGGTATGACCTGGACAGATGAGGGTTAAGATGATGTGTTGTGTGGGGGATGTACATGTGCACTTGTGCAGCTCCAGGACTTTCATTCCCCATGACCTACTATTGTGACACAGTGCATAGTGTTGTTGTCTGGCTGCCAAGTCATACATCACTGAGTCAGTGATGTATGACTTAGCAGTCATGCCTCTGCCATGGCATGTGTCTACTTATTGGTGATCCTGCAGGGGAGTGACATGTGCTACATGCACACCATTGTGGCGATGGCTATCAGGACATGGGTGCATCATGGTGTCTGTCGCTGGTATGCATCACATGCATTTCCTATTTGACTCTGGGCATCCCTTTCATCCGGAAACCTGTACTGACTCAGTGGCAAGAGCTGTGATGTGTGCATGTCCACATGCCACACCGTGTCCTCTGCACTGTCCAACTACTGTGTACTTGGTGCATGTGTCCACACTGGGGTGTTGCAATCCAACAGACACCAGACAGATGGGTGCAAGGCCATGTGGGATGTGAGTGCCATGCTTGGCATCAGACTGACAATTGGCTTCTCCTGTTCAGTTAGGGCACTTTTAGCAATGTACAACTAATGATGCCAGGGCTTGCTCTGTAATGTGCTGTGCTCACAGTGGTGTGTGCGTTTGGTGCAGGTGACTGATGTCTGTCTGTTTCCCCATTGTTTGCAGATACATCCACGGCCACGGAAGGGGACAGCTCCACGGACAAGGAGGAGCCAGAGAGCCAGACTGGGTCAGCAGCCGAGGAGTGATCGGAGGGACCCAGTGGCACGGAGGGCGAGGGGAGCCACCCCGAGGAGTCCTCAGCACCATCCACCTCAGCTGAGGACCAGAGCAACTCGGAGGATGACTCCCTTATGGAGGCGGGTGTCAGCAGCCACCACACCCCAGCTAGTGTTGCTGTCCCCGCCACCACCAGCACCACCACCGCCCTCCCATCGGCTCCCATTCCCCAGGTCCGTGGAGGCTCCCATGTTCGGGAGCGTGTCTCCTTTGGGCCAGGCACCGCACCCCCTGCCCCTGTGTCCCCTGCTGCCCTGAGTGAGGAGTCTGTGTACCTCCTTCGCCAGCTCCATGTAGGGCAGACAGCCATGCTGAGTGTCCTCCATGCGCACACCGCTCTGTTGACTCAGCTGGTGTCGTTCATGGAGGGCATCTCATCGGGCATGTCTGACCTACAGAGGGGCAATAGGTCCATGGACTCCTCCCTGACGGCAGCAGTGTCCCTCCTCAGACAGTCCCTCACCCCTCCTGCCTCTGCTCCATCCACACTCCCCAGCACCTTACCCGTCCCAAGCACACACACACCGGCACAGGCACACACCAGCACACACACGTCCAGCACACAGACACACACGCCACAAACAAAATGCACACGCACGCACAGTCAGGGGACTGAAACCAGACTCACAGGGGATGGGGCCCTGGTACACACACACGCATCCACGGGCACTGTGCAGTCCTCAGTTGCCTCTCCCTCCAAAGCACCCTCCCTTGCCTCACCTGCAACCCCAAAGACCCAGCGCCTCTTCCTCAGTGACCTCGGCCTCTTCCCCTCCGATCCAGCTGCTCCAGCATCCAGGGGGAAGAGGAAGCCCCCACACGGAGCAGAGTGCCCCTCGCCCCCGGACACCCTCCCCCAGGCGCAGACAGACTGAGGACCCCACCCGCAAGTCCCCCCGGAGTGGTAAGAGCAAGACCCTGCCGCCACCCTGCAGCTCAAGCACCAGGACTCCTTCCTCCATCCCTCAGGCCCCCACTCCACAGGTGCCCCCACCACACCCTGCCCCAGGTTCCCCCACCCACAGATATACCATCCCCAAGAGGATCCGACCTTCTCCCCCTGCCACTTGCTCTCCCGGCACCACACCCCCGCTGCGCTTGTCTGTGCCACTGATGTGGTGAGGGTGTCCTCCCCCTCTGTCCAGCCCACCTTGCCTGTTCCCCATTCTCCTCCCCTGGTGGTAGGCACTGCAGTGGAGTCCACTACCACCCTGTCTGACTTGGGCACTGCAGTGGCGGACCTGTCCACTCCATCTGCAGGGTCCACTGCAGTCGTGCCGGCACCCACAACATCTGAGCCATGCCCCCCAGTTGTGCCGGCACACACCATGTCAGACACCTCCACTGCAGTTGTCAGTGGCTCTCCAGCACCCACCACCCCTTCCCTGCTTCCTCCTGGTGAGCCCTGATCCTGTCCCTGCGGTGCCTGGCCTACCCCCCCGGTTGCCCCTCCTAGTGGATTGTCCCTGGTTTTGTGAAGGAATGTGTAGGGTGGCATCTGCCACTGTCACCCACTTGTGACTTTGTTGATGGACTGGCCATTGGCCTTTGTTTATTTTCTACTGGACTTCTACTTTTAATGCCACATATGCTGAATAAAGCAACTTTCTGTTCTCTAGTGCTTTTGCTTCTGATGTACATGATGTTGATGATGGTAACCATGCCCTTGCTGCAGTGATGGTGATATTTGGTCTCATGATAATGAAGTGTTACTGTGCAGGAACCCATGTGGTCCAGGGGAATGTGTCCTATCCTGTGGTGTATCCATGCCATCCATAGCAGCATCTGAGGGTGTCATGTGTTCAGTATTTGGCAATGGGATTTCCTACTTAGATTGCCTATTTCACATCTGTGGCTTCCACCCCTGCACATCTGTTGTGCCTGCCATTGTTCAATTCGTCTACTTCCCTGACTGTGTGGCCATCTCCAGTGGACATGCAGGTTTGGGCATCAATGGGGAAGGACTCATCTGTGTTGTCAGTGCAACATTGCTATACAAGTGTGTTGGATCTGTGCTGATGATTCCGTTGGCACTTCCATGACCAGGCTGATGTTACGGGAGCCCTCATTTGGTGCTAATTGTTGATTGTGTGACCAAGTGCTCAGCTGACATGATGGGGCCCTACTGAGGCAACATATGGCACAGCTTTCCTCACACAGGAGTGGAGTCCCCTCATGGCAGTGTGTACTCCTGTGACATTGCCTGCGCCCAAGGTGTGTGTTGTATGTGCATGTCTGTGTGTTCACTTCCGTTTAGCTGTGCATGCTGTGATCCCTAGTGTTGTACCTGTTTGTGATGCTAGCTGAGTTGACCTATGTTCCCCCAAAGACTTCGCCCTGGGTTCTCTGTGATGTGGGTGCATGGCACATTACTGGTCATCAGGGTGTCACCCATAGGTGTGTTTGCTGTCAGGGCTGAGTTTGTGTGCAGACGCAGATGGGTCACAGTCAGGTTTCCCCTTGGCACTTGTTGTTTGCCCCTGTCATGTGATTTCCAGTTTGTGTTATCTTTCAGTGATTGTGACACGTTGTGTGTGTGACTGCTGGCACTCCTCAGGGTCCGGGCTGCAATGTTGGTTGTTGTCTATGTGTGTTCTTTGTGGGTGACCTTGGCTTCTTCATTGGTGTGTGACTGTGGCTGGGATCCCATTGGTTGGTGTGGTATTGCCGTCATGTCCATGTACAGCGTAGTGTGCAGTGTGTCAGACATTCAGAAGTCTTGTTGAGTGTCCATGTGTGATGTGTTTCTGCACCTTGGTTCCCACCCACCACCCTGGAATAGTCATGGGTGCATGTGCAATGTCACCAGTGCATGTGTGCTTCACTGCTGCACATTGTTGGAGGTCGAGGGGTGTGGTGTTGAGTGTGTGCAGATGAGAGTTGTTGCCCGGCTAGGCCCCTGCCTCCATGTTGGCCTTGGCTTACTGGTCATGCTGTTTGATTTGTGCTTGTGTAGGTGTGATGGTAGTTAGTTGCTCAGGACACATGACTGTGGTTCACAGTGTGAACCACATTTAGCTTTGTCATCACAGTGGGATTGTAATGCAGCCCAGGGTCACCACATTGTGGGGGCCCTGGGGGTGGTGCTGTGGTGTGTCTGTGTCTTGCTGTGTCAGTTGCTGTCCCTACGTGCCTGTGTGACATGTGTGATTTGTGCTCCCTCTCATCTGACAATGCCTGCTTGCCCACATAGGGGATTTGGATCCATGAGTTACCTTTGTGTGGCACTGTATGCACATCTGTATGATTGGTATTCAGGTCTCCTCATGTGTTGTGTGGTTGCCTGGGGACACTGGCACCCCCCTCACCTGTTGTGTATGATGTGCAGTGTGGGTCTGCCTGTTTGTGTTTGTGCATCTGCACCACTGCATTGGCATATCTTGGGTGTGCCATTGGCTGTATGTAGTTTGGTGGGTTTCCCCTGCTGTCCCTGGGACTCCTAGGTCATCGGTCAGCACAATGATCATGGTTTGTGTGTCCCATTGCTGCCATGGTATGGTGTCTGTTCACCTCACATCTGCAGTCTCCACAGGGTATCTGCATGTGTGTGCCCATTGGTGCAAATATGTGGGTCTGCATTCTGATGGTCACTTCTGTCATTGTGTCATTGATGATTGTTGACGGTGTCAGCCCCCATGGGTGTTGTTTGTCTGCACATGGCCAAAGGTATGTCTTATTTGCACTGCAGTATTTGGCTCCCCCAATTTATGTTGCAATGGGACACATACACTACTTTGCCACTGATGTGTTTGTTGTTCTGTGACCAGGAATCATCCATGCAGTTTGGCAGTTGCACCTCTTTCTTTGTCAACACTTACCTTTTGGTCACTGTGATGATGGGGGTTTGGACCCCATTGCCACAATGTTCATAATGTGCTTCAGCTATGGACCCCACACTTACATTTTGGTCACTGTGATGATGGGGGTTTGGACCCCATTGCCACAATGTTCAAAGTGTGCTTCAGCTATGGACCCCACACTTACATTTTGGTCACTGTGATGATGGGGGTTTGGACCCCATTGCCACAATGTTCAAAATGTGCTTCAGCTATGGACCCCACACTTACCTTTTGGTCACTGTGATGATGGGGGTTTAGACCCCATTGCCACAATGTTCAAAATGTGCTTCAGCTATGGACCCCACACTTACATTTTGGTCACTGTGATGATGGGGTTTGGACCCATTGCCACAATGTTCAAAATGTGCTTCAGCTATGGACCCCACACTTACATTTTGGTCACTGTGATGATGGGGGTTTGGACCCCATTGCCACAATGTTCAAAATGTGCTTCAGCTATGGACCCCACACTTACCTTTTGGTCACTGTGATGATGGGGGTTTGGACCCCATTGCCACAATGGTCATGGCCTGCTTGCATTGTGGGTGCCACACACATATATGTGTGGCACATGTGCTAGGGGGTCACATTGTATGTTCAAAGTCATGTTCGGTGTTGTAGGCATTTGACACAGTCTACACACGCTTGTCATGGTGTTGGGGGATGTCTTCTTCTTGCATTCCCTAGGTTGTGGTGTGCTGGTTGTGTCATGCATTGTCCATCCTATGAGTGGGGGTGGTAGTAGTGGTAGGCATCCAGCCCCCCTGGCTAAGGGTGGTAGTAGTGGTAGGCATCCAGCCCCCCTGGGTGAGGGTGGTAGTAGTGGTAGGCATCCAGCCCCCCTGGGTGAGGGTGGTAGTAGTGGTAGGCATCCAGCCCCCCTGGGTGAGGGTGGTAGTAGTGGTAGGCATCCAGCCCCCCTGGGTGAGGGTGGTAGTGGTGGTAGGCATCCAGCCCCCCTGGGTGAGGGTGGTAGTAGTGGTAGGCATCCATCCCCCCCTGGCTGAGGGTGGTAGTAGTGGTAGGCATCCAGCCCCCCCTGGGTGAGGGTGGTAGTAGTGGTAGGCATCCAGCCGCCCCTGGCTAAGGGTGGTGGTAGGCATCCAGCCCCCCTGGGTGAGGGTGGTAGTGGTGGTAGGCATCCAGCCCCCTGGGTGAGGGTGGTAGTAGTGGTAGGCATCCAGCCCCCTGGGTGAGGGTGGTAGTAGTGGTAGGCATCCAGCCCCCTTGGCTAAGGGTGGTAGTAGGCATCCAGCCCCCCCTGGGTGAGGGTGGTAGTGGTGGTAGGCATCCAGCCCCCCCTGGGTGAGGGTGGTAGTGGTGGTAGGCATCCAGCCCCCCCTGGGTGAGGGTGGTAGTAGTGGTAGGCATCCAGCCCCCTGGGTGAGGGTGGTAGTAGTGGTAGGCATCCAGCCCCCTGGGTAAGGGTGGTAGTAGTGGTAGGCATCCAGCCCCCCTGGCTGAGGGTGGTAGTGGTGGTAGGCATCCAGCCCCCCTGGGTGAGGGTGGTAGTAGTGGTAGGCATCCAGCCCCCTGGGTGAGGGTGGTAGTGGTGGTAGGCATCCATCCCCCTGGGTGAGGGTGGTAGTAGTGGTAGGCATCCAGCCCCCCTGGGTGAGGGTGGTAGTAGTGGTAGGCATCCAGCCCCCCTGGCTAAGGGTGGTGGTAGGCATCCAGCCCCCCTGGGTGAGGGTGGTAGTGGTGGTAGGCATCCAGCCCCCCTGGGTGAGGGTGGTAGTAGTGGTAGGCATCCAGCCCCCCTGGGTGAGGGTGGTAGTAGTGGTAGGCATCCAGCCCCCCTGGCTAAGGGTGGTGGTAGGCATCCAGCCCCCTGGGTGAGGGTGGTAGTGGTGGTAGGCATCCAGCCCCCCTGGGTGAGGGTGGTAGTGGTGGTAGGCATCCAGCCCCCTGGGTGAGGGTGGTAGTAGTGGTAGGCATCCAGCCCCCCTGGGTGAGGGTGGTAGTAGTGGTAGGCATCCAGCCCCCCTGGCTGAGGGTGGTAGTGGTGGTAGGCATCCAGCCCCCCTGGGTGAGGGTGGTAGTAGTGGTAGGCATCCAGCCCCCCCCTGGGTGAGGGTGGTAGTGGTGGTAGGCATCCAGCCCCCCTGGGAGAGGGTGGTAGTAGTGGTAGGCATCCAGCCCCCCTGGGTGAGGGTGGTAGTAGTGGGAGGCATCCAGCCCCCCTGGCTAAGGGTGGTGGTAGGCATCCAGCCCCCCTGGGTGAGGGTGGTAGTGGTGGTAGGCATCCAGCCCCCTGGGTGAGGGTGGTAGTAGTGGTAGGCATCCAGCCCCCCTGGCTAAGGGTGGTGGTAGGCATCCAGCCCCCCTGGGTGAGGGTGGTAGTAGTGGTAGGCATCCAGCCCCCTGGGTGAGGGTGGTAGTAGTGGTAGGCATCCAGCCCCCTGGGTGAGGGTGGTAGTAGTGGTAGGCATCCAGCCCCCTGGCTAAGGGTGGTGGTAGGCATCCAGCCCCCTGGGTGAGGGTGGTAGTGGTGGTAGGCATCCAGCCCCCCTGGGTGAGGGTGGTAGTAGTGGTAGGCATCCAGCCCCCCTGGGTGAGGGTGGTAGTAGTGGTAGGCATCCAGCCCCCCTGGCTAAGGGTGGTGGTAGGCATCCAGCCCCCCTGGGTGAGGGTAGTAGTAGTGGTAGGCATCCAGCCCCCTGGCTAAGGGTGGTAGTAGTGGTAGGCATCCAGCCCCCTGGCTAAGGGTGGTGGTAGGCATCCAGCCCCCCTGGGTGAGGGTGGTAGTAGTGGTAGGCATCCAGCCCCCTGGCTAAGGGTGGTGGTAGGCATCCAGCCCCCCTGGGTGAGGGTGGTAGTAGTGGTAGGCATCCAGCCCCCTGGCTAAGGGTGGTAGTAGTGGTAGGCATCCTGCCTCCCTGGGTAGGGGTGGTGGTGCGCATTCAGGCCCCTGTGTGCATATGTGGCATTGGTGATGGGCATCCCGCCCCTATGGTGCTGCTGTTGCTGGTGTAAGTATATTCTGCATCCCTCTGTGTGTGTGTGATGTGTCGTGTACGTGTTGTATGTGTTTTGTGGTTGGTGTCTGGCTTACCTTCTGCGCCGTACGCGTCCGTGCCTGTTCCGGTAGTAAATGTAGAATATTGGTATGATCGGGACGAAGGGATTCATGGTTGGTTCGTGTCGTTCGTCGTCCTCGTCGCTTCGTCCTCGTCGCTTCGCCTCGTCCTCGTCGCTGGCGTGTTCGTCTCGGAGCCGTGGATCGTGTTGTGGCGCGAATCGGAGCTTATGTGCGCCTCTCCCGGATGCTTTGACGTGCCGTGCGTAGCGACGGGTTCGGTGCGTAGCGACGGGTTCGGCGCGTACGGAAAGCGCATCATACTCGTTTGGCCGGACGGAGCTGCATTTTTCCTTCCGTGCGACTCGATTCGGCGTTTCCGGATTCGCCTCGGTCGGGGAACAGGACCTGGTTTGGGTGAGTACGGCTCAGCCGGATTCTTTGCTGTTGTGCGCATCGTACTTACTCGTTCGGTGTGCTGTACGGATCGGTCGGGAAACAGGCTTTCGCATGGCTTTTTTCCCGACCGAATGCTATTGGGTGCGCCTCCGATCGAGATCGGAATCGGCCCCTTATTGTTCAAACAGGTATCTGGGTATGAGCCATTTGAGACTCAAATTAGAATTAGGCTTTCTTCTGTAAGATTCTGCTAAAATAAGCTTATTAATGTAAGAAATGAGGGTGGGATTGGTATAAAATACACTACCAATACAATAGAATATTTTATGCTGTTCATGCTTTTAGCAAATGCTGCCTTTACCATTCTATTTTTCTTTATTGTAGTAACAATTCATATCGTATACACTAGGATAGGATTTTGATTTTAAAAATAAGCTTGGCAGATCACCTTTTACTTAATCTCTTACTAACATATGCAATTTGAACAATTACCTCCAACTTAAAAGACACACACAAAGCTTCTTTCTAATCCTGGATCAATTGGGTGTCACATATCAGTGGGGCGGACAATATCACCTTGCAACACTCCCCATGAAAACCGTAAAAAAATATATATTTGGAAGCCCTTAGATGCATATTTTGCTACTAACAAACCACCGTAAACTGTACACAATTTCCCTTATGATCTCAACTAGATGCAGCTATCCCCTATACCTCTAAGGGAAGAATGGGAATTCTCATGGAAGTGTGCACCCTTTTATAGCAAACCCTCTCCTTATGATTCTGCTCTATATCCTCACACAGTCATGTGATTATTTAACTTATTCTAATGTTGAGTATGTATGCAACCATGTACCTTTGGCAGCCGTTTCCAAGAGACCTTATGATTCACTATACTACCTGTACCTATGTGTACCCCCTGTATTTACTTTGTCTCCCTTATTTTGATATGCTTGTTTCCTTTTGAAAACTAATAAAACGTATTTGAAATTAAAACAATACATCTTTAGAATGAGTCCTTGGTTTCCTGGTGTCATTGTGTGTGTTTTTTCTTAAGGAAAGAGAGTTTGGAGTTCCACTGACTATCCCTGTTATTTCTCATAGCATTGATCATCACCTAAAATACATCTCACACAAATATCGCTTAGTGGTTTGAAGGGTGGTTGCAGTTTGACGGATGTTCTGCCTTTGGTTGGCACAGCGACTAAGTCCTTAGTCCCAATGGGTCTAGGAAACCCAATTCTGGATCTTTTTCTAGAGAATATAAATGTGTGAAGGATGGCTGTCCATCAATCGTTACATATCTTTACTTTTCTCAAAATGAAACTCCCAAAGTGGGAGTTTGTGTTTAAACAAAAAGTAAAACTAATATCTCCCATGCCATGGAGGTTTTCTCCAATGATGTGGGGCACATTTTTTCTATCCCTTGGTGGCTGGGTCGCAGGGCAAGAGATTTGCACTGAAAGAGTAAGTGGAGGCTCCTCCGGTGTAAACACAACTTTCGCCTTAAATAGACTGTGGGGCAGGACCAAGGCAAATTATATTGGTGCTTCCACTCCAACAAACTCTAAATGAATGACTTTAATGCAATGAACAGAAAACATTTCCAATGGACTTCAGTCTTACCACGGTTGCCAATCCCAGGAACAAATAATAGTCCAACTTTGCCCATCTTGTTCCTTTGGGCCCAAACCTGGCCCAGACATAGAGTTTGTGACTAACCCTGGGCGTAGTTCGCGAAGTAACGCTTCGCGAAGCTACGCAAAGTGAAGTTCGCACTACGCGAGCTATGCGTAGCACTACGCGAACTGCGTAGTGCGTGTTCGCAATGATTGCACAGTGCCGGATGCTTGTCCGCACTGTGCAATCATTGAAAACGGCATCTTGCACAGTGCGAGCTGTCCTTTACTGCCGCTCGAGTAGATTTTTACTCGAGCGGCAGCTTCTCAACGCGGACTGGTAGTTTCTCATCGCGAGCGGTCGCGAGCATACGCGACCACTCGCAATGAGAAACCTGACCTCCCGCGTTGAGAATCTCGCCGGGAGGTTTATTTTCCACGCTCGCGACCGGCAACTTGATGTTGCTGATCGCGAACGAGGAAAAAGTCTCGCCGGGATGTCATTTTGCTTGCTCGCGGTCGCCAACTTGACGTTGAGGACCGCGAGCAAGCAAAAAATGACCGCTGCACTACGCTACGCTACGCGTGTTCGCACTGTGCTACGTGCAATTCGCGTAGTGCAAAGTAGCGCAAACTTCGCAAACTACGCAAGCGTAGCGTAGTTTTCCGCCCAGGCCTATTTGTGACAATGGAATGTGGGGCTTCATTGTGAAATCTTCAAGTAGCCAAAAGATTCACAATCATGTGCAATTTCACTGCAAACTGGAACTAACTACCAACAATAAACATGTTATTATGTTCAATGCTCTATGAGTGATGAGTCCCTAGATGTTTCATCGCTGTGATTCAGACTCACTCATTAATTGCCCCTTTTGCCACTAGCCACCACCATCAGTGTGATAAAATTACTGGGCTGCCTTTGGCTCCTTTGGGGTTGGATGAGCCTCTACCCAAGCACAGATTGGTGATTTATAGGGCTGTAATGGATATCAGCACATAGAATTGTATGCTATGATTCAGTCTTCTGATCCCTTGGCTATGGTCCTGGTGTCATACTACTCTGCTCCTGCCCCAACGCTAATTGTTGTTGCTGCAGGTCAGTTGCTGCCACCTGCATGCCAATTTCTAAGATGCCTGCCTATCTGTCTTGATGTACTGTAAATACCCCAAACAACTTTTTTCGGAGGCCGAGGTGATGATGGACGGATCATGTGCATTGGGGTGAGTCTGAAATGTGATTGTTCTCCTAAACTGGCATATGGCACGTGCTCTAACTCCAGAAGAACTCAGTACTGTTGGTGCTGTCAGACCCATTTTGGTCCAGGCAGTAAACTTTCTGTAAGGAGGAGGAGAACAGAATTAATTACTTGCTGCCGCAACAGACCCAGGACATCCTGCAGACAGTCTGTCTGAAGTACAGAAAGCCAGTGGAGTATTTGAGTCAAAGGAGAACAGTACTGGTCAGTTTTAAAGAAAGAAGTGGGTTGGAATCATAGTTGGACCCATTGACCAGATTGGAGTGCTGGTAGTCTGCTAGGGCTTCAGTGCAAAAAAGACTGAGTCCCACATCATGCTGTTTAGAAAGACATCACATTGGGCTGTGACACTGTGCAGATGTACACTAACACCATGAGCAGGTCAGGCTACAAAAACACGTACTGGCTAGCAATCAGGCAATGACATCAACAAAAGGAGGATGAATGACCACCTACCACTTAGAGAAGTGAGGCAAGGTGGCATTTATCCAGTGGCATGAGTTTGTGATGGTCCAGGCAGGAGTGGCAGGATTAGCACATGTCTCTCACCAGGTAGGCCAATGATGCCTAATTAGCATATCTGATTATAGCATTGCCATGGTGAAGAGCCAAGAGAGATCACCAATTCTGGCCTGGAAGAGACATGAGCCTACAAGACATCCAGTCATTAGAGATAACTGAGATTGAGGTCAGCAGCTGGGTAGTAAATGGATGTTAGGTTTTCAGGTTGCTTATGAAGTCCATGGATGGAATGTGCATATGCATGATACTTTGATGTAATAAGGTTAATTTAAGAAATGATCATCTTTTGCACAGTGTAAGGGCCTAGAAAGGGGTTTATAACAGCTGAAGCACAGCTAATATGCCTCTGAAAGGTCTGTAACCAACTTACTTACTTCTGTCTATGAAATCTTAGCAGCGACATAAAAATGATATACATGTTATTTATTGACAGTGCATTAAGTTGTTAACATTGAATGTTCTATCCAGCATAATCATTAGTTAACTACATACTGACTGATGTCCAGCATATGTAATGTGAGAGGGCAGCAAATGAAAGAAACACCTCCTTGCCTGTATACACTGGTACAGTCTGCATGTTGTATAGAATCCTTCAGTTGCTATTCACAACTCACCAGTACATGCTTAAAATCACTTCAACATAGAGGAAATATTACATGAATGAATTAGAACAAATTGACTTCTGAAACTTACACTGTCTAATGATTGTTTATTCTGTTCTGCAGAAAACAATTTGGGCAGTCGGTGGGTGGGATTACACTCCATAGAGCATGCGATGCTGCTAGCTTCCTAGAAGTTTGTAATTGTAGAGCTCTCAGGTTTCTCAGTTCCAGTTTGCAAATGCAGAGCTCTTAGGTTTACTAGGTCCATGCCTGAGAAGCTCATCAAGTCCAATTCTTTGGTTTGCACTCTGAAACTTATAGTCCTGGAATTATGATCAGGTAAACACAAGAACTAAAATGCCTACAACAATTCCTAGATTTCTTGAGCTACTGAGAACTAAGAAATACTAGATGTAAGTGACATGTCTGTGTCTCTGAATTTTATAGTGTGGAAACAAATGTCAAGAGAATAACTAGAGAAGGGCAAGGTATGCCTGAGTGTTTTGGAAGGGACTACGGGAGCCACTTATTTATAAGGTAGCAGTGTCTCTGAGCATCACTAATGCAAGGACTGCAACCAGTCATGTTGAAACATGGCGCTCTTCACAGTGCAAAGAAAAATAGAGACCCATTATTGTGCCACTGCTATCCAGTGGTTCCTGCAGAAAATGACATTTTCTACATCTGGAGTGTCATTATGCCCCTGACTGGATCAGCACTGAATGAACCAAGAGAAGAGTAGTTACATTACTTATGTAATTCACTTATATGAATGTGTAATTGATTGGACTAGTAATAGGTTAGACTGCGTCCTTTAAAAACATAATTCTGTGGGACAGCTTTTGAAAGCACTGCAATTGAAGTATTTCTCACAAGCTACTTAGGGCCATATGTATGAAGCCATCGCAATTTAGGCAGTGTGCAATGTGGCACACAAAAACCCACTCGCAAAATAAGGAATCGCAAAATTTGCGATTCCCTATTTTGCGAATGCATTTAAGGAATCCCAAATTGCGATTCCTTAAATGCAATGTAGGAAGCACCCAAGTTGTGCGATTTTGGCTTAAGGAATCGCAAATTACCACCAACTTCAGGTTGGTGGTAATTTGCGATTTCTTTGAAAAATTCACTTTTTTCCATTTTTCAAAGTGCCATGTGGCGCACATACATGTGCACACATGCCTATTTCAGGGGTGCAACAGGTTGTCCTATTGACACCCTTGCAACCTTGAAATTGCATTCTCAATTTGCGATTCTCTAATTGGGAATCACAAATTGAGAATGTCTTCCCATTCATTCCTATGGGCCTTCTAGCCCATAGTAATGAATGGGAAGGTATTCCTTATTTGCGAATCTCAATTTGCGATTCGCAAATAAGGAATATGTAGGATTCGCAAAATATTTAGCAAATCCTACATACATTGCATTTTGCGATTCTCTAATTGCGATTCCCTAAAAATCGTAATTTGAGAATCGCAAAACGCCAAAGGGCCATATGTAACAAAAACGCGTTTTGCGATTCTCAAATTGCGATTTTTAGCAGAACTTTTGCCAGTCAAGAGAGGTTATTTTGTTTCTTTTTCCTGTTTCCTGTCCATTTATTTTCTTTCATTTATTTCCTTGTGGTTAATATATTTGAGTTCATCATGTTTCTTTGCACAATACCAAGACCCAAAAATCCCCATTTTACTGAAGGAGAATTGTCAGTCATGAGATGTAATCGTAAGAGCAGAGCCACAATTGTTTGGAGCCCAAGTCCAAAATACACCTCTATCACAGAAAAGGCATGCGCAGTCCAAGCAAGACTTAAAACATAGGGGGTTGCGACCAGCAACGCGAGGAGGACGACAGCAAGGAGGAGACACCACGGCGAGGTGGAGGGCAGCCCGCAGATGGCAGAGAGAAGGCAAGTGAGTTTTTTTTACCCTTTTTTAAAAACATTTTGTGGGACTGGGGCGGAGCGGAGTTCCACGGAGTATTTTTTTGACTCCTTGGAACTCTGCGGAGTGCCACTCCGCATACTCCACCCAGGCTTACTCCTTACTCTCCTAGGGTTCATATGTCTGCATTAGATAAACATTTGAACATTTTTCACACTATCCACAGCAACATATTTGATAATTAACACTAGAGTCATGTAGTACTAGAAAATATATTAGTTTAGTACATACTTTATCAAACATTTGCTTTTTGTCCCTTATGCTTCACAAATGGCATTCATAGCCAAATTAAAATGTGTAAATAATACATTTCAAATGCATTATTTACACATACATATTTTTTTAAATGTCCTCCAAAAATACCTTCAACAGAGGTGTGCACAACACAGTAACACACTACATTTAAATATTTACTTTTAAAAAAATGAGTGTCCATCGAAGTTTGAATATATAAACAAATTAGCCCCCATTTTGAATGGTAGTGATGCACATAACAGTCAGAAACACACTATTTTGAGCTTCTAAAATGGCTGGTGCCTGACATCGCCGATAGGACATTTGGAACCAGGCGGGCACAGTGGGAGTTGAACGTGCAGTGGGCGGTAAACTCCATGATGGACAAAGCCATATGCTAAACGTAACTGCAAAAGGCCAATGGCTGTGGGCGTCTCGATGAAGATCGCGTACGTCCCGTACGTAACGGTTGGAAAAAGAGCTCACTTGCCTCCTAACATTGCCGCCATCAAAACTAACCCTGGGCAGCAAATTCCGCTCCGCTCGCCGAATTTGCGGAATTTAGGCAATTTTGCGTCCACGGAGAACGCGGAATTGCCAACAATTCCGCGATCCGCGGCGTAGCGGAATTATTTTTTTGTTCGCGCTTTAAAAATGCGTTCTAGCGCACGCGATAGCGACTTACCGGGATTCCTGCGTTCGCCGACGGGTTTTCCTATCCGTTCGCGTGCGCCACGAGATTTCGGTAGCGGGCCGCGCGATCCCGCGAGAGTTTGCGATCGCGAACAAGTCATTCGCCGCGCCATCGGACAACGCGAGAGTGTGCTATCGCGAACACGTCATTCGCCGCGCCATCGTGCACCACGAGAGAGATTGCGATCGCGAACACGTCATTCGGGCGTGCCATCGGACATCCGGCGGAATGTTGGTAAAGCTTGCGATCCCGAACACGCAAAATTTTCAATCTGGAGAAGAATAATATCGCGAGCAGCATAAAACCTTCTATAAACTGATGATTTGGATGAAAAAAAACCTCAGATTGATATTTGCCTGTCCTTTTTTGTCAAATTTTTTTGGGGGGAGAGGGAGGAAGTGCCACAGAGTCTCCTACTTCCTGTTACAGTCCAGCAGGCTCCTCCCAGTGCTTTGTCCATCTCCTGTTCATTTTCCACTTGGATTTGAGCTGGAAGGATCACTCTTTGTGTCTGCTGCATCATTATCATTGGATTTGAGGATTTTTGGATTTGAGATTTTACAAGTAAGTTGGTGTTGTTTGATTGGGGCATTGCAGTAGCAGCAACTACAATTTTTGTACTTTTCATCATTTTTAAAAATAAATAGTTGTGGGTAGCCACTAGTAGGCCCAGAGCAAGTCATGGGTGGGTGCATGATGAAACATGATGAAACAACTGTTCCTTTGCTGTGTGATGTATTTATTAATTTCAAACATCATTTAGGGGGCATGGATGGCATTGGATTGAATTGCAAAATGTGTATTTTTGGGTGTATTTCAGTTTGTGGGGCTGTGTGTTAAATACATGCGTTAGTTGTGTGTGGTGTGCTGCAGGCCTTGTTTAGCCCTGTGGATTTTCGTTTTTGCATTTTATTGCACTACAGGCTATTATAGGCCTGTTTTCAGAACATTGTTTTCCAGGCCTCCTGCTTGTTGCTTGTGATTTGTGAGTGTCCATGTGGCTGGTAGCCATTTCTGGTGGGAGTTATAAGTGTGCTGCTTTTGCCATATAGGCCTGCATGTGTTTCCTTTGTGGCCTAGGCTTCTTGTTGTGGTCCTGGCCATGAGGCTGGTGGGCATTTTGAAGCCAGGCAGTGTGCTTTTGCCATAGGCCTGCATTGTCTGTCTTCAGTTTCTTGTTGTTGTGGGCCTGGCCATGAGGCTGGCGGCCATTTTGAAGCCAGGCAGTGTGCTTTTTGCCATAGGCCTGCATTGTCTGTCTTCAGTTTCTTGTTGTTGTGGGCCTGGCCATGAGGCTGGCGGCCATTTTGAAGCCAGGCAGTGTGCTTTTTGCCATAGGCCTTCATTGTCTGTCTTCAGTTTCTTGTTGTTGTGGGCCTGGCCATGAGGCTGGCGGCCATTTTGAAGCCAGGCAGTGTGCTTTTGCCATAGGCCTGCATTGTCTGTCTTCAGTTTCTTGTTGTTGTGGGCATGGCCATGAGGCTGGCGGCCATTTTGAAGCCAGGCAGTGTGCTTTTTGCCATAGGCCTGCATTGTCTGTCTTCAGTTTCTTGTTGTTGTGGGCCTGGCCATGAGGCTGGCGGCCATTTTGAAGCCAGGCAGTGTGCTTTTTGCCATAGGTTTGCATTGTCTGTCTTCAGTTTCTTGTTGTTGTGGGCCTGGCCATTTTGAAGCCCAGTAGTGTGCTTTTATCCATAGTCCTGCAAGCTTGTGGCCTAGTCTGCCAACAGGCCTTTCATCCAGTAGGCGCAGAGGTAGTCAGGGGTGCATGAAACAACTGTTTCTGTGTGTTCAGTTGAATTTATCATTTAGGGGGCATGGATGTCATTGGATTGAATTGCAAAATGTGTATTTTTGGGTGAATTTCAGTTTTTTGGGCTGTGTGTTAAATACATGCCTTAGTTGTGTGTGGTGTGCTGCAGGCCTTGTTTAGCCCTGGGATTTTCGTTTTAGCATTTTATTGCATTACAGGCAAAGCAGACAGCAGTGTGGTTTAGCATCCAGCCTTTGCCTGGCTATTATAGGCCTGTTTTCAGTACATTGTTTTCCAGGCCTCCTGCTTGTTGCTTGTGATTTGTGAGTGTCCATGTGGCTGGTAGCCATTTCTGGTGGGAGTTATAAGTGTGCTGCTTTTGCCATATAGACCTGCATGTGTTTCCTTTGTGGCGTAGACTTCTTGTTGTGGTCCTGGCCATGAGGCTGGTGGCCATTTTGAAGCCAGGCAGTGTGCTTTTTGCCATAGGCCTGCATTGTCTGTCTTCAGTTTCTTGTTGTTCTGGTCCTGGCCATGAGGCTGGTGGCCATTTTGAAGCCAGGCAGTGTGCTTTTTGCCATAGGCCTGCATTGTCTGTCTTCAGTTTCTTGTTGTTGTGGGCCTGGCCATGAGGCTGGCAGCCATTTTGAAGCCAGGCAGTGTGCTTTTTGCCATAGGCCTGCATTGTCTGTCTTCAGTTTTTTGTTGTTGTGGGCCTGGCCATGAGGCTGGCGGCCATTTTGAAGCCAGGCAGTGTGCTTTTTGCCATAGGCCTGCATGGTTTTCCTCTTGGCTTACTGCTTGCATCCATCCCCTTTGCCAGCTGCAGCTCCCTGAATGATGTGATGAGCAAATAATTTAATGCCAAACAGGGTCCACTTCTATTACATTTGTATTTTTGTTGTTGTTCCTCTTCTTTCCTATCCTTCCTGACAGTGTACACAGTATACCATGAAAGCCCTTGTTGACAGTCTCACAAATGGCTACACTAATTTATATCTTTTATTTGTTTGTTTGTACTACTAGTAATTGAACCACAACAACAAATGCAACATTTCACTGATGTTCTTCTCCTGGCTTCTTTGCTTTTAGGCGCACAAAAAGACAGAGGAGGAGGTGTCATCATCATCATCATCACCCGTTGTACTGCCAGGCAGAAGTCCTGCTGCGCGTCACTTCCACGTGTGACCACAGACATCTCTGCAACTTGTGCACCTGCGTCCTGCTGACATCTGAAGAAGATGGCCCCAAAGAAAGGTACCAGGTCCTCCAGTACCAAGAAAGTTGCCAGTGAGAAGAAGAAGGAACAGAAGAAGGAAGTGGCACTTGCCAAGACTGGTGTGCCGGCCAATGTGTTTTTTGGTAAAAAAAAACTTACGCCTGCAGCAGCGGTGTCCGGCGGGGACCAAGCTGGCAGCAGCACCTCCGCATCAGCAACCTAGGCCCAAGCCCATGACTGTGGCAGAGGTAGCCAGTCTACTAACGACCAGTGATGTTGAAATGTCATTATCGCAAGGTAGTACCCAATCCACGCACTCGCAGGCGGAAACTCAGCAGATAAGTGGGCAACCACAGCCGCAACCACAGCCGCAACCCCAGCCGCAACCCCAGCCGCAACCACAGCCGCAACCACAGCAGCAACCGCAGCCGCAACCCCAGTCGCAACCCCAGCCGCAACCCCAGCCGCAGCCGTAACCACAGCCGCAGCCGCAACCACAGCCGCAGCCGCAACCACAGCCACAGCCGCAGCCGCAACCACAGCCGGAACCACAGCCGCAACCACAGCCGCAGCCAGAACCACAGCCGGAACCACAGCCGGAACCACAGCCCACAATAGTAGTTGTTCCACCTGAGGTAGGGGCAGTTCAGGAAATCGAGCTTTTTGCAGATGAAGAGGAGCAAGCCACTGTTCTAGAAGATCCATTGTCTTCCAGACCCCCAGCAAGGAAAAGGAGGGTTAGTCCATCAACTTCTTCTTCAAGCCCCGCTTCTGATGATCTAGATGCCACTTGGAAGCCACCAGCTCAGCCTGAGAGTGATGCACTCCACAAGACAAGGCTAGTGAAAAGGAAGGTTCCAGAAAGCCTTAGAGTTATGGAGGTAGATGTAGACGAGGGGGTGATGATGATGATGATGAAGAGCCAGTCATCATGAACATCACTCCTGGGCCTGCGGAGATGGAGACCAACATTATTAGACTATCCAAAATCGCTGCGAGGGATGTAGCACGGATACCACCAACACAGGTAACGCCAACACGACCTCCAGCTTCCATATTTGCCTTTGCAAAGGCCCGGCAGGGACCTACATCCAGCTCAACCACCACCTCAGTAGGTGGTGGTAATGTAAGTGCACAGAGTCAAATTCCAGGCACACCCTACAGTTCATCTGGTATTGAAAGTGGCACCTCCAGCAGCGCCAGAAAGTTCTCCTCCCCAGTTTGGGACTTCTTTTCGGTTAGCAGTAAGGAGGAGAACATTGCTATATGCTCAATTTGTCGGCAGGCTGTTAGGCGGGGTAAGCTTGGTACAAACTATGGTACCGGAGGACAAACAAGTTATCTCAAAAAACACCACAGTATCAAGTGGGAGGCTCACCTACTTCACTTAGAAAAAAGTAAAACTGGACCCATTGCTGTTGTTGGGGATGAAGAAGTAGGGGAAGATATGATCGCGGTGGAAGGTCAACAAGAGGGAGACATTTCTAGCCCTACCCCCAGCAGTGTAGTGGTAACGCCCACATCCTCAGCAACATCTCAGTGGCACCATACTAAGAGTCAGCCTGAGACACCAAGGCAACCGGGCACTGCAATGAGCAAAAGTGCAGCGTCGTTGAGCCTAGCTGGGTTCAAGAAGAAAGGTGCACCACAAAGGAAAATATTCCAGCCTACCATTGACAGCATGCTTAGGTCAGAGGGGCAGTACCAACGCAACCACCCAACGGCACGGTTGTACAATTCGAAGCTGGCTAAAATGTTAGCGCTGGACCTTCTCCCTTTTTCATTTGTGGAAGGGGTGGGTTTCCTTGAATTTGTGTCAGCCATCTGCCCTAAATGGAAGGTTCCCAACTGGTCCTATTTCGCCCGAGTTGCTGTTCCAGCACTACATCACGATGTGCTGGAATTGGTTGGACAAGCTTTGCAGCAGAGTGCTGTTCACAAAATCCACCTGACAACAGACATGTGGACCAGTTGCCAAGCCACTGATTACATGTGCATCACTGCACACTGGGTCTCTTTTGTGGGGGTTAGAGAAAAGCTATCTGAAGTAGGTGCTGTTGACACAGCTGAGATTTTTAATGCTTCTCGGAAACATGCAACTGTAGCCATGTTCGCCATGGAGAAATCTCATACTGCTGCAAACATTTTGGAAGAGTTTAACAGCAAGGTCTTTGAATGGCTGCGCCCCAGAGGGCTTCACATTGGTTTTGTTGCCACGGATAATGGCAGTAATATACTTAAGGCCATGGCGCTTGGTGCCTATTTCAGGGTCCCGTGTTTGGCACACTGCATTAACATTATAGTTCAAGACTTTCTGAAAAAAGAACCCATAGTCAGCAACTTACTGACCACCTGCCGCAGAATATGCACACATTTCAGCCATTCTTTTAAAGCCCGGAAGCAGCTGAGGATCATTCAACGTGACTATAGAATGCCAGTCAAAGCACTCATCCAGGAGGTGGCAACACGTTGGAACTCAACGTATTACATGCTTGACCGTCTGTTTGAGCAGTACAGACCAATCAATGAATATGTAATGCGAAGGGCGGATGCTACTGTGAAAGGCATGACCCTTCAGATGGACCAATGGTGCCTAGTTAAATCTCTTACAGAGATGCTTCTTCCTTTCGAGGTCTTCACACATGAAGTCAGCAAGAAGGACTGTACTATGGGCCAAGCTATCCCATTGTTGCACATGCTAGAGCAACAGCTGAAGGAGGTGTCTGAAGCGTACATAGGTGTGGAGGAAAAAAAAGAAGCATATGAGTTGGTGGAGAGCTTATCATGTCGCTTAAGTGAAAATGCAAGGGTGCAAAATAAGATTCTGTCACAAGAACATTACATTTGTGCCACAATTCTGGATCCACGGTACAAATCAGCACTGCACAGTAAGACATTACTCCCTTTTTCAGAAGTGGATGTTGCCCGGTACAAAACTTGGATAGCTGAGGCAGCCAGTACATTGGAAAATGAACGGCTGGTAATTAAAGGCCTCAAACCCACGTCAAGTACTGCAGCAGGGCATCCGACGTCAAGTTCAACTTCAGAGCCTGTGGGCAATGCATTTGGTTCACAGCTGTCACCAACACTATCGACAACAGCAAGAACCGGATCATCAGCCCCAGTACAAACGGCACAGGATTGGTATTTACAGCAAGGACTTGCTAGGTCCAGTGCTGATGCAAAGACAAAAGAGGCCGAACAAAGTGTAGCACCCCTGAACATTGACCGAATGGTCCAGGCCTACCTGGATGACCCAACAGAGGTCTACATTGATCAAAACCCACTGCGGTATTGGTATGGCAAAAGGGGCCAATGGCCAGTGCTCAGCAGGCTGGCGATAAACTATCTGGCTTGCCCTATCGCAAGTGTCTCTTCTGAACGTGTTTTCAGTGCTGCTGGTTCCATTGTAACAGTGAAAAGGACCAGTCTCTCACACAAAAACGTGGAGAGGTTAACCATGATCAAAATGAATCAGCAATTTATACCACCGAATTACACAATACATGAATCAACGCAGGAAGATGAGGACAGCGGCTCAGGTGACGGAAGTAGCGTGTTGGATGCTGATTACCTACTTCTGGTTGAACCCCCAGAGTTTGAGGATGAGCTATACTTCCCTGACAACTAGGCTTCCACTTCTTACTGTGGTTCTCCCTTATTTACTTCTATTTGTGTGTCTGTCTTTCTGTTTGGAAACTTCAAATCACAACAAATCCATCACCACCGTCTTTGTATTTTATTGCCTTATATGAGTTTCAGCTGTCTGCATTTCAGTCCACTCCTCCGAGTCCTGCTCCTCCATCCTCCTGAATCGACCTAAATCTATTGCCCTCAAGCCAGATGATGATTGGATGTAGCATAATCGAAGAAAAACTAAAATCTTGCCTCGTTGAGTCTCTCCAAAAGAAGTGGAACATGATGATGACTACTATAGCTATCCTCCTTTCCGAGCCGATACAGACTGCCCATTAACTGAAGATGAGAAGGAACAGGTAATGAATGATGACATGCATTGGACGCTGACTGAGTGATTTGTGTTGTTGTTGTTTGTAGTGCATGAAGGTAATTCATTGTGTACTATTATCTAATCTACACACTAAAAGTAACTCAATGCAATGTTTGTTTCCATTCTTGTTTTTTAATAACAATTTTATACTTCTACTGCAGGCCGATCCATTGCATTTTGAATATGGAAAGGGGACTCAATCTGTACACTACTGCACACTGAGTTGGGCAACACACCATGATGATGACCACAGTGTCATAATATCTTCGCAGTCACTCAGTACGATCCGAGATGATTGATGGAATAACTCAGGGCGTTTCATGAGTGCATTAAAAGGTAACCAAGTCAACAACAACCACTGCAGACCTACATGTCTGTGTAGTGGTGGAGTTGAGTGTGGTGGTATGACTGACAGCGGGGCATTGACTTAGTCACTTAATTTGTAAAATGCTATGTTGCTGTATATCTGCTTTGTCTGCCTCTGTCAAAAAAGGTACGCTAAATGGAGGATGGGTCATCGGTGCCGTGGGCCTGCTCTGTCCTGTTGTTGTTGGAGGTTAATGCTGGAAACAGACTACAGTAGACATGATGTATCCATGCCGCCTCTGAAAGTGTTCTTGTTGCACTCCACCGTAATTTAGGCATTTTTTTTCTACTTGATTTTTCAATATCCCTTTTGTTTTCCCATCTGCAATTACAGGCCGGCCGTTACCCTGTGCTACACTGGGAAAAACAACTCTCACTTACCTTACCAATGAATCTACATCTGCCAGGCAGGCAGTGGCGTCACCCAAGATTGATGGCCGGAGCGTCCATGGAAGGGAGGACCAAGACGAAGGCCGAGATGCAACTCCCCATTTTGACCAGGATAACATACAGTAACAGTATCAACTTTCATCATCTTTTAAATTTGATTCATTTTTGGTCTTCAATCATTACTACTGTGTGTTGTTGTTGTTGTTATGTTTGCTCTCTGCTTATAATTCAATTCATCCATACAGCTATTTTTTACTTTTCTTTGCTATCTTTAAGCCCGGGCCGGTACAACAGAACAGAAACTGCATGTAATTCGGGTCTCTCTGAGGGCAGACAGGCAAGGCAAATTGCATAATATACTGCTGCCCTGTACTGTCTAATTGTCTAGTAGTAGTAGTTAGTAAGTACTATCATTAACCATCAAGTTATCATCATCATGCATGCATTTCCTTTTTATCCCTTAACAGATTTATGGATATGGTTGTCTGCCAAGATTGTGTTTTGTTGTTGTACATGCGTACTGTTTTTCTTTGTCAAACCTTTCCCAAAACCCCCCTTCCCAACCATTCATCAAACCCTAACCCTCTTCCCCCGGGCTGTGTGACTTATTGAGGTGTGACTAAATTAAATGTACACCAATAATTTATCACACGCTTGCTGGGGCGGATGTGGCTAAAGCAACAAAAATTCATTTTCAAGGCAGGGCGAGGATCTTCTTCTGCTTGCCCACCCATGAGCAGTATAATTGCGAGAATTTTTTTACCAAAGGAACCTAATCCATCAGCATTAATTGCCGGCATAGATTGGATTTGTTGTCATCCTCCGAAACAGCACTAACGGTTACGCTTGTATCGAGTGTACTGTAGGCCTAGTCGAGTGACTCGACACAGCTAGAGTTTGTAACTCTATGTACTAGGCTATCCACGCCACCATTATGTTTCCTTGTATTTTGGCATATTATTGTTTGGCAGTAAGTTCCGTACTGTACTTCGTTCTACTACTCCTCCCACAGTCTCTCTCAGGCGACTGACTGTCTCATTTTCTTTTTTTTGCAAATGCTACTGCCAGGGTCTACTACTACTACCACCACAACCATGGCATGTTGGGAAAGAGAACCATCATCACCATGCACCCATCGCCGTGCCCAAGTTAGACATCAAGCACAGGTAAGAGAAGAAGTTTGGGGAGGCATAATTAATAACGGAATTTTTTTCATTAATTCTATTTCACACACCCCTTTGAGTCCAGTTGCAGAATGCATAGATTAGGAGGAGAGACTGACAGTACTAGTAGGACAAGTCCCTCAGTGAGGGGTACCGCATCTGTCTGTTTGTGTCTTAGTAACTCAGCCAATTATTTAAATCAAACACTGGCTGTGGCACTGCACCAGCAAGGAAACAGTGTGACGTAAAACAGTAACCCCACCCACAAAACATTAACAACATCATATATAAAGTCTAAATATGTAATTTAATACCCTAACAAAAATGAACTATGTGAAAAAAATCCCACAACACCTGACCCACCCCTCTCCCTAACCCCAACCAATGTCCATGTCCCGGAACGAAAAAGTCCAACAAATGTCCAATAATCCAAAACCCAACGCCCGATTCCCACCCACCAAAATAAGCTATAAAAAAGGGGCAATAAATAAACGGGGTCTCAGCGGGCTCGCCTCTCCAGGACACGGATGCGCTCCTCTAGGCAGGCCACGCGGCGCTTCACCGCGCGGCAGTTGCATCCACAGGGGGGGGGCAGCAGTGCTTCTTGCAGTGTGGCGGCGGGCGGCTGCCAGGCAGTGGTGCCGGAACACTGGAGGGGGGTATCTGGGGCCCGGGGCATTGGAGGAGGCTGCAGCTGCTGCCGCCTCCTCCTCCTCCTCCTCCTCCTCCTCCTCTAGAACCACCAGCCGCTGGTATTCAGCCTGTATGGCCTCCAGCTTCCGGCGCCGGGCCTTGGCTGCCAACTCCTTCCTGTCGACTTTACCTTTGGAAGGAGTAGCTATATCAAGAAGAAAAAACAAGACTATTGTAAAATATACTCTTAGCAAAGCAGTCAGACAAATTCATTCTACACATAGTGGCACAGTAGCACTAGCAAGCACAGTACGTAACATTTGTGGTATGTATCTATCCTCCCACTACCTCGGCCTCGAACATTTGTGGGAGTTTCAGGCATTCCACCACCCATGCATCTGATTCCTATCAGACACCTATGCATGCATCCCACGTATCCTTCTCTGCCAGTCATAAATATAAAATCTCGCCCGTCCTAGCTCCTTCCACCCTTCTTTCCCTTTTCATTCAACCCATCCATCAAGGTCATCTGATCTGACTTTTAGTCTTCTCCATAAAACTTTCACAGCTGAGTTGAAGTCCGATAGAAGAGGCCATCGGTTACTCAGTACACTCCCGTCGCTAATGCTATTGCTAATGCTAAGTAAAGGGTGTCTTCTTCAACCGTTCACAACAACTTCTTACTTAAGTCTCAACAGTACAGTATACATTATACCCTTGCAGCGAGTGTAATGTCAATAAGTAAGGATTAGGAATATAACTTACCACTGCCCGCCACTGCTGCTGGCTCACCCCCTGCAGCTCCTCCTACAACTGCCGCATCGCCTGCACCCTCAGCGGCCGCTTCGCCTTCACCGCTGGCCCCGGTACTGGTGGTCGGTAGTACGCCTAGAAAAAACATTACACATTTTTCAGATGCCATATACACCTCCCCCTATTTTTCACTAGCAAGATTGAAAAAAAAGTTAATACATACATAATACATATACAACATACATCACTAGTACAAATCAGGTAGTAGAGTAGACACTAGTAGTGTTATATGGTCCCTAGGGTCATTCTAGTCTTTGCTAAGTTACCCCGAGCCATGCAACCATTTTAGCTTTGTGTCTTTTATTTTTGCGCAAGTTACCTCGCAGCTTGTTGTGAAAGACGCCTTTGAGCCCACATGAGCTCATACTGCTACTGTCTGAGCGCTGCGTACAAGGTCGAAAAACAAGCCACTTTGTTATGGAGTTCTGGTGTTAGTCCATATTGCTTATCCATAAAAATACTACACTTTTTGGCACGACTGAGAAATGCTTGCACTATATTAACGTGCACCATTTTTCTCCTAACAGACGGAAGATTCCCTTATACGAAGAACCAGAGCTTTGCAGAGCTTATGATGTAACCAGTACTAGGTTCTTCTAACTAAGGTGAGGGGTCCACAGAATTCTCAGATCTCCATTTATAATTTTATATAAACAAGATTCCTACCAAGGGGAGGGTGGTTCTTCCACCACTGTTCAGTTATCATGATCTCGCCTTTTGGCTTCTATGGACTTGTAGTTGTAAGTGTAACTAAGTGTAACAATGTTTATTGTTTTAATCTTATGCATTTTGCTGTTGCTGCTGCATTATAGAACAACGTACAGAGCTTGTCAGTTGGAAATAAACCTTTTGAACTTACATAGACTCAGTGGTATTTGGTGTGGACTTACACGAGAGAGTGAGCGAAAGGGTGTGCATTGCTTCTGCGACAGAGGTCGGGAGTGTTATGTTCTGGGTTGTCTACTCATTGGGTATCTTGGGGGGGGTGGTTTGGGAGACCTAATGAGACACTATAACTAGTCAGTCAGGGGATTGTGGTGGCTTCTGATTGATGTGTGAGGAAGGTCCAACCTCCCATCACCAACGTCCTATTTTCTTGTGCAAAGTTCTGTATGTGCAGAATCCCTACAACAGTAGTAGTATGTCCTATCCTATCAAAAATTGTAAAATGTGGTTGGGCATTTTCTTGGTGGGAATTGTCGAAAAGCCTCAAGATTAAGAAGACTAGAAGTATTAGAAGAGGACAACCCAAAGGACTGGACTCAATGGCTAGAGCTATTGGTGAATCTGAGTTTTATTTAAAATATTTTAAATAAAGAGTGGCCAACTGGGCAAGCTTAGCTACAGACAGACTAATAGTAGTAGTACAGAGAGTCATAGCAGACGCAGTTAGAGGCAGGGATAACAAGAATTTAGAAACAGATAGTATAGATCAAAGAAGAATTTGTAAAAATTAGAATTAGGATACCGAAATAATAGTTCGGAAAAAATAAGGTGCAGGAAAAGTTTGGGAAATATAATTATTAATATTAACCACTGGAGGACTTACTGGGGCCAGCAGCAGAGCCCTCGATAGAGGAGCGGTCCTGTCCCTGGGAGGCATCTTGGAGATCTTCTTGGCCTGCCGCCTGTGACCCCGTCTTCTTGCCCCTGGGTGCTGATCATGTAAGATTTCATAAAGAAAGAGACAAAAATTAAAGTTTGGTGTGAAATAAATCAAATACGCACAAATACGCACAAAAAACATTTTTGGTAACAACAATTGCAATAAAATTGACCTATCTAATCTGATCAACTGGCAGTATTGCGAGATTCACGGACCGTCTAGCAAGCCTAACTACCACCTGACCTAGCCCACCTATTCCAATCCAGACGGGCCAATTGTTCAGTAAGTCTGCATTTCCA
The DNA here is from genome assembly GCA_963921515.1 of Calotriton arnoldi. NCBI lineage: Eukaryota > Metazoa > Chordata > Amphibia > Caudata > Salamandridae > Calotriton > Calotriton arnoldi. Next base: position 329,306 of record CAWUFW010014635.1, on the reverse strand, counting down.
TTCATTTTAGTCCTCAAAAATGCATAGATGGAGGACACATGCATACATTTTTGCATACACCAAATTGTTGGCTGGTTGCTGCTGATGTTCTGCTAAGCCTATTACTCGCTCACTAAACAAACTACAAAAGGTTCTACTAAGGACTGGGGTAAGCAGCACTCAGCAGCACGTGACGTGACAGAGGATGCGTCACGCACACCACTTAAAAATTACCAACTAATAAGTAACTAAACCTATCAATCCACCACTATCCCTTCTTAGTGGCAGGAGGACAAAGGAAGGACTACTCTCTCTAGCATTACGTCACTTAAGTTCTCTAAAGTAAACTCTTACATAATCATCAGGCCATGCGAGCGCAAAGTTGCAAACAAGTAAGATTAGTAGCGCCGAGCACCTGTGTCATAACAATCACAGATTTTTAAACGTAATTTACCTGTAATGTAAGCAGCAGCATTCTTGCTGTTTGGAAAAAAAACATATTCGCAATATATAACACAGAGCAGAAGAACACAAAGTAGTAATATTAAATAGCTACTCACCAAGCCCCGGGACCTCCACTCCTAGCAGGTCCAGCAGGTCCTGCTCCCGGTCCAGAATATCGGACCACCGGTGCGTCAGCTGATTATTGGTGCGCCGGACACCAGAGCAGCGAAACACTGCCCCACCACTGCCGACGCTCCCGGAGCCTGTACCCGGACCCAGGCCTGCCGCCTGCTGCCAGGGTTAAGGGGAGGTGGCGCTGAACAAAAAAAACCAGTGCGGCCACCTCCGCCTCACTGAATAAGGCCCGGGCCTGCACCCCTCTTTGGCACCACCTTCCGCAAGGAAGGCGTTCGCGGCTCTGGCTACGACTCCGAGCCCTGTGGCTGTGGCCCTTTGCCATGGTTCTGGGTAGGCGGGGGGCGAAAAAAAAAGGTAGGAATTAAAAAAAGTAAGTAAAAGAAATTAAAAAGCAGGTAATAGAAAAAATGTGAAAAAATAGTTAAAAACACACAAAAAGTAGAAAAAACTCAAAATATAGAACCAGGAAAATAGAGAGATAGATAATAAATAAAAAAGATGAAAAAAAGTTTACAGAAACAAAGGATTGAAAAGATAGAGGGAGGATTCAAAAGCAGGCCCAGAACCATAGCAATAGAGTGAAAAACAACATGGCCGCGCCCATTGCGACCTCATGGGCAAGTTCGCGCGATATTTCCCCCCGAGCACGCAAAAAGCGTCGCGAACACGTAATGCGTGTTCCCGAACAGGAAATACTTATCGCGAACGGGCGGGAGCATGCAATACGCGACCCGGAACAGGAAATAACCATCGCGAGCGGGCGGGACAAGTGAAAAACAAGATGGCCGCGCCCATTAGCGACCGCATGGGCAAGTTAGCGATATATTTCCCCGCGAGCACGCAAAAACACATTGTGAACGGGTGGGACCAGCAATTCCGCGACTTCGCGGAATTTCTACGTGCTCGCGGAGATTTTTAACAATTTCGCGGAGATTTGCGTAACGCGACTACGTAAATTCCGCCCACCCTAATCAAAACCTCCTCCACTTTTGCTGCTGTTTGTGACCTCTGGGAGCAAACATGCCAGGTTGAGCAGGTAAGAGGGCCTCTGCCTTCATGCCAGAGGAGCTGGAGTTGCTGTCAAAGGGGGTCTTTTCCCTGTATGGCCAGCTCTATGGCTCACCAGTTGGCCACAGCAGCCCCCCTAAAAGGGGTGGCGTCTTATTTGCTCCAGGCACCTCACTCCCAGCACCTGTCCCTCCTCTGTAGGCCAGACTGCACTACTGAATGCCATCTGGGACTTAGCTGCCAATTGCAACAAATGTTAGCCTACACGGAAGGAATTCACAGTGCTATGTCTGGCCTACAGTTGTCTTTTCAAGGTCTAGCTTCCTCACTGACCGCAGCCTCGCAACCATCTCAACCTTGTGCCCCACCTCTCGCCCCACCCCATGCCCATCCAAATTCCCTATTCCCAGACTTGTCCCAAGCACACTTGCACCTTTGCATGTACCCACTCACATAGACTCAACGGCACACCCACACAGAAACCCACACACCACAAACAACAAAGGTGCGCATCCAACAGACAGACACCACTCCCACCACTAGTCCACCCATAGCCACCGCAGCCACCACAACACTCACATGCACTACTACCACCACACCCCCAGGCACTGCACCTACCACCACAGCCTCCTCTACCACCACAAGCACAGCCCCAGACACTGCACCCACCACCACACTCACATGCACTACCACAAGCACACCCCCAGACACCACACCCACCACCACAGCCACATGCATCACAACCATACCCAGCACATCCACTGCACAAATACCCACAAAGCAGAAATGCCTACACTCACCCAGGCAACACACATCAACAAAACAACACACATCCAAATGCGCATGACCTACACCAGACCAACACCTACCTGCAGCCTCAACAGACACATGCACAACAGATAAATCCACTTTCACTCCCTCTACCTCCGAACCCCAACACCCTGCTACCCATTTTCTCTGTGAGAGTTTTAAGTTTGCCCTTGCCCTGACCCCTGCCACATTCAAACCCACCCCTCCCAAACACACACCTACCTCTTCCACCCCAACCCATCCCTTCCACATCCCAACCCACCCTCAAAAGACAGGAACCACCCCTAGTACCCCCGAAGCTACCCCTAAAAAACGCAAAGGGCCCCATGCCAAACCCAAAACCACATTTCACAAACCCACACATCCCCTCCCAAACCCAAGACCACCCCTCCCAAAGCAAAACCCAAACGCCTCCTTCCAAAGTAACAACTTTGAGATGCCTGCTCTGCCCACTTGATGCTCCTTTCTGGGGAGGTTCCCCTGGCAATGCAATTGTAGGCAAACTGAGTGCCACAGCACACCTGTGCACAGGACTTTCTGGACACCATTTGGACTGGCATTTGCCTTGTTTAAAAAAGTTTAGAGACTTATCTCATTTTGAATAAATCACCATTTCACTTTTCATCAAGTTTGTCCTGGCATTAATTTTCGTTTGCAGTTGTTTGATTCCTGGCAATGTTTCAGTGTAAAATGTGTAGTACATATTTTTCTTTAGTATGATGGCAGGAACTACTACATACTTTTTAAATGTCTAGCATGTTAAGTGCATACTCTGGTTTACACGGTATGTGATGGTCATTTGAATTTAGGTACAGCAATTCAACATAGTAGTGGACACTTGCACTAACAAATAGATGTTGACACATTATTTAACCATATTTTACTACAGGTGTGTTTGTTTCACCTTGATTACTGATAAGTATGTACATATGTGCGGTGCACCTTGTAATATAATGTGCAAATTTAAATTGTATACAATACAGGACTTGAACTAGACAAGGGAGATGTTACATGGATTTTCCAGGTAATCTACAAGGTGAGGGTTACAGCTTGTCTAGTGCCATTTCTACATGATGTTGCATTGCACTTATCCCAGTGATGTGTGATGCATATATTTTCATTGTGGCAATATTCATACTTATTTAAACACACCTGTATGATGAGTTTTAAATTTTTTATCCTTTTTTGTGCAAGTGTCCTTTTTTTGGAAGGCAGCTGGCACCAAATTTATAAACACAATGTGGTTATACAGCTGTGTTACTTTAAATTTCTTAACCATCAACATTAGAGACATATGCATTGCACATTGATATTCTATTGCTTGTGCGAGTGATTTGAAATTGCATGAGTCCTGAGCAAATGTAAACAGCCAAGTGAAAAGGTAACAGGTAATAGGGGAGGTTACCTTTGGTTCCGGTGACAACAGTGTTGATTTGCATAGTGATTAGCCAGCAGCAGCAGAGGCAGGACGTGTAGGGTCAGGTCCATGGCAGTACAGGAAGTGGGAAGGTGAGTAAAGGTGAGTTTGTGCATTGTATGCGTTCCATACTCAAGTGTGGAAGTTTCCCTATTACAGTTGCATCGATGGGAAGGCACATCATGATTGGCCAGCCGGACAAAGTGGCTGTAGCGCCTCTGACAGCCGCTTTTGCCTATCCCGTCACCAACGTGGTCGAAATTTCCTGGCGGTGATGGTGGGACCGTGGCGATCTTTCATCTATGCAATCTCGAACATCTAAATAGGGCAGGTAACTGCCAAGCCAGCGGGCAGGAAGACTGCTGAAAAAGCCACGGCGGGATCCGTTCTGCCAAAATCTAAATCAGGCCCAGAATGTCTGCCCGTCTGATTCACAGACAGGTGGAACTTCTGTATGTAGATGACAGAGACTACTCTGTCTCTTCCACCTGCATACCCCTCCGACGGTCTGACAGAGTAAGGGCCATTAGAGTTTGGCTTTGTGTCCGCCCACCCTATTTAGAGTGAGTGGACACTTGGGCAGTTTTTACTTTTGCAATCCACCATCCAAAATGTGGAGGTAAGTAAAAGTAAGAACTTTTCAATGACCCCCAACACCATGGCAAAAAAAAAACATTGCAAAGGGGGTCATTGCTTTCTTTATTTTCAAAGACAAAACCCTGCTTTAGGATTTTGTTTTTGACAATAAAAAAAAGTAAATGAAAGTGTGCAGTGTGGTGCACATGGCAGGAGTAAAATACTCCGTGATGGCATAAACACCATCCTCCAAACTATAAATTGGCCCTGCAGCCTATTTTTTCGGGCTCAGAATCCTTCAGTGAGGCAAGGCCACAGCTGTATGTGACGATGAGTTCCATGATGCCATATACCTTCTCACTGAGGGCCCATTGAATTGGATTTGCTGCAGCTAGAAGCTCGGAGAGAGAGAAACATATTTTCTTACCCAGCAAAGTTACATCATGGTCAAATGGGCTGGTCTGCTTTGTCCCGGTTCTCCAGAGATCTCAAAATCCACATATTTTTTTAAAGCCCTATGTTTTCAGGGGTGGTAGGAGAACTTCAGTTAGACACAGCCAAGTGTCCCAGAACCTTAGGAACAGCACTTGGGGGTCAAGACTCACTCTAACAGAGGCCACCAACAGGGTCCAGGTCAGGTTTAGTTAGTACTGGTCAGCTGTGAAATTCAGTGAAAATGACTCTTGCAGCTTGCTATGGCCCTGTAGCTACATAAGAGGTCAGCCATCTGGCCATTGGAGTCTATTTCCTTGTCTGGGGTACAAGGGAGAGCAGGTCCATCAGAGCTCCTCTATGGTGACACACAGCATGTTCTGCAGGTCCAGAAAGTCTTCGGAAGAGGGTGCCTGTGGAAGCCAATCTTTATGTCGGACACCAGATAATGGTTGGGGGGTTTTGACTCCTCCTAACAAATTCGGGCAAAGGGCCCCTAGAACATCCCTACCCACTTCTGCAGAAGTTCCTGTTTACCCTATGGCAAACAATCCCACAGTGCCCTCACTCCTAAAATCCTAGATGGGGAAAGATTTCTCCCCTTGTGCAGAGCCTGTGTGCCCACCCAGATGAGTGGCCAGGGTAATGAGCAGTCCCATCTTGTGTAGTCACTTTAAACCATTTCTGAGGGCAGCTTTCCCACAAGCGGAATTGGTCCCTGTCTGGTTGGGAGGACAAATGCTGGGGCATTTCCAGGTCTCACCTAACATTTACTTGTGACAGTGGAGGCCCCTTTGAAGTACAATAAGTTCCTGGTTACAACCCAACTGGTCTTCCTGACAAGGGAAGAGATAAAAACGTCCCCACACCCAAGCCACTGTCTTTGCTCTGCAAGCAGTTTTCATGTCTCATCAGGGCTAATTCCTGTCTGAGCTACTGCTGGAGAGCTAATGCAAAATAGCCTGTCTCCAGACAGGGAAAAGGTAACTTTCTAAAATTTCTTTTTCCTCAATATTTATTATCAATCTGACTTCACCATTGAGTTGGACTTTTAATAATTGTTCCAAATAGTGGTTTAATCATGTTTCAAGCTCATCTCAATCTAGAGATAGCAGACTTAATATTTATTATTGGTTCCCTTTGTTTCTCTAAGGGCCAGTCAGAACCTTCTTAGAGTGAAAATAGCTTTTGGGTTCTAACCACTGTAAGGACATGATAGCTTCACATTTGTACAAGTTCTACTTTTAAATACCATGCACCCTGCTTTGTGGGATGCAAGCCCTACATAGGGAGGGGCTTATTAATATCTCAACATTTTCTCTGTTGACACAGATTGTTTTCTATAGTTCTTCCTGTTTTCTTTTCGGTGCCAGATCGCGCTCTCGCTGCTCTTCCGCCCATTTTGCTCCAGCCATTTCCCTCCCGCTTCCTGCCTCCCACCTGCCCCGCTCCCCTCCCAGGACCTACTTAATTGAGGCTGAAGGCACATCAAAGGCAAGCCCGTCTGAGCCCGTCAGTGCCTGGACCATGTCCAGAGCCAGGAACCCTGGCCCTCCGGGGACCTACAGGTACTCCAATGCAGATCTCAGAGGCTGGACCCCGGACACCGCAACAACTGCTGCCTCACATTGCCCAATTTCACAGCAGGACCATTCACCTGCCACCACTGTCTGTTCACCTGCAATGTAGTACCTCCAGCCCTCACAGAAACCCCCTCCACTCCCCCGCCACCAACTGAGACCACCTCTTAACCCCTCCAATGCCTCCTGATCAACGCAGGATCTCTCTGCAAACACACCACCAAAGTCTGGGACACCATCTCCACCCTCGCCCCCGACGTGACCTTCATCACAGAGACCTTCCTCAACCCCTCCTCTGGCCCGATATAGCCAACACGCAACGGCTACAAGATGACACACCAACAACACAAAACAACATCCACAAAGAAACAATCCACTGTACCACCACCGAAGACGACACCACACGATCATGGAACAACTCAATTTCCAACGCCACACAGATGACAAAAAACCCATCGAAGGCATCCTCGCCTACAGAACTCCAGGACCACGCACCCGCCTCTGCAACACCATCAAAGAAAATATTGTAGGCCCGAGCGTAACACTCTGCTCCACTCGTGGAGTTTGCAAAATTCGGACACTCCGCGCTGGAATGCAGAGTTCCTGAATTCTGCCTTTCGGGTGCGAAGCTGAGTTTTTTTCCATTCACACTCTTGAGTTTTGTTTGGCACTTACTCGCAAGTCGAGATACTCTTGGGCCTCTTGCGAGTGTGCGCAAGACTTCTCGCACCAGTAGCAAGCTCCCGCTAAACTTCGCGCTCACTCACACGGCTTCCAGCCGTGACGGCACCAATCTAGTGCTGATCGCAAACAGAGCACTTGAGGAGCTTTTGTGCTCTAGATGCAGCCTAGAGGCTTTTGGAGTGGATTTTCTTCTCCAACTGGCCAATCGTGTTGTTATTTTTGTGCGAGAAACCTTTTTTTTAAACTTTTTTTCCAACAGGAAGGAAAAGACTTCTGTGAATATCAAAAGTAGTAAGTTTAGGAATTTATCTCAGTTTAGTAGTAGTAAAGTTAGGAGTCCTAACTTTACTACTACTAAATGCCTTCTGTGAATACCAAAAGTAGTAAGTTTTGGATTTTATCTCAGATTAGTTTTGTGAATCGGCCCGAATGTGTTGTCTGCATCAAAGATTAATACCTAAGCTACCTGCGCTTGGATTGGAAGAGGTAACTACAACTGTTGCAATGGTGAGTGAGTGATTGTGTGAGTAATGATAGTAATGATAGTAATGATGATGATTGCTGATTCAAGTGGTGGCAGACAGTGAGGGCGGGTGCTGAACTGTAGTATGGGACCTTGCCTGAGATGATTGATTCGCAATGTTTGGGGCCTGAGTGATTGGCGATAATTTTTTCCCTGAAGGTGATTGGCCTTTACAAATTTACTTAGCGAAAATGTATTAACCTAGATGGTCCACTCCTATGATCCTTCTGTTTTTTTTCATCATCTACGTTGGCTGCCCAGACAATCCTTTGATTTACAAATTCCGATCTGTTGCTTGCATCAAAGGGGAGATAGTGTACCTACCACCATAATAGGATTGGAATAGGTAACCAAGTGATCAGATTATCAATTGACTGTGAGTGATGATTGATGTGGTGGCTGACATTGAGGGAGGGTGTGTTGAACTGTAATATGGGAAATATCTTGAGATTAATATTGATTTGCAATGTTTGGGGCCTGAGTGATGGGTGATAATTTTTTTCCCTGGAGGTGATTGGCCCTTTCACACTTAGCCAGATTTAATTGAAGGGTCCTCTCCTTTTTTCTTGTTCTTCAGAGACCAGAACAGTCACTTTAATTAACAAACTAAAACCTATGCAAAAAACTGCAATTCAGTTTCTCTACTTGTTCTTCAACAGCAGTTCACTATACGTCTATCTTGCTTGGGTCATGATGATAACTGGTCTGGGACAGAGTAACTCTGAGTCAGGAGGAGGATGGAAGAACTCAGGGCGAGAGCTGTGGTACTATCTCATCAACAGCTAAAAGCAAGATGTTATCAACTTCAGTTCAAAGGTAAACCAAGAGTCTAAGGCCTAGTACTCAGCTGTGTGGAATGGAAAGAGGTGCGTTTATTTGTGAAATGCTGCTCTGGGTGTCTGTATGTTTGTGTGTGAGACTGTGTGTGTGGGTGTGTTGGACTTACGCCAAAAGTGAAACTCTGAGTCTCCTTCTTGGTTTTTATGCTCTGCCTCTGAGTCTTCTTGATACATTTCTTTTGAAGCTTACCTTCCTTCTGTCCTTCTCCTTGACCCTAAAATACAGTTTCTGTTGTACAATCGCAGGCCTTCTTGTCTCCTGCACGAAAGAAAGGCAAAAGTTGAGCTCAGCACTCCTGCTTACCTACCAGATCAGTCCAGACAGGTACCCAAGAGTGGACATTCCCGAAAAGAACACCTAATTTTGCAATACAGTATAATTTTTCTTTTAACAATAATATATTTGGAGAACTGGGTGGGTGGATTCACTCCCTAACCTAGAAGACAAAACATTTAGATATCTGATAACTTGAGTCTCGGGGGCAGAAGGACTGTTTGCAATGCATTTATCTGTACTCTGTCATACTCATTCCTTTGTTTCCTTCCACAAAAGATTGATGACGGATGATGTGCTGCTCATTGCCCAGATGAATGTTGCCCTTGTGTGGTGTTTGTCTTTGTTAAACCTTTCCCCAAATCCCATTTCCCATCCATTCATCAAACCCCTAACCCTCTTCCCCCAGGCTGTGTCATTTATTGAGGTGTGGCTTAATTTACATCATCATTGGATCATACACTTGGTGGGGCAGACGTGGTGAAAGCAAAACCAACTCACTGCAGGATCTTCCAAGCAATAGCCCACACTGGCCCCATTTACCCACACATGCATGAAAACTGATTTATATTTGAGATATAGAACGAAGAACATCAGTTGTCAGCATCATAATTTCAGACCTCCTTCCGTTGCGTAACCGTAAACGCCTAACCTAAGCTTGTCCACTCCAGAATTTGAGTACATTTTTTATGACTAGAGGATTTTGTAACTAATTTACCACTGGCTACCGATTAGCCAAATTATATTTTGTTATTTTATCACTATCAGGAATTCTTGTTGTGTCTTTAATGTCTAGTACTCTGGTATCAATTCTTTGTAAAGCTTTGATATATAACCCACTAGCTCAGTCTTATTATTTTCATTTCGTTGCCTACGATGGATAATCATTCTGTTGATTAATCCTACAACTGGAGCTCACCTGGGTGGAACTGGACGTGGGACCTCACTTGTGAAGTTGTAATACCTTCCCTGTTATTGCTTCATCTATATTCAGGTAAGACTACTGAACCAGTTAGCTTTGAAAGTAACAAACTGCTAATATCATTTATCTAGGTTATTGTAGACAATGCAGGTAATGGCAGCATCCCCCCTAATGGTCAAGATAGTTAGAGAGATATAACTCTATAACTAAGTGGTACACTCTCCCTTACAAGCACATACACAGGCTGTGTAAAAACTGAACATATTTTGAAGAAACAAGGGCACCCAAGTTGTCTGGAAGAGACCTTGGGTAACAGTATCTGTATAGGGACAATGGTCCCTCTCAACATGAATACGCTTTTGAGTTTAACACAGAGATACAATGACATCTATGTTCATATATCAAAAGTGGATATTTATACTTCAGTATACAAAATTCAACAAACAAAAGAGGTTTCCAAACTCAACAATTGGACATGTTGGCCAGAGTGCAAGTAGGCATTCTATGCCAAGGAACAAACATATTAGCACCATAGCACTTTGTAATAATGAAAAAAAAAATTGGGTGTCAAGGTGCTGTAAAAAGCACTGACTGTGTGGCAGAAAAGTATTAAAGCAGAATAACACAGAATTAAACAAACAGTGATTTTATTTTTCTCTTCTAAAGGCTTTTGAAATATCTATAAACGAACACTTTGAGTGGAAAAATAAATTGCCTCTCATTAATGAGTATGGCATTATGCACTATGGCGTACAGGTTATGTTAAAATAATGGAGCCATGCTCATTGCTAGCCAGCGCGTCGGGTATTCTATTTTGCTACTGTCTGCAGCTGGGGCAGCTGTAGTTGACAGTTATCTATTTTTAATTCCAATGGCCCTGATCTTCTTCAAATGCATTTCTCTTTCTAAAATGACTCCAAAGAGGCAGATGAATAATAAATAACATACTACATCACACACCTCACGTATGACATGAGGATATTCATATTATCCTGTCTGCCGTAAGCACACATTGGGGAAAATGATGGACTGCACTACAGGGAAAAGAACGGGCTATATATATTGTATTTGGTGCATTCGTCACTGTGTATCCCATATGCCAAACTTGAGATTAAATCATGCTCTTTACTCTGTGGCCTCGCCCACCACCACATATTATTTCCAACAAATTCATTCTCTGGGCAGTAAGCAAGGAAAGAAAACTTGACTTACTCTACTGCAGGGTACTGTAGAGGGATTATACAGGTAGGGTAGAGCTTTTTTATATAGAATAGAGGGGCCGCTACACTGATCATCAATTCATCATCTTTGGCTTATTCAGTCACTGCACAAGTCAAAAGGGAATACTCTGAACAGGTGTAAAATACATCTGTTATGGGAAACTATGAAATATTTATATTCTGAAATCACTTCACTTCACATAGTTATAAAATGAAATGTGGCACATTCCAAGAATGGATTTTCCAACTTGGTAGGCTGGGACGGAAGAAAATAAAGGAGTGAAGTACTAAGAGGTGACTGAGTGGGCGAAGGAAACAACACACCTTGTGTTTTCGGTTTGCCATGCATTGAAAACATTGTAAATGCCACATTTACTGAAGCAGATGCACATTGCACAGCCAACACTGCAGTCACAAATTGACCCATACTGCACTTCGGTCATGGGTGACAAAAAAATACCATAGGCGGGGAGGGGTTGTGGTGATGAATGATGGGAGGATACATCTGGCTCACTTTTCAAATACAGCGAGTCAATGGAGTAGAACAAAAAAAAATACTCCCCACTTTGAACCATAGCTTTGATAACCCTACATAAACAAAGTAAGCAAAGTAGGTGATCAGCATGCTCCTCATGAGAAGAGCTGCCTTGCTTATTCAGCCAAACAATCAATATATTAATGCATCCTTTTATTCTACTTTACCCATAGCCACCATGATTAAGCTTTACTATCTCTCATTCAGTTTTTCACCAAAATTTCCAATCCATTATCTAGCCATTCAATTATCCACCCTTTCTTCTAGCGATCCTTTCGCCCATCCATCCCTTTACCCACTCACGCACCCTTTCACCCACCCACCCGTTCACTCATATACCATTTATTTTCTTTTACTCTTCCATTCTTTCATGTTTCCCTCAAGCCATCAACGCTAATTATGTGAGCTTTTGGTGCATTGCAGATAGAAGAGGCCATAATAACACAACCACCGCTGCGGCTGGTAAAGCTCGGGGGTAGTTCACCGTCACGTGTTGACGATGCCCTAGTATTAGCTGGTGAGTATAATAATTGCACACAATTATGTGACTTAACAGTGCCCGTCCCTGCTGCCGTTTCTCCCCCCTCTAACTGATTCATATCCTCCTGCAGCGGCACTGGAGCCGGCATCACTGGTGTTCTGCATGGCTAGAATAAAATATTATACATATTTTAGATGCCAGATACACCACTCCAAATACGACTGCAATACATCATTGCAGTTCAGTTAGCACTGCAGTATCTTCAAACAAAAATGGACAAGCGAGGGTTGGAATAATGGTCAATGAAAGGCATATGGTGTTGGTTGGCAAATGCAATGGGAGTGGGACCTCAGACTTTTTTTTACCAGCCATGCTGCACTGGGAAACTGCTGGTATACTGTATAAATGAATGAGACAGCAGCACACTATATTGGAGAGGGTGGTCCATGATGACCATGGCCACTCTGTTGTGAACTCAACTGTTAGAGCATTAGCAGGAAAAAGAAAACCTTCTCTGAACAAACATACATGGTAAATCTATTTATCACACAAGCTTCCTTGGGCCTACATTCGTCACGCTAGACAGTAGAGTGCCAAAATGTGTTATTCTTAGTATTACAATATCACAAGATATATAGGAGAGAGGGAAAGATTACCAACAAAGCAGAAGATAAGTGATCTAGAGACTGGAGTAGAGACAGGAATGTCAGCTACCAAAAAAGAAATCCATATACTATAAGGGGAAAAAAAGATTATGCTAAAATAACAGGAATGAAACAAAAAATAAAATGTGTTCCATTGTGCTTTTCATGAGTAGGTTCGTATCCTATCCTCGTCGCGTCGTGGAAGGAAGATGGCAGGTAAGGGTGTCATAGAAACTTTATTTCTCACCAGCAACACGAGCCTGCAGGCAGCAACTCCCATCCTGGAACCCAGCACCAACATTCCAGTACCCCAAGATTCTACCCTAAGCCCACAACAATCCTAAAACACAACATTAGGGAAATAATAATAAATAACAGGACTTACTGGGATCAGCAGAGCCCTTGGCAGCAACTCTGGTGGTCAGCGCCTCCTGAACAACTTCTCCTGGACCCTCAACAACTTCCCTCTTCTTGCCCTTTGGTGCTGATGTAAGAAATGAAGAAGATAAAAAAAATAGATTAGTGATTCAGTTATTTGTCACAAAAATTTTTTGACAAGCAAACGCTATCGCACTGTACTTCTCTGAAACAGATCACCTATAGTACTAGTTTTGAGTCTATCAACTATCGTTGAGCGCCCCATACGAATCTTGAAATCCCTATTCAAAATTTCCTTAACAAAAACTACTTTCGGAACTAATGCATTGCAGTGAATGATCTTTGAATCTATTCCCATTTCTCAACCCTCTTCATAGACCAACTCAGTCTCCATTTTTTGCAATGCATAGATGCATACTCATACTACACTTCGCTGTGAAATACCTTGGAACTGTACGAGCTACATAAACAAACTAAGTCAAGGAGAGTGCGCTACTTACTGATACACTATAGTAACATGAGAACAGTCTCTCAGTGTGAGCAGCATGCTATTCAGAAACAAAATGTTAGCATTGTAGAACACAAACACCACAAATAAATTATTAATACTAACCGAGCCCCGGAATTTCGATATCTAACAGGTCGAGCAGGTCCTGTTCCCGGTCCAGGATATCTGCCCAGTGGTGTGTCAGCTGCTGGGCAGTGCGCTGAACCTGGCTGGTGCGCCACACTCACCGGCACACCGTCCGCCAGTGCCACCGATGCTCCTGCAGGGTATATCTGCTAACGGGCCTGCTGTCAGCATGGAGGGGAGGTGGAACTGCACAAAAATAAAACAGTGCTGCCACCTCCTCCTCACCCAAGATCGACCGTGGCTGCACACCTGGGCGGTGGCGCCGCCCGCAACGTAGCTGCCCTGCCTCTTCCATGGCGCTGGGTGGGTTCGAAAATAGGCAAAAGAAGAGAAAGGAAAGAAAATATAATTAAGGAAGTTCAAGTAAGGGGAAATAAACAAAAAGTCACGAAAAACATGAAAAATATTTCTCAAAACCTTAAAGTACACAAACACAAAGACACACACTAATATAAAAAAAGAAAAATGAGAGGTTGATTAGTTTTACACAGATGAAAAAGAGATTACATTTTAGGCCCAGCACCATAACAGAGAGCAGAAAAACAAGAGGGCTGCACCCATGCGAACCTCGTGGTGCCGTTCGCACGTAATTTGGAACTGAAGAACGCACATGAGAACCGTGTGGTGCCATTCACTTGTGATTTGGAATGTGTGAATGCATTCCGCGTTCCCATTGCAACGCGAGCAGGTGCACCGGCAAACTCCACCCGCCAGCGGAACTCCGCATAGCTCAGCAGACCTTTTTTGTGACTAGCATAGCGCAACTCTGCGAACTCCACCCGGGCCTACTTTATTGCCCCACTTGCCATTGAGTCCGAGCACTACATCTTCCTCGGGGACCTCAACTTGCACCTGGAAGACCCCACAGATATTTACTCCGCCAACCTCCTGGTGGACAACATCAGATTTGCCCAGCTGGTTACAGACCCCACACACAAAGCAGGACACACTCTAAACCCTATCTTCATGTCCAGCAACAGAGTCAAATACGCCATGCCACTGAACTTACCTGGACCGACCACTTCACTGTCCACTTCACCATTGCAGGACCAATGTGCACCGCAACCAACCTCTCCAATGCCTCCTTCCAAAGCTGGAGCAAAGTGACACAGACCCAATGGATGGAGGCCCTCAACACCCCCTAGGCTGACGCTGCAACCAAACTGGAACAAGCAGTTTAGAGCTTCAACACCTGGATCATCAACGCTGCTGACCGGGTAGCCCCAATCAAACCATTCAAAATGTGCAAATCCACCAAACAAGCCAGCTGGTACACACGAGAACCAGTACATGAAACGCAGCTGCAAACAACTGGAGAGAAGTTGGTGCACTAGCAGAGATGTTACTGACTGAGCCACCTTCAAGTCAGCCCTTAAGGAATACCAGCAATGACTCAAAGATGCAAAAAAGAATACCCTGAAAGACCGCATCAAGGCAAGCACCAACCACACCAAATATCTCTTTACAATTGTCAGTGAGTTCTCCTGCCCTAAGCCACCAAGGACATGATTTCTCCCTCACAGGAACTTTTCAATGCTCTAGTGAACCATGTCCACAAGAAGATATTCACCATCTAAAGGAACTGCGAGCTCCAAACCACCATCCTCCTCAGCTTTCTCACTCCAAAGGAGGCTTCCCTGACCAGCATCTCACTACATGGGAACAGCTCACCACACAAAACACTGCAGCCATTATAAACTCCATCCACTCAGGAGCACCCATGGACCCCTGCTCCCAACACATCTTCAACCTAGGATGCAATGAGATCAGCCAAAAACTCATCACCATCCTCAACCTATCCATCACCATAGCCACCTTTCTCAACACATAAAAACACGCATAAGTTAGACCCCTCCTCAAAAAAACCTCTGCCAACCCGAGCAAACTCCTGAGCTACCGCCCCATCTCACTGCTCCCTTTCCTTGCCAAAGTCCTGGAGAATGCCATCAACCAGCAGCTCACCAAACACCTGGAGAGAAACAACCTGCTTGATGCCTCCGAATCCGGTTTTTGTGCCAACCACAGCATCGAGACTGCCCTAATCACTGCCACAGAGGACATCCGCAGCCTTCTTGATGGGAGAATCAGCAGCCCTGATCCTCCTCAACCTCTCTGCAGCCTTCAATCAATCAGGGAATTGTAAGCGCACTACTCACCCATGAGGGTCTCAAGGCGCTGAGGGGGGGGGGTCCGCAAATCTGTTTAGCCGAATAGCCAGGTCTTGAGGGTCTTCCTGAAGGTGTTCAGGAGGGGGCGCGTCTGATGTCTGCCGGTAGCTCGTTCCAGGTCTTGGCTGCAATGTGAGAGAAGGATCTTCCGCCTGCTCTGGCTCTGTGGATGCGCGGGGTTTTGGCCAGTGCGAGGTTGGAAGATCAGAGGTTTCTTTTGGGTACGTGGAAGTTGATTCTGTCATTGAGGTATTTGGGTCCGTTGTTGTGTAGGCATTTGTAGGCGTGAGTGAGGATTTTGAAAGTGACTCTTTTCTCCACGGGGAGCCAGTGGAGACTTCGTAGGTATTGGCTGATGTGTTTGTGTTGGGGGATGCCGAGGACGAGTCTGGTGGCGGTGTTTTGTACTGTCTGGAGTTTGTGGAGTAGGGACTTGCTGATGCCGGCGTAGAGTGCATTTCCATAGTCCAGTCTGCTGGTGATGAGTGCATGGGTGACTGTCTTCCTTGACTCAGGGGGGATCCACTTGAAGGTCTTGCGGAGGATGCGGAGGGTGTTGAAGCAGCTGGAGGTGACGGCGTTGACCTGTCGGTTCATGGAGAGTGATGAGTCGAGTACGATGCTGAGGTTCTTGGCGTGGTCTGAGGGGGTAGGTGGGCTTCCGAGGGCGGTCGGCCACCAGGTACTGTCCCATGCAGAAGGGGTGGTACCGAGGACGAGGACTTCTGTCTTCTCGGCGTTGAGCTTCAGGCAGCTGTTGGTCATCCAGACTGCGACGTCTTGCATTCCTTTCTGGAAGTTGAGTTTGGCAGTGGTGGGGTCTTTGGTGAGGGAGAGGATGAGCTGGGTGTCGTCGGCATAGGATACGATGTTGAGGCCGTGTTGTCGGACGATGGCTGCGAGGGGGGCCATGTAAATGTTGAAGAGGGTGGGACTCAGTGATGAACCCTGTGGGACTCCGCAGGTGATTTTCGTGGGGTCGGAGAGGAAGGCTGGGAGTCTGATCCTATGGCTTCTTCCGGTGAGGAATGATCGGATCCAGTCCAGGGCTGTTCCTTGTATGCCTGCGTCGTGTAGTCTGACAACTAGTGTGCGATGGGAGACGGTGTCGAAGGCCGCTGATAGGTCGAGTAGGATGAGGGCTGCGGAGTGGCCTTGGTCCAGGAGGGTGCGGATGTCGTCTGTGGCGGCGATTAGGGCGGTCTCTGTGCTGTGGTTGCTTCGGAATCCGGATTGGGATGGGTCGAGGACGGCGTTCTCTTCAATGAATCGTGTCAGTTTCCTGTTGACTGTTTTCTCTGCAACTTTGGCTGCGAAGGGGAGGAGCGAGATGGGCCGATAGTTCTTGAGGTCGGTGGGGTCAGCTGTGGGCTTCTTGAGCAGGGGTCTGACTTCTGCATGCTTCCAGTCGTCTGAGAAGGTGCCTGTTTTGAAGGTGGTGTTGATGGTGCGTTGTAGTTTGGGTGCGATGGCGGCCACAGCTCTGTGGTAGATGTGAGGGGGCAGGGGTCGGTGGGGGCCCCGAGTGGATGCTTTTCATGGTCGAGGCGGTGTCTTCGGCCGTGATCGGTGTCCAGTTGGAGATGGTGGGCTGGCTGGTGTTTCTGGGGGGAGGGGAGCTGTCTGTGGCGCCTGGTGGATGGTCGATGAAGTTGTCATAGAGGTTTTTGATCTTGAGGTGGAAATAGGTTCCAAGCTTGTTGCAGAGGTCTTGGGATGGGGTGATGTCTGTGGCTTCGCTGCGTGGGTTGGTGAATTCTTGAATGACACTGAAAAGTTCCTTGGAGTTGGTGGAGTTGGCCAGGATTTTGTTGTGGATGAAGTTCCTTTTGGTGGCTCTGATCTGGTTGTGGTAGTCCGTCATGGCGTCCTTGTAGGTGGTGTGGTTTTCGGTTGTCTTGGTGTTTCTCCAGTTCTTCTCCAGGCGTCTGCAGGTGCGTCTGGCTTCTTGGAGAGCGGTTGTGAACCAGGCGGCTTTCCTGGGGCGTTGTCTGTTGGGGTTGCGTAGCGGGGCGAGGTCATCTGCGCAGTTGGAGATCCAGGTGTGGAGTTCTCTGGCTGCGTTGTTTGCGCTGTTTGCGTCGGGTTCCCAGGTGTGGTTGTCTCGGGTGAGGGTGGAGTTAAGTTGCTCGTTGGTAACCTTGCTCCAGTTACTTCGTGGTGGGAGTGGGGCTGGTTTGGGTGCCTTGGGTTTGTTGATGGCGAAGTGTACGCAGTGGTGGTCGGTCCATGGCGGCTGCGTTGTATGGCTGAAATGGACGCTGTTTCCTGCCGTGAAGATGGGGTCGAGGGTGTGTCCTGCTCTGTGGGTCGGTGTGTTGACGAGTTGTTTAAGTCCGATGCTGGCGAGGTTGTCATGAAGGATAGTGGAGTTGGGGTCGCTGGGGTTGTCGAGGTGAAAGTTCAGGTCTCCAATGAGTATGTAGTTTGTTGAGGCGATCGCGTGGGGTGCGATGAAGTCGGAGATGGTGGTGGCGAAGGGTGTTCGGGGGCTGGGGGGTCTGTAGACAAGGGTTCCTCGGAGTGTGGCTTTGGGGGTGGTCTGGATCTTGAAGTGCAGGTGTTCGGCGAAGGGGAAGGTTTCGCTGGAGGTGGTGAGGCGGAGGATGATCTTGTGGGCGATGGCGAGGCCCCCTCCTGGGTGGTTGGGGCGGTCTTTCCTCTGGATCTTGTATCCGTCTGGGATGGCGGTGCTGATGTCGGGGGCGGAGGATGCGTTGGTCCAGGTCTCTGTGAAGAAAGCGATGTCGGGCAAAAGAGAGTCGAGTAGGGTCCAGATTTCCATGGCGTGTTTGTGTACGGAGCGTACGTTGAGGAGGATGCATTTTAGGGTGTCGCCGGTGCTGGCGTCGGTGGTGTTGGAGGCCAGGGTGGCGGTGAGGGTCTGGTGGCCGTGGAGGCAGGAGAACTGGCCATGGGTCATGTTCGGCGAGGCCTGTTGGCATTCTCTAAGTCTTCCAGGGTTGAGTGCGAGGAGGGTGGTGGTGTCGTAGCGATGGGTAGTGGGAGGTCCAGGGTTCCTGGCGCTGGCCGCGGTTGGGTCGCGGACGGGCGCAGACGGGTTTGCCTTTAGCGCGACCGCGCATCAGCTGCCATTAAGTAGGGGAGGTGGGAGGGAGGAGAGGCTGGAGCAGGGGAATTCCGGGGGGAAATTCCGGGGGGAATTCCAGGGGGGAGGGGCCGCAGGGGCAGCAGCGGAGAAAGGCAAAAGGAACAGGCAGGCACGAGAAAATAAAAACAGTGGTGGAATTAGAGCAAGACACAGATGGGCACAATAACAGTGGCACAACAGGGAAAAACATTAAGAAAAAAAACGGCTGAGAAAGGTTACGGTGGTTGGAGGCAGTCTGGTCCCAGTTGGAGCAGGTAGCAGGCGCAGGAACGGGCAGTAGCATTGAACCTCCCAAGGAGGAGGTCGGGGTCTGGAGGCAAGAGACGGCACAGCGGAGCAGTGGGGAGAGAGTGGACCTAGACCGAGTGTCGGAGGTCTTCAGCACCGTATCCCACCACACACTCATCAAGAGGCTGCACCAGATCAGGATCAAGAGACGAGCACTCAGAGGGACGGCATCATTCCTCACGGGATGAATGAAGAGAATCCCCCTACCTCCCTTCACCTCTGAACTCACAAGCACCATCTGCGGTGCCCTCTCAAGGTTCATCCCTCAGGCCCACTCTTCAACACCTACTTGACACCTTTAGGCCAACATCGTCAGAGTCCACAATCTCAACATCATATCCTATACCAACGATACCCAGCTCATCCTCTAGCTCTCAGCAGACCCCACCACCATGAAGACCAACTTCCCCAACTGCGTGAAGAACATCACAGACTGGATGAAGGGCAATTGTTTGAAACTCAACAATGACAAGACTGAAATGCTGATCTTCGGCAACCACGCCTCCCTCTGAAACAGCATTTGGTGTCCCACCAAACTTGGACCCACTCTAACAACAAAAGACCATGCCCTCAACCTCAGCATCATCGTGGACAGCAAACTCACTGTGAAATGTAAGATCAATGCAGTGTCCTCTGCCCAATTCCACACTCTCTGCATGCTCCAAAGAATCTTCAAATGGCTCCCCATCAGCACGAGAAAAACAGTCACGCAAGCCTTAATCACCAGCTGGGTGGACAACAGCAACACACTGTACACAGGAACCACCACCAAACTCATGAGAACACTCCAGACAGAACTCAGTGGTCAGACTGATCTTCAACCTGCCCAAATGAACCCAAATCATCCAACACCTGAGGAACCTCCACTGGCACCCATCCAGAAAAGGTGCCAATTTAGGTTACTAACACGCCTGCATAGCCCTCCATTACCAAGGACCAGCTTACATGAACGACCACCTGAAATTCCATCAACCATTCAGAAACCTTTGCTCTGACTCCCTGGCCCTCGCACAGAATCTGTTCATCCACCGTAGCCACAGTGGAGGACGCTTCTTCTCCCACCTCACCGCCATGTCCTGGAACGCCCTCCCCCTCCCCCTGCAACTCAGAACTTCCCCCTTGCTGATGGACTTCAGGAAGAGACTCAAGACTTGCTTTTTTAACTAAGCCCAGCAACTCGGTACCTGGATAACCTCACGGGTGATAAGCCATGTTTTACAAGTATTGATTGATTGATTGAATATCTTAAAGAAGATTTTTTACAGGTTGTACATGGTTATTTTGACAGATCGTCCTGCAGGTTTTACTCTGACTACACTGGGTGGGCCTGAAGTCATGTTTTTTACTGCCACTATAGTGGATAGCACAATAGGTGCTGCAGTCCACAAGTGCCATTTAACTTCCAGCCCCTGGGTACACTTTCCAAACCATATCAAGGGGACTCACATACAAGTTAATGTGCCAATCAGGGACAAGCCAGTTTAATCATGTTTAGAAGGGGAGCACAAGCTCTTTACTAATGGTTAGCAGGGGTAAATTGCACAGAGTTCTAAAGCCAGCAAAGTAGATAGGGCAGATAGCTGAGGTGGGGACATCACACAAAAAGTTTTTTATTTCCTATAGGGGGTTTATCCTCAAGCTCTGTACTGTAAGAAAAAAAAGATAATTAGCCTACCCCTCCCCAACAACTCCCAAAGCACCTACTCAAAAGCCATGTCCTTGTTACAATTAGCCATTGGATTCTATGTGGCTGTGGTGGTGAAACACCAATACAATGCCCTACAAAAGTGAATGTAAGTACAACTTTTGAAAGTTTTTTTTAAAAAGCTTAATGTTAACTACCAATCCCACTAAACATAAGGTTATTTCCACCAAAGCACATCTAGGAATACTCGTCCCTATTTTCCTGTCTTCTCACTGGCAACACACCCTGCCATCCCAGTTTGGACTTAGCCATATGCAAATCAGTCTTGACCCTGCAAACAGTCCAGCCTAAACGGCCAAGTCAGTTCCTCCCTGGACCGGAAACAAGCATCCCATGACTGGTTTCAAGGTTTAACCTCTCAATAGCCCTCAACAGCCAGATAGCTTGAATCCAATGGCATGACGAGCACGTACCCACCTCTGGGCATCTCCTTCTCACTTGGGGTGACAAATGAAAAAATACTCACCCCCAGTACAGAGATCTGGGTCTAAATATTTTGGGTTTTTTGCTCACCACGCGACCCAGTTTGGAAACAGCTATAGGCAAATCAGTCTTGACCCTGCTCCTCCTGGGAACAGTTCATTGACTGGACTGGGCACATAGGATCCAGACTCCAGCAATGGGTAGTAGGTATTTTTTTTCACATGTGTCATGCATATGTGTATATTCGACACTTGTGCAGTCAAAATATGCACACATGCATCAACAGATATGAAAAAGCATTCGCCGCTGTCAGAAAGACCGCCACTGGCCCATCAGGAACATCATAATATGGGAGGTAGGAGACTGCTGCTGTGGCCATCTTCTTCGGACTAATGCCCCCGGCGGTAAGGCAGTCAGAACGCCGAACTTCTAATAAGGCCCTTAGTCAATCTTTACGGAGACGTCTGGACCTTTGGTTGGGATGAATCTGAAATCCAATCCAACCATGTGGAACTGCAGGTCATATACTTTATCAGTCTGCTTCTGCTGAAGCTATGGAGAAAACGTATTTAAAAGTTTCCATACTTTGCATGAACAACCACAGGACTACCCTTGTAAGGTCCCAGGAACAAATGTGAGGACACCTCATGGTGGCATCAGGCAGAATCAACAGCCAAGGCCACTCCATGCTCAGTTGCCACTGGCCAGTTGGGCATTTAAGAAACAAGCCCCCTTCTAGCTTGTTGTGCCCCGTAGACACAAAGTTGGTCAGCCAAATGACCCTTGGAGACCACTTCTTTGTCATGGGTACATGAGTGAGGAGGCCCAGTCTGTCATGGCTCCTCTCAGGTCACTAACAGCAGGTCCAGTCCTCTTATGATCTTCTGCAGGCCCAGAGATTTTTCAAAGAACGGTGCCTTGGGAACTGTTTGGGCAGAATATTGTAAATACAATATTCTGATGCAAAAATATTGTTATAGAAATATTACCATGTCAAAAATACCATGGACTTAAATATTGATGGGAAGGATATCGTTTTAAGTCTTATTTTTAGTATCTTTGTAAAATAAATCATTGTATATAATGTTTTTTGTGATATTTTTGTTACATGTGTTAATGTTTACATTTATTTGATGTAGTTAATTTAAAATAGGTGGATGCAATGTAAATTTATTTTAAAAATAATTGTAATGTTTGAAGTATTTATTTGAACAAGTAATTTTTGAATTGTTTTAAATTAATATATATGTGCTTAATAATACTTTTAGTAGCAGAAAATTTAGTTTACAGGGGAAAGAGTTGGTAGATTATTAAAGTATGTTTGTAAAAATATTCATTGAACATATTACTCTTCAATTAAAATGTTATTTTATATCAGTCATTTTATATTTTATAATATTTAAATGTAAGAAATGTATATGTAAACCTTTGTTTGTTTTAGTTTTTAAATATTTTAATTGTTTTTCATAATTTAATTTAAGTTAAAATTTATGTTTGAATTTTTTAGAGTTCTTTGAATTGTTAGAAGTCATTTTGTATATATTTTATGCTAATGTCTAATACAATTCTAATATTTTATAAATGTATTTAGTTATGTATACAATATTTATTTAATTTTAATTTCGTAATAAAAATCAAGATGAAATTATTTTGCTTTTACTTTGTAATTTTTTTAATGTCATTTTTTAATGTATTTTCTTGATTATAAATGTGTATTATTTATTCAATATTTAAGTAATTGAGGGCAAGATGTACATAGGTTAGTCTTTGCTAATACCAAATAGCAAAATTTTGTGATTTGCTATTTGGCAATCGCAAACACCCATCTTTGATACATTTTATGATTCCCAGTGGGTCGCAAATAGACCTACCTCACTAATATTCATAAGCATTTGTTTTACCCTACCTGTATTTTGTACTCTATTCATGTTATTTTGAGGTAGATTTCATTTCTGTCGGTTGCATTTCCCTGTTACTGGTGAACAAAAAAGGTAAGAACCTTTTTCAGTTTCAATTCAGTGTTTTTGGGGTAGGGAAGATGTGGGTAAGTATAAGTATTGTGGGTAATGGTGTTATTTTTTAAGGGCAAGATTGTTTAGTGGTAGTTTATGATATGGTGTTGTGAAGTGTAGTGCGGTAGGCATAACTATACTTTGTTAGTAGTACTTTGTTATTGTAGATATTGTCATATTTTCCTATGATGTTTGTAGAGTTGAAATGTTATGCTTGTATTGTATCTGGGATGTTTGTTTTGTAAGGGTGGGCATATATATATATATTTATATATATATATATACAATATTTCAAGTCAGAGTGCAACATTTGCAACAATTTTTGTGCATTTAATTAATGAAATTTATTCATTTGGTTTACTTTTTTGAACTTCCTGGAGACCTTTTCACTTTGAATGTTTCTGGTTTTTATGGTTTTCTGTGACTGTAGATTACTTTGGTGGATTTAATTTGCATATTTAAGTTTTATATTTTTTCGGTTTTCTTGTTTTCATTTTTCACTTTGTGTGGATATTTTAGAAATAGAGTTGGATCAAGTAACTCAGTAACACAACTGTAAGTAGAAAATGTTTATTTTTGAGTGAGAAATTTCTGCAATTGAAATGTTTTATTTTACTTATGTGCAATTTAATTTGTGACCTGCATTGTGTATGTCTATATGGAATCCTTTTGGTTTTCTTATAAGTATTGTAATTTAAATATTTAAATAAATTATTTATATATATCAGTCTTTTTTTGTACATGGTTATCTTATTTTAACATAGACTGATTTACAAAAATATCTATTCAATTTGTATTAAAAAAATTTGCATATTATGTTGATGTTGGTATTTTAGTTGTGAGTATATTGGTACGTGGCTATAACAGTGATTTAGATAACATTTCCAGGTAGACTACTCCTTTGATATTTACAAAAGGTCTGACTTTGAATCATAGCATCTAGGACATTTCACTGGTTTGTTTAGTTATTTTAGGTTTGATTTAGATTCCTGACTGGTCAATCCTTAATTGTTGGAAGCTTTGTTCTTTTTAGGGTGATTCTATGAATTTTCATAGTGTTGGTTGGGTTCTTCCTAGTGTAGCTTGGATGGCATTTTGCCATCCTTCCACTGCATTGCTGGTTTTGGCCTTTGCATATTCTACACTCAGTGCAGATGTTTGAAGATGTTTCCAAATGCTTTGGTTGGTATGGTAATAGCAGCTTTACATGGCTGTGTGTGGGTGTAGGTTAAGTATTGCTTATATCATTTCCTGTTCAAAGTCGATTATAATTTGGAGTGGCGAATAGTTGTTAGTTTTAATGTTGATGTGAATGAAAAGTTCAAAGTAAGTTGCAATTTGTTTGATAAACAATAGTGCATAAATGAGGGGTATGTTAGCGTTATGATATTCACCATATATGCTGCATATTTGTATGAATGGTGTAGGGCACATTTTAAAAGTTCCACTCATCATCCATGATTCACATTGGCTTAGTCTTAAGAGGTTGTCTTCATCTACAAATATGATTATTCTTCCATTGTTATAGTAATTGTTGTATAGGAAGAAGGGTTCATCGTTATGTTTAGTGGTTAGGTGTTCGGAAATCTGTATGTCTTGGTATCATCTGAGGGCAGCAGGGATTTGACTTGTGGCTTTTTATTATGTGATATTAGTCATTTTAATGTAGGCATTTCTGGTAGTTGACCTGTAATGGGAGTATGACGTTTAAATTTTAGAAGTGGGCTCTTGGGAACTAATGCTTGCCTCTTTTAAATCTTGAAGAGCACGCCTTACTTCTATCCCTGTTACATTTGGGGGATGGCTGTGCTCTCTAATGATAATTACAATATCAGTTTTGTTGTAGCCATCTTAGAACACGCATTTACAAAATATTTAGTATGTTTCCAATTCATGCTCTTGGTGCTTGTACTTTAATGGCCGTAAGTATATCCATTGTGCGAAAGCAATTGTTTAATTTACTGTGATGTGATATATGTGTCTCTTTCTGCCATTCCACCATATAATTTTACAATTAATACTTTTGTAGAAAACATTATTTTTGAATATATAATTTAAACACGCTTTTAATCGTTTTACATTTTATCCTTAAATATGTGCTGTTGCTTTAAGTTGACTTTTATTTTCTGCCATTTGTCTTTGATGTAGTTGAGATGTCAGTCAAGTCAGCTTTCTTTTTCTGATGTAAGAAAATGTTTTAGGTTTATCTTAAAAATACAGGTCTGGCTAGTTATGGGGGTTTGTGGGTTTTATGTTTAGGTTTAGTGTATAGGGGTTGCTTTCCATCTTACAACTGTTTTTCTTTACTTACTGTTCATTTGGCCTTGTCAAGGTTTATGGATGTGGAGTTGGGTCATGGTTTTGGTGTGCAGTACTATGTTTTCCTGAAGAATTTTTTTGGTATCTAAGGATTAATACA
The DNA here is from genome assembly GCA_963921515.1 of Calotriton arnoldi. Taxonomy (NCBI): domain Eukaryota; kingdom Metazoa; phylum Chordata; class Amphibia; order Caudata; family Salamandridae; genus Calotriton; species Calotriton arnoldi. The sequence goes on along the minus strand of CAWUFW010014635.1, from coordinate 303,661 downwards.
GATAATAAAAGAAAGCGGTTAGCAATTTATTTATACATTTGTTTTTGACAATTATGTCACATTATATTGCAGTTTAGTTAATTTTTAAACGTACATGTTTACTCCTGTTTACCAGGATAAGTCATATATGGAGTTCTAAGCTCAGTAAAAAAAAGAGAGTCCACAAAAAGGTAAAAAATCAGAGGTGACTGGGCAGGAATAGCAGATTTTCTACAATATTTTTTAAACATTGAGAAATTGTGTCTACTGTCCATAGTACATTATTATTTTGATAATAAACAGTAGTATTTAAATCTATCAGAGAAGTAAGACTTATGTTGCTTTTCTAAATATGCGAAACAAAAAAGAGAGATAGGGTTTTTTTTATATATTAGAAATAATATATAAAGGGAGTACTCCTAATCCCCAAAAGGTAATGATAAATCAACAACAAGGAGGAGTCTACCCTCAAGGACAGAGAAATCTGCTTATTCAGCACGGAGGATGCAGAAAGGAAGTAAAAAATTGAATTTTTCTAAGAAGACCCCTCACTCACCAACCTAGTTGGTGACATGCTTCATCATTGGGGTCCCACCCGAATAGCCGAATGCTACCCGGGTGTGCTGTGACACCTGATTACAGTGGAGCGGGTTGGTTTGAACAGCAGTGATAGTGCAAAGTGAGTGCCAAAAGGTGGTGAATATTAAAAATTGTCAAAGTTTGACTCCCTACAGGAATTTAATATGTAGTAACTCGACAATATTAAAAACAGTATGAGACCCTAATCAGGCTAAATTGACCTGTAGTGTCTAAGTGAAAATAAAGGTGATGGTCTACATGTTTCAACCTGTAATGGAATTGCAAGGTTTTCGTCAGGACCGGAAAAAAGCCCGGGTGGTCTACACGCTCTAAGGTGTACCCAACCCAGGGCCCATGGCTAAAAAGCCACACCAGTATTACTCACTGTATGGCATTCCCTCATCAAGTCAAATCTAGGGAGAAATCTGAAAGAGAAAAAATGTCACAAGTACATTTTACGCTTTAATCATGTGTTAATGCATGAACCAAAATGCTCCTCTCACACACGAGGTAACACCAGTGAACGAATGATGCATACTCAAGTGTAACGTGCTGTCTCACAGGCACAACCAACAAATTCATACGGTGTCACTGTGATAAATGAATGTGAGAAATAACTGGATCTGGTTTGTTCGAAAGGTTGCTAAGACCGGGAAGGGAACAATCAATAAACAAGCTTATTAGCAGAAAAACGGGTGCTTACAAATAAGCATTCCGCAGTAACCCTCACACTATCAGTTGTGGGGAAAAGTATGACCGTGCCTATTCGCAAACGGCGAGTGCTTAGATATAAGCAAGCCGAAGTGACTGCAAAACTAAGTACAAGGGAGAGAGAGAGAGAGAAAAAGGTTAAAATCTTACTAGCGGCTTGAATCGGCCGTGCCCCATAAGAACCGGGGGAAGGCGCTGGCTCTTAGTCAAACACTGAGGAAATAAAAAGGTATTACAAATGGGGCGCCCCTGCCTGCGAAGGAAATCATGGAGCAGCGGAGTCCACCCGCAGATTGAGAGGTCACTTACTTCATCAAACCATGCCACCTGGTCTGCACCTACTTGGTTGTCCCTCGCGGATCTCCGAGGTTAACCGGGTAAGCGGCATGGCGGCTTATGAGCGTTTGAGTGGTGTTTCCGGGTACGCCCACAACAACGCGCGGCGCGCGGTGACGTCAGCCCGCCGCGTTGATGTTAGGAAAAAAAAAAAAACGATGTGGATGCTAACAGCCGATATGTTCGTAAGCGCTCTGAAACCAGAGTGCAGAGGTAATTGGCTGAATGAAAACAAAGTTCAACAGAGGATGAAGGAGTGTGGAGTACTCCTATTGGAGCTAGCGTCAAAAAATTAAAGAGCTATTGGAATGAAAAACGGTGGTTATTACAAACTGATACAAAAGAAGGGCAAATATGGGATGTAGATTGGCAGAATGAACAGAAATGACAGTAAATTTATTTATCTATTCAATACAGAATTCCATGGGATACCATCGTTCAGTCCCTCTTTTTGTGTAGAGAGCCTGTACACCCATCGCTGCTCTTTCTCGAATAGACGCTGCTGCGTTCTGTGATCAGGTTTCATTTGCTGTATAATAGTCCATTGCATATCATTGGGAGTATGTCCCACCCTTAAGAAATGCTCTGTCAGTTTTGTAGTGGTTTTTCTACATCTGATTGTACTCCGATGTTCGCAGATTCTCTGCTTAATTTTCCTACTCGTCATCCCCACATACCGAAGATTGCATGGGCATGTGATGAGGTATACTACATTTTGGCTGTTACAATTGGTATGGACACGTTGGGTCCAGACTTTTCCAGGTTCTAAGTTAAGTGTTTTGGTGTGACTTGTCAAATGGCAGACGCTACAATTCCCACAGGGAAAATGGCCCACAATGTTAGGAAGACCCCAAGCGTTAAGAACAGTTTGTGTGTTATCCCTGGTTTGTTTTTAGGGCGTGTATTGACCAAGGAGTCTTTCAGGCTTCTTGCACGTTTAAATGAAAACAGAGGTTTTTCCCAATGGAGATTCCCGTGCCCAGGATGCCCCAGTGTTTATTGATGGAACGGGTCACCAGATTAGAAGCTGTACTGTATGTGGTGACACATGTTAAGGGTATCTCCTCTTCACGTCTGTTTTTGTTTTCTAGTAGGGCCTCCCGTGGTTGTTTTCGGGCCCTCTTTTGGCACTTATTGAGGATTTTTTCTGGATAACCTCTCTCTGTAAGTTTGGTTGTCAGATCCCTAGCCTGGGTGCGGTAATCGTTGACCTTACTACAGTTGCGGCGCAACCGAAGATACTGGCCATATGGTAAATTCTCTTTAAGGGGCCTCGGGTGGAAACTTTCAAATCTAAGTAAGTTATTCTTGGCAGTGGGCTTGTGGTGTGTCCTGGTTTCAAGACCCCATTTTCTTTAGTGATCACTACATCGAGGAACACCAAGGTGTCAGGGTCCTTCGTGTGGGTAAACCTCAAGTTATGGTCACATGTGTTGACCCATGCGATGAATTTAGTCAAAACATCATCAGGGCCCTGCCAGATGACAAGAATGTCGTCAATGTACCTTCTCCAGAACTTGACATATGACGAGAAAGGATTAGAGTCATTGAGTATAAATTTCTTCTCAAAGTTAAAGACATAGAGTCCAGCTACACTCGGAGCGAAGGTACTACCCATAGAAGTTCCTCCAATCTGAAGGTACAATTTACCCTCAAATTCGAAGTAGTTCTTTTTAGGGCTAGTCTAGCACAATCAAGAACTACTTCGAATTTGAGGGTAAATTGTAATCCTTTCTCGTCATATGTCAAGTTCTGGAGAAGGTACATTGACGACATTCTTGTCATCTGGCAGGGCCCTGATGATGTTTTGACTAAATTCATCGCATGGGTCAACACATGTGACCATAACTTGAGGTTTACCCACACGAAGGACCCTGACACCTTGGTGTTCCTCGATGTAGTGATCACTAAAGAAAATGGGGGTCTTGAAACCAGGACACACCACAAGCCCACTGCCAAGAATAACTACTTAGATTTGAAAGTTTCCACCCGAGGCCCTTAAAGAGAATTTACCATATGGCCAGTATCTTCGGTTGCGCCGCAACTGTAGTAAGATCAACGATTACCGCACCCAGGCTAGGGACCTGACAACCAAACTTACAGAGAGAGGTTATCCAGAAAAATCCTCAATAAGTGCCAAAAGAGGGCCCGAAATCAACCATGGGAGGCCCTACTAGAAAACAAAAACAGACGTGAAGAGGAGATACCCTTAACATGTGTCACCACATACAGTACAGCTTCTAATCTGGTGACCCGTTCCATCAATAAACACTGGGGCATCCTGGGCACGGGAATCTCCATTGGGAAAAACCTCTGTTTTCATTTAAACGTGCAAGAAGCCTGAAAGACTCCTTGGTCAATACACGCCCTAAAAACAAACCAGGGATAACACACAAACTGTTCTTAACGCTTGGGGTCTTCCTAACATTGTGGGCCATTTTCCCTGTGGGAATTGTAGCGTCTGCCATTTGACAAGTCACACCAAAACACTTAACTTAGAACCTGGAAAAGTCTGGACCCAACGTGTCCATACCAATTGTAACAGCCAAAATGTAGTATACCTCATCACATGCCCATGCAATCTTCGGTATGTGGGGATGACGAGTAGGAAAATTAAGCAGAGAATCTGCGAACATCGGAGTACAATCAGATGTAGAAAACCACTACAAAACTGACAGAGCATTTCTTAAGGGTGGGACATACTCCCAATGATATGCAATGGACTATTATACAGCAAATGAAACCTGATCACAGAACGCAGCAGCGTCTATTCGAGAAAGAGCAGCGATGGGTGTACAGGCTCTCTACACAAAAGAGGGACTGAACGATGGTATCCCATGGAATTCTGTATTGAATAGATAAATAAATTTACTGTCATTTCTGTTCATTCTGACAATCTACATCCCATATTTGCCCTTCTTTTGTATCAGTTTGTAATAACCACCGTTTTTCATTCCAATAGCTCTTTAATTTATTGACGCTAGCTCCAATAGGAGTACTCCACACTCCTTCATCCTCTGTTGAACTTTGTTTTCATTCAGCCAATTACCTCTGCACTCTGGTTTCAGAGCGCTTACTGAACATATCGGCTGTTAGCATCCACATCGTTTTTTTTTTTTTTCCTAACATCAACGCGGCGGGCTGACGTCACCGCGCGCCGCGCGTTGTTGTGGGCGTACCCGGAAACACCACTCAAACGCTCATAAGCCGCCATGCCGCTTACCCGGTTAACCTCTGAGATCCGCGAGGGACAACCAAGTAGGTGCAGACACAGGTGGCATGGTTTGATGAAGTAAGTGACCTCTCAATCTGCGGGTGGACTCCGCTGCTCCATGATTTCCTTCGCAGGCAGGGGCGCCCCATTTGTAATACCTTTTTATTTCCTCAGTGTTTGACTAAGAGCCTGCGCCTTCCCCCGGTTCTTATGGGGCACGGCCGATTCAAGCCGCTAGTAAGATTTTAACCTTTTTCTCTCTCTCCCTTGTACTTAGTTTTGCAGTCACTTCGGCTTGCTTATATCTAAGCACTCGCCGTTTGCGAATAGGCACGGTCATACTTTTCCCCACAACTGATAGTGTGAGGGTTACTACGGAATGCTTATTTGTAAGCACCCGTTTTTCTGCTAATAAGCTTGTTTATTGATTGTTCCCTTCCCGGTCTTAGCGACCTTTCGAACAAACCAGATCCAGTTATTTCTCACATTCATTTATCACAGTGACACCGCATGAATTTGTTGGTTGTGCCTGTGAGACAGCACGTTACACTTGAGTATGCATCATTCGTTCACTGGTGTTACCTCGTGTGTGAGAGGAGCATTTTGGTTCATGCATTAACACATGATTAAAGCGTAAAATGTACTTGTGACATTTTTCTCTTTCAGATTTCTCCCTAGATTTGACTTGATGAGGGAATGCCATACAGTGAGTAATACTGGTGTGGCTTTTTATCCATGGGCCCTGAGTTGGGTACACCTTAGAGCGTGTAGACCACCCGGGCTTTCCGGTCCTGGCGAAAACCTTGCAATTCCATTACAGGTTGAAACATGTAGACCATCACCTTTATTTTCACTTAGACACTACAGGTCAATTTAGCCTGATTAGGGTCTCATACTGTTTTAATATTGTCGAGTTACTCCATATTAAATTCCTGTAGGAGTCAAACTTTGACAATTTTTAATATTCACCACCTTTGGCACTCACTTTGCACTATCACTGCTGTTCAAACCAACCCGCTCCACTGTAATCAGGTGTCGCAGCACACCCGGGTAGCATTCGGCTATTCGGGTGGGACCCCAATGATGAAGCATGTCACCAACTAGGTTGGTGAGTGAGGGGTCTTCTTAGAAAAATTCTATTTTTTACTTCCTTTCTGCATCCTCCGTGCTGAATAAGCAGATTTCTCTGTCCTTGAGGGTAGACTCCTCCTTGTTGTTGATTTAGCTTTTCTAAATATTCCAATAAGGCTTCAGACGGGTAAAATAAAATTCAGCTTCCTCAGGTCAATTCAGGCGAATTGAAATGGACAGATATTTCAAACTGACTATTTACAATTATAGGGCCAATTCAACCAGGCTAAATGGAAAACACATTTATTTAAATTATTTATTAATTAATTTTATAAAGCAAGTGTGTTGAATTTCAGATACTTCAAAGCACAGTCATTAAGAAATTAAAATATTGCTTAGTGATAGCAAGTGGAAGTTAGAGTCTATTTGGAAAAAGTAAGAAATCTTGTCTGAAATTCTTCAATCGCATCCCATGATCTATGAGATTTCAGTTGAATGCAAAATGTAATAGTTCAGTTTAGAGTGGGCTTAACTGGCGTAATTCTCTCTAGTGTTATTACTCGTAAGTACTCGTAAGTACCACAAAATTACTTGTAATTATGCGTAATTGTATGAGAAGCATAATCCAGCATTTATCATTATTTTCTTAGTGTAAAATGCACCATTGCATCCAAAATGGGCCCAAGAATGCGTTTTGTGTTAAGAAAATAGCACTAAATGCTTAATGACAAAAACAGCAGTAGCCAACAGGTGCTTGCTCTCTTATAGTTCATTGTTCCTGTGCTCCTGCAGTAGTATTGTTGCACCAAATTGCTGTTAATTACTCAAACTGGTGAAAGTTACGTAATTTTGGTAATTTCGCATTACAAGAGTAAGGCGCAATTATTGAGCTTACTCCAATTACTCAGATGTAATAAAATTTCACCAGGTCTAGTTCAGTTTAGGATTTCAAAACCATCTTGAAGCGCATGTAGTTGAATTTTGATCTTCAGCTGGCATTAAAGGCAATCCAGAGTCTAAACCTTGCAGCCCCGGTGTCCTGTCTCCTTGCTTCATCGTCTTAAAGAACCGATGGATAATCAGGTCAGCAGTAACCCTGGGCGTAGTTCGCGAAGTAGCGCTACGCGAAGCTACGTGAAGTGCACCTCGCACTACGCGAGCTACGCGTAGCTACGCGAACTGCGTAGTGCACTGTGCAAAATGCTGTTCGCACTGATTGCACAGTGCCGGATGCTTGTCCGCACTGTGCAATCATTGAAAACGGCATCTTGCACAGTGCGAGCTGTCTTTACTGCCGATCGAGTAGATTTTTACTCGAGCGGCAGCTTTCTCAACGCGGACTGGTAGTTTCTCATCGCGAGCGGTCGCGAGCATGCGCAACCACTCGCAATGAGAAACCTGACCTCCCGCGTTGAGAATCTCGCCGGGAGGTTTTTTCCACGCTCGCGATCGGCAACTTGATGTTGCTGATCGCGAACGAGGAAAAGTCTCGCCGGGATGTCATTTTGCTTGCTCGCGGTCGCCAACTTGACGTTGAGGACCGCGAGCAAGCAAAAAATGACCGCTACGCTACGCGTGTTTGCACTGTGCTACGTGCAATTCGCGGAGTGCGAAGTAGCGCAAACTTCGCAAACTACGCGAGCGTAGCGTAGTGCTTTACCCAGGCTTAGTCAGCAGACCTATAGCAATGTCTCACACGTAGAGAGGTATTTCCCAAGCATTTTAGCCATAGTGCCAATAAATGAATTTGGGTGATAACATCCCAGGAATGAGCGATCCCCGTTTTTAAAAATGGGTAAAATAATAGATGTACCCCAAGTACCAGGTAAGGAGGAGTGGCCAAGATTATTAAAAACATTGGTGAGAAGGGGTGCCCGGAAGGTGACATTGCTTTTATTGTGATCAATTGGGACACCATCAGGGCACGGTGCCTTACCACCAACACATTAGTTAATGGAAATTGTGGGGGAATAGAAAAATGTGGTTCATTCATAACATGATATATCACACATTTTTAGTTAGACCAGGTTAGACTGTGCTAGGGTTACCAATGATTAGTAGAAAAAGTTAATGCTTATATTTACCCTCTTCAAATCTCTGCTTTCTCCCCCGTCCCTCTTCTCATTATTAATAACGCTATCAAGCTACAAAGTATTTTGATTACGGCCATCATGCAGGTTGTTTTTTTAGTCAAAGCAAATACCTGCTCATTTGTTTTGCGGTTGTATAGCCAGCACACTTAAGTCAGTAATCTAACAAAAGCCCCACAAAATGTATGTTTAATGCCTCTGATGGAGCAAGGTTTCATAAATGAAACTTGCTTGTATACAATCCTCCTCATAGTATTAATTTATTAAACTTGTATTGTTTATACTAACCTTTGCATACACTACACGAAAGGGAAGGATGCTTGCCTATGTGTTTTACTAATGAATAACGCTTGTATGTAATCTAAAATGGCCGCTAAAGCGTGGGAAACTATCTGCGCATGTCTCAACCATATCACGTGTTGTGACGTCTCTCTTTGTTTGGTGGGAAATTTCTGCTTCTGCGCAGTGTGTATTAAAATGGCTGCTTGATGTTTTCACATGCTTCAGCTTGCTCTCATGTTATTATTAATTTGTCGTTTTCTTAACGCTACTAATGCGGACAGTATTATAATTAAATGGGAATAGAGTAGAAAAGGTGGGCATACAGTGAAACATTTTTATTTGTGATTTTAATATTTTCTTCTTTGACTTTTATTAGTTTGCAAACTTGGGCCTGGGTTTGGTACAATGAAAGCGCGTGTGACAAAGATTCCGCACATGCGCCCTGCAGTGGCAGACCAGATAGAAAAAGATGAAGTCAACTTGGACATCACCCAAGGCCATAACCTGCCGGCTGACACCACTACATACCAAGCTGTTCTTGTTAAAACGCAACATTTTATATGAATAAATTGTCAATTTTGTCGTGAGACGGGTGGGAAATAAAGCAAATGTATTAAATTGAATGGGTGGGAATTTAGAGACAATAGGCTTTATAATTTAAGCCAAATCAATATGGTACGAGAATCCACCCCCTGTCCCTGTCCAATCAGAAGTAGTGGCCCCATATTTTAGCAACATTAAGGGGAGGTACATGGGTGTAGAAGGGTATAATAGAATATAGCATTAGTTAATTAGTTAGAAGGAGATGCTGCAGAGAACAGGCGTCCATGCTGTCAGAGAGCTTCTAGCTCAGACCGCAGAGTGCGCACAGAAGACTAGCGCTCTTAGCTCCAGACTGCCAAGCTGATCGATTGCAGACCGAATCGCTGTCCAGAGAGGTCCTGAGGAGGGGGCGGCGGAGTCCATTAGAAGAAAGGGACGGGAGAATCGAGGAGAAGTTGAGTATCGGAGAGGGGAACGACGCAGGCGTCGTTGTAGAGAGGTCACCGGTCCTGTCCTGATCCTGGAGGAAGTCTTTGCTCTTCATCCTTCCTAGGTCCTATTCTTTCCAACTCCTTGGCCAAGGGGTTTGGTTCTCGCACTTAGGTAAATATAATGCAACCTTTAGTTGCACTGCTGTCTCTATTCTCTCCTTTCCCTTAAACACCGTCATTTATTAGCAATAATTATTCGATGCTTCATCTTGGGTATTTCGATTAAGTACCATGTGTTTTCTGTAATTTACTCTGCTAAAATTTAGATAAACATTTTAAAACTTCCTGACTCAGTGGTTATTTCAGGATTACGTACTATAATGAATGTCACTCATTTTAAACTTCCCAATTAGCAAAGGATTCATTGGTAAGTCATTACTCTTCATTCAGAAGGTAATTGGTAGCAGGGATTTGATAAAGAGTAACAACTGATAAAACCCAGCGTAAGTATTAGCGTAGTATGAATGTATGGGCCCAAGTGAGTATCTGGTGTATGAATGCTGTTTGCTAATATCGCGCTGGATCAGTTTTCTGGTAATCAGAGGATGGTTACTCTTTGTTAATTGGGTAATGAGAATTTTATTTTTATGAACTAACATCCGTGTATTCAAAGTTTGTTTTATGTTGTCTAGAATCCCGGGGTAAAAGGAATAGCGGATGGTAAGTGGAAGCCATACTGCAGTGAGGTTATCTGCCAGGCAGAAATAGTACTGAAAAGTTAAGCAGGACTTTCAGTACTCGTTAGGGACTCTATGCGTGTGAGTAATAGCAAAAGAGTATGCTGGTGAAAATTTGATGTTATATCACCTAGAAAGGGTAACATTGAAGAAGTAACAGGTACTTCTGGAGCTTGTGTGAAGAGTAAACGGAAGGGTTTTACTCGTAGTATATGTTAGTAAACGGAAAGGGTTTTACTAAGTGTGAAAGAAACTATCTTTTTCGAATTTAGAAGAAACTGGCACGATAGCGAATGTTTTATGTTGTTACTGAAAATAAGAATTGTAGAGAAAATAAGTTTGCGTAAATTTTTGTAAAGGGAGGGTCAGTTGCCGGAGAGGGAGCTGACGTCACAAAATGCCGCGCTGGAATTGGTTGAATCAGTGGGTGTGGAAAGACCCTTGTAAAGGAGGGGTCAGTAGTCAGGAGTAGTACTGACGTCACAGGTGCCGCGCTGGGATTGGTTGAACCAGCAAGGACAGGAAAGAGCAGATTGTAAAGGAGGGGTTGACAGACAAACGTCATCAAAAGACCGCGCAAGGATTGGCTCGGAAATAAAAGATAGCAAACATTTGATTGGGCAAAATTATAGAAGCGAAATTCTTAGTGGATAAGGATTGCATGTTAAAACGCGATCCGACTTTAACAGGAATTCGTCAGGATAGGAGATATTTAGGCTTTGCAGAATATAATTTTATACATCAGTACTTACCCAAGATGTACGGAGAAAGGAGAAAAATCTCATTTTTACAAAAGATTAAGAATTATTTCAAAAAGGACAAACCAATCAAAACTACAGAAGGAATTATTATTCCACCAGCTAAAACACCCGCTTCATTTATGATGATGGAGAGAGGTTATCATACTTGTGTATGGATGGAAAATTGGATAGAATATACCAAAAATGATGGAATACTAGCATTTCCCGAGAATGGCACGTTCAATGGGCGAATTCTACAAAACTTGAGATTGAGGATGAATGACTTAGAACCCAGACCTAGATTAACTCAGTACGAAGCTCTAGAGGAATGGGAAACCGAGGCATTTGAGCGGGACCGATCTAGGAGTAATAGGGGTTATCCAGGATTTTTTCCCAGATACCTACATGAGTATAGGAACGGTCAGATGAAACAATGGAGAAGGGCAATGATTACAGAAGGATTATATCCATTGTTAACAGCAGAGGAGAAATTAGGAAGTAAATGCACAGAAAAGACAAAACATTTAATGAGAAATGATGACTCTGAAGATGAATTTATGGAGGAAATGTTAAGAAACCCTCCACCATATCAGGAAGGAACAAGTGGATGCACCCCAAGTGCACCACCGATAAAAACTCCATTAATGCCACAAGTAATGCATGAATTGACCCCTAGTAGAATACTTCATGACAAAGAAAAAGAAGCCCTAGAAAAGACTAGAACAGAATTAATACAGAAAATAACTCAGATAAAAGTACACCCTGATTCGTTGACCATACCTGTAACAATTGGTCCAGTAGTTCCATTATATGGTACTCAGGGAAGCTGTCCTCCACCGATACTTACACCTACTCCTGTGAATAATTCCAAACCTGAAGCTCCAGTTATAATTGAGGATCAATTTAGTGACTGTGAATCCACAATATCACTCATGGACTTGCCTATTCGAGGTACTGTAAATAGCACTCCCAGAAAAGATGTACCTGGATGTTCAAAAGATGTAAGTTTAATAACTTCATCAGGAGCAAAAAGTGCCACCATAGTAACACCTGAAGATTTAGAAAAATGGGTACAAGGGTCAGTTAAACAGTGCACACCTCCGAAAATAATAGGCATTCATAAATTGAAAGTCGAATTAGAAGAAATAATAGCAGGAAATGTAGGACTAGAACGCTTAAATACCTACGATGATGAAGAATTATTGTTCCTGTGCAGGAGTATCACCAGAAATGTAAGGTTATTTCATGAAAAATTATCCAATTTAGCACTACAGATGGGAATTGAAATAGGGAGATCAAAAGTACTACAGAAACCCTATAGAGCAGAATTTTCAGACAAAGATTTAGAAAATATGAATGCCTCTGGAAGAAGATTGCAAATAAGAGAATTAATGTTAGTTTTGCAAAAATGGGGAGACCTAGATAAATGGAGAACTAGGTGGGCCAAGAAAAAGGAAGAAGCACGAACAAGTAGAACAGCATCAGAATATGTGATGAAGGAAACAGGGAAAGCAGATCAAATGTATCCAATGCGAGAAGTTGCGGGAGGAGGATATGTACATGTCCCATGGAGCAGACAGGATATTTTGTCATTTACGAATGATTTTCCAAAGTTGAGAGAAAAACCAATTGAATGGTACAAGCAGGTTGACAGGTTTGTGAAGGTGTCAAAGGTATTGTTGAAGGATTTAGATGGTCTGTTTGATATAGTGGTACCTGCCGATTTGTGGACAGATTGTAAAATTACAGTCGATTGGCCTAGTGATGAGTATCCTAGAGATCCGAAAACAGGTGCCCCGTCAAATGAAGTGATGAAAAAGTATCAGCAGGTGATAACTTACCTGAAAGGGAAAATACCCCGAAAGAAACAGATTGGGTAAAAATAGATCGAACTACCCAAGAAGCTAATGAATCGGTGCATTCCTACTATGAGCGTTTATTGCAGGTATTTAAACAGTATAGTGGATTTGAGGACATTGGAGACAAGAACATGAGTCAGTTTGTGTATCGATTTGTTTATGGTTTGAAGCCAGAAATTTGTCAGATGATTAAACAGCATATGCTGTGTTGGCAAGGGAAGCCCATTGATGAGATTTTGAAGTATGCAAAATATTGTGGAGACGATATTGAGGATAGACACAAGAAATTGCAGGAAAAAGTGATGTGGGCTCAGGTGAAAATGGCTGAGAAACAGGGAATTAATTTGGAAAATCCAAGTGAAAATCCAGGAAAAGATTCTGGAACGAATGGTGATACTGGGAATGGTGGAAAATTTAGAGGACGAATGAGTAGAGAAGAAGCTAAAAAGAAATTTCCTTGTCATGGATGCGGAAAATTGGGGCATTGGAAGGATGAATGTAAAAAGATCCGGAATAATAATGGCCCAAATCAAAATTTAAATCCACAGACGCAGAATGACCCACAGCAGGGTGTAAATCCTCAGAGTCAGTTGCCACTTGCACCTATTCAGGGTAATGTAAGCAGAGCAAAGCATGGTACAGATATCGGATATCAAGGAGGAAGTGGTAAGAATGATTATATAACATCACAGTTTCTTTTTCAGGACGATTTCTGTCAAAACAGTTCATGACGGTGCCTAGGAGAGGGGGAGAAGGAGTGCGTACTTGGCGCATCCCTACCGGTAGACCAGTCAGGTCCATATGTTGAAGGAAATGTGAAAGGTAATGATATTACTTTTCTTTTGGACACTGGTGCTACCAGGTCTACTGTAAGAACAGCAGACATTCCCGACCTTCCTCTCTCTAGTGAAAATATACAAGTAGTGGGGGTAGCTAATCAGAGGATTAGAACACCTCTTACCGAACCCATGGAAGTTAAAATCGGAAATTTCAGAGAAATGGATCAATTTGTAGTGTGTGATTCTAGTCCAGTAAACTTATTAGGTAGGGATTTGTTGTGCAAGATGAATTGTACAATTTTCTGCACACCGGATGGTGTGGCAGTTCAGACACCAGATGAAGACCATGTATATAAAATTATGATTGCAAAACAGGGTACAGAAGTAGATGAGATGTTTTCATTAATAACAAAAGACGAGTTGCCAGAAGAATTAAAAGGCACAGTAAACCCCATAGTTTGGGATTTCACAGGAAAAGAAGTAGGACTTATGGCTAAATAGACCCAGTTAAAATTACTGTAAAGGAAGGTGCAATTTTCCCAAATACCAGACAATACAGAATGAGTGCAGAAGTAAAAGCAGGAGTCATTGAAGAAATCGATCGAATGGTTGAACAAAACATACTAAAAGAAGTAATGAGTAGCCCATGTAATTCACCAATAATGGGATTAAAGAAACCTAGTGGAAAATATAGGATTGTTCAGGACCTGAGGAAAATAAATAAAATTGTAGAACCATGTTGTCCTATAGTACCAAATCCTGCAGTAATCCTATACCAGATTCCGTGGAGTGCAGGATGGTTCACAGTAATCGATTTGTGTCAAGCGTTCTTTTCAATACCATTGCATCCAGATAGCCAGTATCTTTTCTCATTTAAATTTGAAAACAAAGTCTATGTATGGAATCGTGTTCCTCAGGGGTACACAGAAAGTCCTTCCATTTTCAATCAAATATTGAAAAAGTGCCTTGAGAAACTAGTGATGCCAGGAAGTTCAGTCCTAGTGCAATACATCGACGACTTATTGGTGGCATCGAACACCAGAGAGGACTGTATTGTTGATTCCATAGCATTATTAAATCTTTTGGCAGAAGAAGGGCATAAAGTCTCACCTGAAAAGTTGCAGTTTTGTACAACAGCTGTTAAGTATCTTGGACACCAAATTGAGAGGGGAAAAGAAGAGTAACCTCTGAAAGAGTAAAATTAATAAAGAAAATGCAAATGCCTGTAACCCAAAGACAAGTAAGAATGTTCCTAGGAATAGTAGGTTACTGTAGGCATTGGATACCAGGATTTTTTCTACTAGCGAAATCTTTAATTAACATGACGAAAAAGAAAGCAAAGGATCCTGTTGAATGGGATGATGAAAGTGTAGGAGCTTTTGTAAAATTGAGAAATGCCCTATGTTCAGCACCTGCCTTAGGCATGCCTGATTATAAAAGAGAATTTGCATTATTCTGTCATGAAAGAGAAAATTGTGCACTTTCTGTCCTAACGCAAAGACACGGATTAGACCGACGTCCTATAGCATATTTTTCTGCTACATTGGACCCAGTAGCAGCCGCGTTGCCAGGATGTTTAAAAGCGGTGGCGGCTACTTGTTTGAGCATTGAACAAAGTGAGTCAATTGTGATGGGACATCCTGTAAAGGTGTATGTTCCACATGCGGTTGTGATTCTGTTGACAAGAACACGAACTCAGCATCTTACTCCTAGTCGGCTGACTAAATACGAAAGAATCATAATGGGTGCTGAAAATGTGATCATGGTAAGGTGTACTATAATAAATCCAGCAACCTTACTACCAGACCCATATCATGAGAGAATTAAAGATGACGAAGAAGATGAACATGATTGTTTACAGATTACAGAATTATGCACAAAACCACGCCCAGATATTGAGGAACAGCCTCTTAAAAAGCCAGACAGGGAGCTATTTGTTGATGGTTCATGTCAAAGACATGAAGACGGTAAACTAACTGCTGCCTATGCGGTATGTGAATTAACTGGAATAGTTGAAGCATCTTATTTACCAGAAGTCAAATCTGCACAAGTAGCTGAATTGATTGTGTTGATAAAAGCCTGCAAACTTGGGAGGAATCAAAAAGTAACTATATTTACAGACAGCCAATATGGTTACGGGGTTGTGCATGATTTTGGCCAACTATGGATGCAGAGGGATTTCCTGACTTCTTCAGGATCCCCCATTAAAAATGGACAGTTTGTAAAGGAATTGCTAGAAGCAATACAATCACCAAAAGAATTGGCTGTGGTGAAATGTGCCGCACATCAGTCAGGAGATGACTGGGTGGTAGTCGGCAACAGATACGCAGATCTGGTGGCTCAACATTGTGCCAAAAATAGATTGTCAGTCAATAAGAGGGTGGAAAGAATGGAATCAGCTGCCAACTTATGCTGTACATGCCGCCTGAAACATGGAATGATGTTAAAAGACTGCAAGATGAAGTGGATGAAAGTGAAAAGAATTTGTGGATCAAAGTAGGTTGTTCCCAGAGACGAGATGATGAAGTGTGGATCAGTGCTGATGGCAGACCAGTCATGCCAGATTGTCTACTCTCACAAATAGCCAGAATGCATCATGGAGACACACACATAGGGAGAGATGCAATGATTAGGCTCTTCAGACAAAACTGGTATAATCCTAAGTTGAGGGCGGTTGCAGAGAGTCTTTGCCAAAGGTGTTTAACTTGCCAGATGCACAATCCCGGGAGGAAAACAATAATTGGGTTTGGAAAAATTGGAAAGGCAGAGGGTCCTTTTATAAGACTCCAGTTCGACTTCATACAGTTACCACCATGCAGAGGGCTGAAATATGTACTAGTCATAGTATGTCTGTTTTCAAAGTGGGTGGAGGCTTACCCTACCATAAGAAATGATAGCATTACAGTCGTAAAACTGTTGCTACGAGAGCTTATTCCTAGGTTTGGTTTCCCAGTAACTTTGGAATCAGATAGAGGAAAACATTTTAACAGTGAAGTGATCCAAATAATCTGTGAAGCATTCCAAATCCAACAGAAACTGCACTGTGCATATCGTCCAGAAGCTTCTGGAGTGGTTGAACAATTGAATGGCACTATAAAGTCAAGATTGGGAAAGATGTGTGCCTCAACATCATTAGAATGGCCAGATGCATTGCCACTTGTTTTAATGGGACTCAGAAGTATACCTGACAGAAACACAGGATTGAGCCCCCACGAAATAATGATGGGAAGAGCAATGAGACAAACACATGTTCCCACAAACAAACTACTGAATATATCTGATGATATGGTTCTGGATTATTGTAAAGGACTGGCTGACCTAGTGCGTTCTGTCTCTCACCAGGTTGGAGAAGATGCAGTTTTCAGGCAGCCTGAACAGGAACATGATCTGAATCTTGGTGACTGGGTGGTAGTGAAGAATCACACCAGAGAAACGTGTCTATCACCCAGATGGAGCAGTCCTTGTCAAGTCATACTAACCACCAACACAGCAGTGAAGTATGCAAGATTTGCTAACTGGATTCACGTAAGCCACACCAAAAGAGTACCAGATCCTGAAGAAGAAAATCCTCAGACAGCATCAATCACTGAGGAAGCTGAAGGTTGCCCAGCCGAGGAATCTCAGGCTCGAGATTCAAGAGAAGCTGAAGAAGAACAACCGAGCACAAGTCAGGACTGGATACCGGTGGTAGAAGTTTCCAAAGTTTACCACAGAACAAGAAGTCAAACAAATTTGGAAGAAATTGAAGAAGATCAGATAGGTGAAGAAGAAGCAGTTCAGGGACAAGAAGAAGAGACAATAAGAGAACCTGAACAAGAGCAGATAGGGAAAGGAAACTGGGCTCAAGGCAACGAAGACCTGATAGATTTTGAGCAGGGACAGACAGGTTTAGAAGAATCCGGTCAGGCTGCAGAAGTTCACAGTGCAATAAGCCCTGATCAGAACAAGTTAGATCAAGAAGAGTGTACAGAAGAAGAAAACCTTGAAAAACATGAACTTGAAGAATTAATTAAAGAACAAGGTCAGTTATTGGAAACTCACAGTGGAGCTGTTGCAGAGAAACCAATCAGACCTGAAAAAGAGCAAACAAGAAACACAGTAATTGCAGAACACGAAACAGTACTAAGCAGTGAAAATAAAAAGATTTCTGAAGACAAAGATAAAGAAACAGTGAAAAAAGAGAAAACAAGAAAAGGAGATCATTGGCCGAGTGTCATTAAAAGAGTAAAATACCACATAACAACCAGAAGTGAAGATCCAGATCAAGTAAATGAAGTAACAAGTCAAACTGAACAAGAAAATAAGACTGAGAAAAGAAGAAGTAAAAGACTGAAACTTGTGAATAACAAATTCAAGGGTCCTGACTGGACTTACATCATTCTTGAAGATTTCGAAAGCTCAGAGTCAAGTGAAAGTGGTGACGAAGGAACAAGTACAGAACTGACGTACGAAAAAGAAACAAGACCACCTTGACTAAGCAAAAGAATCATATAAAGAAAAAGAGGAAATAGATAAGAAGAGCGATCTTCCTTGTCGAAAATGCCTGACGATAGAGTTGCTGGGAGACCAAAACAGAGATGTTGTAGAAGATGCTGTGCAATATGCATATGTAGTCTAGTAATGGTGCTTATAGTATGGTTAGTCCTGATTGTAGCAGTTCCTTACCTTATGATAATGGATAAAAAGATTAATAATGAAACTAAGGAGAGGACAGCAAACATGAAGGGCAATAGAGTAGAACTAATGGCAGAGAATGAACCAGAAATTCATCATGAAATAGCTGACAACGACACTAGTTTAAACGTTTTCACAAAGTTATTGTTTCAATATGTAGACACAATGGAAGTTAGTAATTGTTATGTCTGTATGAAGTTACCTGAATCAGTAGCAGAAGGATTAACATACCATCACTTACCACTGACATATGGCATATCATGTAGTGTTTTGTCTAGTTTATTTTATAGAACAGGGAACGTATATACAGAATATAACTAAACTTGAGAAGGAACTTAAACCCCTGGAAGTTGATAGTGTATGGGAAAGATTGACAAATAGTATTGCGTCAATTGGTACCTGGTTTGCTAATATAGGAAAAGGACTTATAGGTCAAATATTAGTACCCTTAGCAGGGATAGCAATAATAATCTTGGCAATAACAATATGGTGCAAATGTTGTAGAAGGAGTGGAACATATAAAGTAACAGGTAAAGGAAAGAAGAGAACATTTGAAGAAATAGAACTTGAAGAATGGAGAAGTGAATTATACAAGAAATTGAAAGGGGATGGCAAAAATGGAAAGTGTAAGGATGAGAATGAAGTAATTTGCTAGAAGTTGGCATCTGATTGTGGGTAGTATTTTGATGGCTCAGAAACGCCATCAGAGAGGGATTGATGGAGCAAGGTTTCATAAATGAAACTTGCTTGTATACAATCCTCCTCATAGTATTAATTTATTAAACGTGTATTGTTTATACTAACCTTTGCATACACGAAAGGGAAGGATGCTTGCCTATGTGTTTTACTAATGAATAACGCTTGTATGTAATCTAAAATGGCCGCTAAAGCGTGGGAAACTATCTGCGCATGTCTCAACCATATCACGTGTTGTGACGTCTCTCTTTGCTTGGTGGGAAATTTCTGCTTCTGCGCAGTGTGTATTAAAATGGCTGCTTGATGTTTTCACATGCTTCAGCTTGCTCTCATGTTATTATTAATTTGTCGTTTTCTTAACGCTACTAATGCGGGACAGTATTATAATTAAATGGGAATAGAGTAGAAAAGGTGGGCATACAGTGAAACATTTTTATTTGTGATTTTAATATTTTCTTCTTTGACTTTTATTAGTTCGCAAACTTGGGCCTGGGTTTGGTACAATGAAAGCTCGTGTGACAAAGATTCCGCACATGCGCCCTGCAGTGGCAGACCAGATAGAAAAAGATGAAGTCAACTTGGACATCACCCAAGGCCATAACCTGCCGGCTGACACCACTACATACCAAGATGTTCTTGTTAAAACGCAACATTTTATATGAATAAATTGTCAATTTTGTCGTGAGACGGGTGGGAAATAAAGCAAATGTATTAAATTGAATGGGTGGGAATTTAGAGACAATAGGCTTTACAATTTAAGCCAAATCAATATGGTACGAGAATCCACCCCCTGTCCCTGTCCAATCAGAAGTAGTGGCCCCATATTTTAGCAACATTAAGGGGAGGTACATGGGTGTAGAAGGGTATAATAGAATATAGCATTAGTTAATTAGTTAGAAGGAGATGCTGCAGAGAACAGGCGTCCATGCTGTCAGAGAGCTTCTAGCTCAGACCGCAGAGTGCGCACAGAAGACTAGCGCTCTTAGCTCCAGACTGCCAAGCTGATCGATTGCAGACCGAATCGCTGTCCAGAGAGGTCCTGAGGAGGGGGCGGCGGAGTCCATTAGAAGAAAGGGAAGGGAGAATCGAGGAGAAGTTGAGTATCAGAGAGGGGAACGATGCAGGCGTCGTTGTAGAGAGGTCAGCGGTCCTGTCCTGATCCTGGAGGAAGTCTTTGCTCTTCATCCTTCCTGGGTCCTATTCTTTCCAACTCCTTGGCCAAGGGGTTTGGTTCTCGCACTTAGGTAAATATAATGCAACCTTTAGTTGCGCTGCTGTCTCTATTCTCTCCTTTCCCTTAAACACCGTCATTTATTAGCAATAATTATTCTATGCTTCATCTTGGGTATTTCGATTAAGTACCATGTGTTTTCTGTAATTTACTCTGCTAAAATTTAGATAAACATTTTAAAACTTCCTGACTCAGTGGTTATTTCAGGATTACGTACTATAATGAATGTCACTCATTTTAAACTTCCCAATTAGCAAAGGATTCATTGGTAAGTCATTACTTTTCATTCAGAAGGTAATTGGTAGCAGGGATTTGATAAAGAGTAACAACTGATAAAACCCAGCGTAAGTATTAGCGTAGTATGAATGTATGGGCCCAAGCGAGTATCTGGTGTATGAATGCTGTTTGCTAATATCGCGCTGGATCACCTCTCTGGATTAACAAATAACTTTGAATTGGAATTTTTAGTGAAGCCCTTGTCATCTCTCTTCAAGCAAGTCTGCACCCACACATTCCTTTATGTTTTCTTCATTGTTCATTACCAACGATGTTTTTTTTGCAGTATTAATTACATGTTTTCCAAAACAGCAGAATTGAATTCATATTTCCACGCACAAAGAACTTGGAGGAGTCATTGTAGGAAACATTCTGGTAACTGCTGCAAAATCTATCTGCCTTTCTTCCCTCTCAGCAGCAGCGCCTGCCTTCGCCTCATTCCTAATGAATAATGCATCTGTAGCAGGTGAACCAGACCAGGTTCCTGGGACTCCAGTATTTAATCTATGATCCACTATCAGGCAAGGGCTTAAATATTCAACACCGTCACAAGATTTACAGTCCTTCTGGGAGAAGAGGGGAGATGTTTGAAGAGCTTAATGGTAACTCTTGCAATAATTCAGCAAGTCCTCCGGAAGATTCACCTAAGCTTGATTGAGCCATTTCTTTGCTATATGTAATGCATGCTTTGTCAGCCAGAGACCCAGAACTATCCCTCTGCGGCCGCCCTACAAGCGCTGACATATACTCCCATAATAGGCATCAAAACTCCCTTTAACCTAACTTATTTTACACATGAGATATTTGTAATTGATTTGAAGGAAACCTTGAACTTTTCTCTTTTCTCCTGCTCCACCTCCCTTCGCAGAGGCGTTTGATTTATCCCACGTAAAATGCGCTCCGATTAAAATGCACAGCAGCAATTTGCAGGTCCGTGTTTGTTACCACGATCCTTAAGGGTGATAGATGGAGCTGTGAATTTGTACTGATGGTCTGCAAAAGGAATCTGAAGTGCACATAATGACTGCCTTTCCTGATCGTTTGCATTTGCAAATTCTTTAAATACCTCAGTTTGTTTTTCAATTTTGACTGTTGTTCAGGGTCCCCTGCGCAGAGTAGTATAAACAGAGTGCAGGGTATCTACACTGTGGGGCTTATTTACAAGCCCCTTGCGCCGCTGGTAAATCACTTTTTGTGTCGCACCGGTGGCCCATTTTGCTGCCCCATATTTACAAGGACACGAAAAGCCACCATGTCCTTGTAAATGCGGCCCCTTTACACACAGCACTTTGCGTGAAAGGGGTGTTCCATGGGTGTTTCTGTGGGTGTTCCCACGCAACACGCATGGAACCTGGCACATTTTTAGATTTACGAGAAATCGTAAACCTGGAAATGCGTCTGAATGCTACGCCTCCCCAGGGAAGGCATAGGGAGGCGCAACAAGGATAAATGTCTCCTCGTTTTTTGACTCTTTTTATGCGTGCTGCGGTCTGCAGCACACATAGAACGAGGAAATCACCTCTTATGATTGTTTAGGTGCACATAAAAAATCATTAAAAAAAATTACGTTTTACAAGTTCTATGTGTGCTAAAGCAGCACACATACATAGAAGTTGAAAAACGCCATTTCAGATTGTTAATGTGCAGGAAGGGACACCTTCCTGCACATAAACAATCATCCCCGTAACGCAGGCATCCTTGCACCATGGTGAATGGCAGCTAATTGTGCGCCAGAGCAGAGGAGAGCAAAGGGATCTGTCATATCCCTGTAGATATGACGTATCCCTGTGCTTTGAAAGTGCCGCAGCATGGCGCAGCCAAAGGGCTTGCGGTGCCGCACTGCAGCACTTTCTTGTAAATGAGGCCCTGTGGGCCAAATACACAAGGTCATTTCGCCGTCGGTGCATCACTTTTTTTGACGCACCAGCGGCACAGTGTGCCTGCCCATATTTACAAGGCCACGTAAAGTCACCCTCTGAGACTTTTCATGGCCTTGTAAATATGGGCCCCTTTAATGCATTACCCTGCATGAAAGGGACGTTCCATGGGTGATGCTGTGGGTGTTCCAACGCAACATCCATTAAAGTTTTGTAAAACTGGGAATGCATCAGGAGTGGTGCAATGAGTAGAAATACTTTTATTTCTGCTTGTTTTTTCCTCTTTCTATGCATGCTTTATTGTGCAGCATGCATAGAAGTAGGACAATGCCATCAATAACTGTTTTTTGTGCAGGAAGATGCCGCATCATTTTTTTGTAAATGAGGCTCTGTATTGTGGAAGTGCTGAAAATATGTGAACTAAACTGAAAGAAGTCAGTCAACTGTAGTTACCCGTAATACCTCACTTGAATTATTTCTGCATTAATGAGGCGTAGAGTAGGATGACATTGAGGCCCTTATTTATGGAAGTGTTGCATCGCTGTGACAAAGCAGTGATGCAACACTTCTCAGTGCGCCATCCTTGCGACACCATTGATGCGTCATATTTACTATATGATGCATCATGTCGCAAGGAATGACAGATACGTCAGTATTACTGATGTAACTGTTGGCGCAAAACTGACGCATTGCTGGAGTTTTGTCGGAAGCGTGATGCAACTCCAGCAATGTTCCTTTCACATGGGGCAAGCCCCATGTGAAAGGGCCTGCATCAGTCTTACGCCTGCCATGAGGCAGGCGTAAGGTTTTCACGCAATGGCATCCTAGAAGTGGCGCACTGAAATCTTATAGATTTTAATGCGGCACTTCTACGAGGCTTTGATGCGGGGGATCTCCCACCCTGCATACATTATACCTGATGCAGGTATAATGTAGCACATGGGTTTACAAAGTGATGCATCTGCCTAGATGCGTCACTTTGTAAATAGGGCGCAACGTGGCGCATATTTTATGCCACCACTGCATCACAAAAAATGACGCAACAATGGCACAAAAGTGACACAGGGGCTCATAAATAAGCCCCTGAATGTACAGCGAACAGGTTCTGCTCTACAAAGGAAATAAAGAGGCTACAATGAATGCATGTATGTATGTGGTATTTCATTAGCTTGAACCTAGCTAAAAGGCAGAGGAGGGTGAACAGGGTCAAGGATATAGTCAAGTTAGGAGTAGTGGTATATTTTGTGAATGATTAATGCACTGGGAGGAATATTTCTTCAGAGGTGTGTGTTTCCTAAATTAGAGCAGTGTTGCACGGTTCTGATGGGTAATGGGGTGTTGTTCCAGAGCCTGGGTGCATAGATTGAACGCACATGCAGCTTAAATGTCATTAGGCTCTTGTACTTCCTGTATTTCTCTTCAGCTCCTTGTGGCCTCTGATTACATTGATAGGATTCAAAATCACTTGCTGAGCATTCCACCCAACCCTCACTCTCACCAACCAAAAACCACGAAAATAAAAAATGCATGAGCCCAAGAGGGAGAGATGCGAGTACTTGGATGGAGAAAAGTCTTGGTGTAAGGGTGATTATTTGACAGCTATCAAAGTATTATCCGGCGAGAAATTGGGTTTTTGGTTGACGGAGGGGGATGATCTTACTCCAGCAACAGCCACAATCCTTATCAGGGTGAGCACAAAAAGTCACAAAATTAACCTGTGCTTAAGCCTCTAGTAGCTTGGCACAAAAACAGCGAGGCTTTTTTGAGTTTCAATTTCTTATTTTCCTTAGCAAGAGTGCTACATTAAAAAATGCACAGTCAATCGCCAAAGAGGGTGAGGAAACCAACAATGTAGAATGCAAACCCATAATCCATCTGTGGACCAGGCCACCATGGAGGATCCGCAAAAGTAAATTTGAAAAGAAATACTAAGAACAGTGGAGTATAAATCTCCAAGAACAAATACCGGAAGAGGGCAAGTAGACAACACATATTACTTAACAACTTAAACAAGGGAAAAAGAACACAACCATCAATATGGGAAAGAGAAAAGGAAACACGCTCCCACAATTGGGGGTGGTGGGGAGTGGAACATCCGCACAGGAGGTGATAACATGAGATAGCCTTCTGTCCCAAGCACCTTCCAGGCCAAGTCACAATGACACGTCCCTACAGAATGGAAACCAAGGAAATCCCATTAACGAAAGCAAACAAAAATAAGGATTGAAGCCTAGGGGACACCAGGGGGAAGGTGCCTGGTAGCGGAACATAGGGGTCTGCTTTGAACATGAAGCAGGACAGGTACACAGTAGACATCTTAAGTGTATCGGTGTGTTTGCCTCTTTAATCTCTAAGAAAAGAGCTCCAAACCTCTTCAAAAATCAGCAGTTTGTCATTTAACGCATAAATAAGGTGCTCAAAACATGCCATGTCATCCATGTTGTCCAGCCATGTCTGTAATGTGGGAATTGGAGACAATTCCTAAAATTGCGAAATTGCCAATTTAGCCACCTCTAAGGAAGTGGAGAGCCATCTATTAATGTGCTGAGTCGCAGAAGGGAGGTTAGGAGTATCATGCAGGAGCTCGAGCCAGGCAGTCAAAGGCCTGTCTACCCCTAGATCTTTACTCATATGGTCCGAAACCTGAGACCAGCAGGCTCTCAGCCTGTCACACTCCCATAAAATATAGACTATATTGCAGTCCGTTAAGCCACATCTCCAACACTGTGAATACACACTAAGGGGGTCATTACGGTGGCAGAGGGCCCGCCACCGACAGCCTGTCAGTGGCGGGCCCTCCGCCATCATACTGCGGTTTTCCGCCTGCCAGATGGTGGGGGGAAACGTGGCGGTCGGAAAGACCGACCGCCACAGTTCCGACAGGTAGTCATTTTTCGACCGCGTGTCACAGCAGCCGCATAGCCCAGCATTGTGGCGGTGCCTGTCAGGCACCGCCGTCAGGATTATGATATTCCTTTTAGCATGTCGTTTCGTGGAGGAGAACCCGCCACAAAAAGGCAGGCGGAAACGGGCCCCCTTTCATCCCTGAGCCTGGGGCAAGAGCACTGGGGGGCACCTATGGTTCCCCCCTACATTTCCCTGAACCATCTGGCAGGCACCACATGGTGCCTGACACGTAGTGCAGGGAAATGTTAGGAGTGCATTTTTAGCATTGCAGCGGGTGCTGCAGCTAGCAGCACCCGCCACAATGTTAAATATGGCCGGTGCGACTGCCGTGGTGGCGGTCTCATTGTAATGGCATATGTGGGACTGCCGCCTTATAGGCAGGCGGTCCCCATCCCCAGGACGATGGCGGACAGACAGAAGTCCGTCCGCCATCGTAATCAGGCACTAAGACGGGCATTGTGCAACCTTGCTGGTGACCAGTGCGAGCGATGAAGGATCTTAAAAAAGTTATACTGAAGGCACGCTTCCCGTAATTCTTTACTATAGAGCACTAGTAGATATTCTATTCATCATCCAAGAATTGTGTGTTAAGACAAGTTTCCCACCAGGCATGCAGTGCTGTGGATGTGAGAGTGGAAAAACAGGAGTCCAGCAATGTGATATAGAGTCCCTAAATAGCCCCTCCAAAGTTTTTTCAACTGTCAATATATTGATTAATGGGCGAGCTAGGGAGACCAATATGCGCCTTCCCCAGGACATATGGTAAGGCGTGGGACAATTGATTGCATCTCCATAGTTGGGAAAATGGAATCGGAAATTCCTGTCTCAAGTCGGGGAATGGTTTAATGGAGCGGTTAGAGACATGGTCTTCAATGTGGTGAATACCATGAGTAATCCAGATGGACCAGTAAATTTCCTCCCCATCTACTGTGATTGCCGCATTGCGCCAAAGTGGGACTTTAGAGTGAATACGGCTCAGGACTTGCACCAGCCTATGAGCCCTATGCCACATGTGGTGGGAAGTCACTCTGGAAGTTAAATGTCACATGTGGCCCACAGTGTATATTTAAACCACTGCATGCATGATCAAAGTGTATAGCTCGAAAGAGCATCACTGTGTCCTGTGTCTACGGTGTAGCTTCAAACCAAGACAAAAGAACAGTTCAGTGAAAAGTGGTCTGTCACTTAGAAAATCTAGTTTTAACCCCAGAGGACCGGGTGCCTTAAAGCGAAAAACTAGGTCATACCAAATTGCATTGACACATGAGGTCTTTAAAAGATTCTTGTCACTGTGTAGGCCAGGATATGTTGTCCCTGAGCAACCACAACAGTGAATAAAACATCTAGCAGGCCAGTTGTGAGAGGACTGCTCCGGCTTTTAAGAGAGCCCTGGGTGGAGAATAAATGGGTGCCCTGGAGCCCTGGAGACTACCTTGATCACTCAAGGCTGCAGGAGAGCCCAGGACTGACTTTCTCAACATCAAAGAACATTATGACCCTTGGTTGTAGGAAGACGTAGTGGCAGAGATGTTTGTCTCTTACATGGAGCTATGACTTTAGTTCCATGGAAGAGCGCAAAGAAATGTGAAAGCATTGGGGGGAGGAGAAGAGGAAGGAATGAAATACAAGGAAAAAATGAAGAGAGAATAAAAAGAAGTATGGAAATATGGAAAGGGTGGCAAGGAAGGGCGGGAGGTATGAAGGAAGGTGACATAAAGTCCCTAAGGTCCGACTCCATCTTATATAGGCCCGACTCCATCTTGTCTTATGGAGTTCACCATCTATTTAATTCTTAAACTGTGGAAGTCACCATCTTTCTCGATTTAAGCAGAATAATTGTCATGTCTGCCATTAAACGCAGATGTCACCTAACCTTATCTTTCTAAGAGCTGTGAAACCATCAAGCCATTCGA
The DNA here is from genome assembly GCA_963921515.1 of Calotriton arnoldi. Taxonomy (NCBI): domain Eukaryota; kingdom Metazoa; phylum Chordata; class Amphibia; order Caudata; family Salamandridae; genus Calotriton; species Calotriton arnoldi. The sequence goes on along the minus strand of CAWUFW010014635.1, from coordinate 276,736 downwards.
TTGATGACATAGATACAACACTCAATGCAACATTTGTCTGAGACAAATTTCTACTTTCCAGCAGCTCAAGGTTAATTAAGAACACATACAGACATATAACCAAAATAGTGTAGTCTGAATTGACATCTTTCTACATAAAATGCTCTGAAGCAAACATCTGGGATGCATACCTTAATGCACATAATCTATGTCAGACATTCTTAAACTTATGTCAGAAATTCCAGTTTCTGATAAGATTTACCATATATGGACAACCACTTGACCACTTATGAGGAGAGGTCCTTCTCCTGGATTACTGCCTGAAATTCTACCAGACACGGTCTCACCTACTGCCGGCACACTTTGTACTTCGCAGATGCTACATCTTGCCTGAAGCAAGAAGCTGAGAATGCTGTGTCCCGGAGGAAGACTAACTGACTGCTAATGCGGCCTGTGTTTGCCCTTCGAGGGGAACACTGTCTTTTCACCTCCGCTGTCAACAAGGTATGCAGTGCATCTCTTCTCCCTAAGAAACTCTAGACTGCAAGTTGCTCTGTCTTCCATGCTCTTTTAGTATAGCGCATAGAAGTAGACGTTAGGGTCTTAGGGTCTAGGTGGCATTTTAAATAGCATTTTTACAATGCTAGAAATTTTCATTTTATTCTTGTTATTAGTAACATGCCTTCCTGTTGTTTTTATAATATTCTGTGAAGTTGTTTTAGATGTACTGAGAAACAGATTGTTCCTGGAGTAATAAATACTTTTAACTTAAAAGTATTCATTCATCTTAGTACAGTGTGTGTGATATGAGGAATAACGAAATAAGGTTTGCTACTTTTTCCAGGGAGTCCCTGAGCCCTTTATGGTATTGTTAGTAACCCAAAAGCCATGCTTCAATGTCAGTTAAACATTGAATAGTGTTTTGCGGGGCTACAATAATCTGTCTTTCATATTCATTGCTAGTGTATTAAATCGAGTTCACCCGTGTCACATGTGGGTGGGAAAGCACACCTTGCAGAGTTGCGCCAAAGTCATAACGTACTCAACAAGCATTTGCAATGCAATCGGTCTCGCCTTTGGGATTTTATATGTTTCTAACTATGCAGCACATTAGCCTGGGTGCTGAAACATCTACTGTTCTTTTTCATGGAGGGAAAGTAAGCACCAAACTGCGTGACACGCTAGGTATGGGAACACATGGAGAGAAATATTGCTTTTCAGCGGGAAATGGTATAGTCCAAAGCTCTGTTTTCAATATAAAATCAGGGCCTTCGGTGGTCATATATCTGAAAATACAAGATTTGAAAAAAATATTATTGTCTATGGGTGCTTGTGGAAGACAATTTCTATGTACTGGAATGTAGAGAATCCTAAAGTGATTCTGGTATTTTACTGACCTCTGCTGGTCGTTTTCTATCAAGAAAGCTAGAGGCAGTTGCCATAAAAATAAAAGTAAAAAAGTGCCTTAGCAGAAAGCAATTCTGGCATTTTACTGACCTCTACTGGTTGTTTTATATTAAGACAGTTAAATAGAGGCAGTTGAACAGAAAAAAGTCCCTAAGCGGAAGCAGGCAAGTCCTAGGGCTGATCTCCAGAGCCCACAAAGTACATACACACATAAGTATACACTAAAGTATATACAAGAGGTCTCGAATGCTCGACTTCAAAAATTGCCTGCCTCATGTCTATGAACATTAGGCGGGCTGCAAAAGTTTGTTGTTTTAAAAATTGGGTCATGGTTCTTAAACGTTTGGGAAGCACTGGTACAATCCATGCTTTAGAGGGGATAGCACATTTACAAAATTGATGTGATTTTGTAAGCCCTGGAAGAATGCCATGGTGTTAAGGACAAGTAAGGTGAGGGATAAAAAACGTAACAGAAATCAGTTCAATAAGGCTGCAGAGATCAAATCAATAAATTTCTGCAAGGTGGTAGTAGGGTATGGAAACAGAATGTAGAATTAGTGTCCTATTAAGCTGGTCAGATGTACCTTTTGTCAATGCCACAAGAATATTGGGAGTATCAGATTCATAAAAACATTAAGAAGTCCCACCGAAAACTAAATGGCCTAGTAGTCCATCCATGGAAGTGCTAACACTGGTTTGACAATAAGTGAGTGGAGGGATGAAAAAAATGTAAAGGTCATCGTCGTCATGAGAAACGAGAAAAGACAAGCAAAATAAAGGGAATTACAAAAAGAAAAAGGAGGATGGGTTTAACAGCGATACAGCTCAGCCACTCCAGCTTCCAGGTAGCTTTAGGGAAAATTAAAAAGGAGAACATTTATTCATCGTTAAAACTGAATTTAAGTAATAAAGCACCTGCATTCAAATGAGGATTAGAAATTTTGATAATTAAAATGGCATTGGCCATGCCCTCCGGCATATGAGGAAACAAAATAAGAGGCATATTTACAAGCCCCTTGCACCACTTTTGCGCCGCCGTTGCGTCACGCATGTGACGCAGCGGCGACGCAAATCATGCGCCGCGTTGCGCTATATTCACAACGTGACGCATCTAGGGAGATGTGTCACGTAGTAAACCCCTGCACCACATGAAACCTCGTCAGGTTTCATGTGGGCGTATCGCGCAGGGGGCGTTCCGGCGCAGGAACGCCTCGGAAAAAGTGACGTAGTGAAATCTACAAGATTTCACGCAGTCACTTTTCCGGCGCTGGTGCGTCAAATCCTTACGCCTGCTTCAAGCAGGCGTAAGGATGACGCACCATGTTAGAGATAGGGAAGGTTGGAACAGTGCTGGAGTTGCGTCGCGCTTGCGACACAGCTTCAGCACTGCGCCAACCTTCCGCCGGCAGATGCGTCACGCATCTGCTTATCCTGCCACGATGCGCCGCATTGTAAATGCGGCGCATCGGACGTGGCGCAAGGGTAAACTTGCGTGACGCATTTTCCCTGGCGCATCCCTGCTGATATGCAGGGATGCGCCAGGGAACGTAAATATGCCCCTAAGTGTCAAAGGGAAATTAAAAATTAAAACTGCACAGCCTCTGCAGACTGAGAGATTGTTGTCTGCAAGTCAAAGCTGGGCATGCAGTGGCCAAAAACAAGCAACCGCATTTCCGTTTTGGGGCCTCATAAGCTATGTTTAAAACTCCATTTACATTCATTTTATGTAAATGTGTGTTATATGTGGGTATGCTGAAAATCGAGCAAGGTTTTGGCCCGGTAGACCGACCTTGGAGTCTAACAAAGCCACAGAATACCCTTGGTGCAGGGCAAGAGGATAGTAGTGAAAACCCTGTTTTATGAAACTCCAGTGCTATTATCATAAGCATTTCACAAAGACTCACAGAGATCCATTAATTTTGAATTATAACCAAAAGCAAAAAAAATGAATAGGTAGATACCTCATTTCAGAAGACTACAATGTAAGCCGAAGAGCCTTAGTTGGAGTAGAGTGGAGCGTATCATGCCAAAAAGTGGAAGATCTCCCATCCACAGTATTTAGAGTAGTACTGACATCCAGGGGTGGCACAGGGGGCCACACCCATTCAAGATCCTCCACCCCAAACCTTCAGGAGACCCTCATTTAGACCAAGGGCAATGAATATCTGTGAGATATGGGGGACTCAGAGAACTCTCAATACATTCTTTAGGAGGCCCCATCATTTTGTGCTACGCCACTGTTGACATTAACGCACTCTTAATACAATGGACGGTACATCCACCACTTTTTGGTGGCTGTCAATAATCCACCCAGCTCTAAATAAGGCACTAAGGCCCTCATTGCGAGTTGCACACGATTCCAGATGCGGTGATACAGTGGCCAGAATACCCAATAGCACAGGAATGCAGTAATTACTGGGTGCATTATTACTACAATTACAACAAAGGGGAGGGGGACCACGAGCGCATTAAGGTCCAGCATACATGCTCCAAACTAATACTAGTAGTCTCATAGGTATGCAGTTCCTGTAGAAAAGAAATGTAACGTCTAGAGAAGTCCTAACAAGTCAAGTAGTGTGCGGAGTCAAGGGGGTGGTTCCAAAGGGAACCATCCCCTTGACTCCGCACTACTTGACTTGTTAGGACTTCTCTAGACATTGCTTTTCTTTTCTACACGAACTGCATACCTATGAGCCTACTTGCAGTAATACCACAACTTTATGAGTTTAGGCAAGCCGAATGAGGAATAACAGTGGAAATTGGTGTTTGCACATCAATTTCTGCATGTTTTCTCTTCGTTCTAAGGACCTTTCCCCGATATTTTCCGACTGCTTTTCATTGTTAAAATATGCCCAAGAAAAAATCCAAAGGTGTGGATTTACACAGTGACTTGTAATTCCGATTCGGGAGGTAACACTCGTTTCTGCCCGAGTTCAAATTTAAAGGGAACTTGTGAGGGCCCATACAACATTTTTGGAGCCGAGTACATGTATTAAAGTTCTAAAAATCACAGTAGGGATCAATTATTGCAATGTGTATGTGTTTTTAGACCTACATTCATTTATCTCCTACAGAGCTGTTAAAAACATCTCAATTAGAAAACGAAAATCAGATGTTGCAGATATGTCTTGAAAAATAACCAATCTGACTAACCAATACAAAATATGTAGCCCTAACTTATTTTGCGATTACTATTTCCAATGCAAGCTTTTAATTTTTAATCATAAGTCTTATCTGGGAGTATGTTTTTTTGTTTGTTTTTTTTTAAACTAAGTTCATGCTTTAAAGATTTGGGGGCATATTATCAAGAACGGCGTAAAAATTATCGCCGGTTTAGCGGCAGAAAACTGCCGCTAAAGCGGCGATAATGGGCTTGATAATATGCCCTGGAGAATTCCAATAGAAGCTCATGTTCACACCAGAACATGGACTTCTATTGGAATTCTCAAGGGCATATTATCAAGCCCATTATCGCCGCTTTAGCGGCAGTTTTCTGCCGCTAAACCGGCGATAATTTTTAACGCCGTCCTTGATAATATACCCCTTGGAGGCCTACGATCAAATGATTGTGCTCCACTTTGGATCAAATTTAAGCAAAGCGAACGACTGCAGACTGTGCAGTTCAGCAGTCGAGACCATTATTCTCATGGTTATTAGTTTGCTGGTGGTTGAACGGAGATCCCTGTTGAGAAAACAGCTACACGAAAAGGGTTTACTCTCCTGCAGACAGGCACCTATTCCGTGCTTGGACCCGAACAATTTGCATCTAAACATTGCTTTTACGAAGTTTATGATGCTGGTGGAAAACAGATTAGCGAAAGCTAGTCAACAGGGGATTCAAGTCGGCTGATCTAGCCATTTGCATGAAATATTAATTCTTCATACGATTGGTTTTAATGCTTTATGATGTAATGTCTTATCAAGCTATTGTTGTCTGCTGTTGCTGCTTAATTAGCGTTAACTTCTCCAAATGATGGCATTTACTACTTTTTAGTCATTGTCCGATGACATGTTTTATTAAGTCACTGCTGTCCCGCTGTTGCTGCATTCATTTTCGTTAGTGTTTTGGACTCTAAAAGGTAGAAGGTGAACTGGACATTTTTTGCTCCGTTAGGAATCTGCCTTTTATTGTGAAGTCATTTTAACCTGAAGATTTTTTATATCACACAGCTTGCTGTTGGTCAGATGATAATTTATTTAACTGTTGCGGTTTTGACACATTTTAGTGTTCTGTAATATTACACTCTAACGTTTTTTTATTACCCATATGAATAAAGTTATTATTTTTATAGTTTTATTGAGAGATGGGTGTTTTGCCTTCAGTAAAACCTAAATGGAGACTGCCAATAAGTGGGTTTTTTGTGTTTTATAGTGCACAGGAAACTACATGTAAAGCAAAAACCATGCAAAGCAACCTCCATGTTCGACGGTTTTTTCCAGCAATTAGTATACATGGGAGGGGACAGGCTTTCCTCCTGGGACAGTGGCATCAAGGAATTGCTCAAAAGGGAAGCAAGCGCCTGCTTCTCTCATAATGTATTCATCACTAGCCATCACATCTGGCGGAGAAAATCCTATTTCCTGCGCCATTCAGGAGACTCGGAAACCCGGGGTTTCGGTGATTGCTGCCACACTTTTCCCATGGCCTCCTCACCCCTTATCCTCCCCCGGCTCCTCCCCCGCCGGTTTCCATTGTTAATCATCTGTTCGCCCCTGCCCAAGACTGCTGTTAGATGTGCACTGGTCTAGTCTCTAATCGCGTTGTTGTCCTTTGATAGTCTGCCTAATTCACCAACCTGTCAGCTGTTACGAGAAAAATCCCTTACACACACCTCAAAAAAAGGCACGCAGAAGTAGATGCCTGCTTGTGCCCTGGGGGGGAACGTAGACTGCGTGCTAGTACAGGAGCACTGTAGTTGGTCCCTGCTTGTGCCCCCAGGGCACTGTAAAGTGCATGCTATAACATAGCAATGCCAAAGACACGCACTGCCTGGAAATTGAAAGGCAGGGATTGCGTCAGCGTGGCTGCTAGTTCCCAAGCGACGAGGCATGAGGGGGAGGGGGGCATCGAGAAGGCATCGGACTGCGGGAGGGGGGAGGGGGGCACGGGAAGAAAGTAGTCTGTGCAGTGAAGGGGCCAGTAGCCATGGAAGGATACAAATGACTGACATGGCTGTCATGGGGAGGGACTAACAAGCTTAAAACCAATCGGAAGGCAGCATTTATAACCTAAGCCAATGAAGAGAGAGTGGGCGGAGCTTCCACGAAGCTTCCACACTATAGTGTATACTGCATGCCTCGCAAAGCGATGGCAGCGCATTCGCGCTGCAACGCTAGGCGCGACCTAAAAATGGAGGAAGGAAGGAAAGAAATAAGTAGGCAGGGAAGGATATAACGATGGAAAGTGTCAGGCTTGCCGCGCGCCATCAGAGCCTTCCCATTCATATGCGGTGGTGATGGGCAGAAGGCTGCTTAGCATTCTAGTTATTGAGAATCACAGCCTCCTGCCATCATGTCACTTACCTCTAGGACTTCCGGTTTCTTCCTTTGCCTTGTCGGTGGCGTCCTTCAAGATCCTGCTTCTCGTCTTCTGCGTCAGTGATGTCCTTCATAATCCTGCTCTTTGGTTTTAGTGTTTGGGTATTCACACGACCTCTACATGTCGGGCTCCATGCATTTCCTGAGCCCTTCTGACTTCTGGGCACCTGGAAAGAACAAAAGAGAAGAAAAGACTCACATAGATCCATGAATTATCATAACTGGTGCTGGAGCCCAAAGTCGGGACTTCCCAAGATGGTTCAGACCTTTTACATACACCCACTTACAAATGTCTTCATGGAGAACCCTTAGGGCTCCGAAGAGGTCAATGGAACTTTTCCACCATTTGGAGAATTAGAGCTTACATAAAATGTCATTAAAAAATCATGCACATTTAGAATTTGTAATGAGTCAATGACGAGAGATTGAAATAGTTTTAAAAGCTTTATTTTATCATAAAGTTGGAGTTTTTAATTATCTTCATTCGGTTTAGCAATTTACAGAAATAAAAGAAGAGGTTAGAAATCAGCATTAAAGACTTGTTCCATAAAGAAACCTAATAAATTAGCTAATAGACCTATTCTAAGTAAGAACCCATGAAGAGTTCCATTGGAAAAGAGTGAACATAGAGGGATGAACTTCTCATAAAGAGTAGTTTTGGAAAACAGTTCCAACTGTATGTAGAATAGCAATCTGCGCAGTAGCGTTGATCACAAATTATTAAAGGAAAATCACCCCAAGAATATCTAAAGGAATCAACACTCCATAAAGAAGAGTAACTGGCAAGGAAAAATCCAACAGCAGGACCACTGGATGGGCAAAGGGATAGAGAGGTGTCTGTTAACTAGCTAGGAACACTCATTAATATAGTTTCTCATTCATGTGTTGACCTCTGAAGGCGTCTTCACTCAGTATCCAATCAGAACAGCTCACAAGGTGGTGTTGTCAGTCATACGATGCATCTTCTTCCGGTTCCCACAGTGTGCACTCTTGTCGTCAGGTTGATACAGTTTTCTAGCGTAATTGTTACATGAAGGAAGGTTACCATGAGAACCTCTTGCCTAAGCTAAAAGATGCCCTATAAGCTCATTGCATAGACAAAGGCTAGTCAGCAATATGAAAACATATATCAAGTTATTTGAAAGCAACATGTATAAGTCTGTCACCATGCGTTCTTTACACTTTCAATAAGTCTATTATTCTTATGAAATGATCTAACATGGGGTGAGGAACTAAATGAACATGATATTAAAGTTAGCACATTTCTAGGATGACATCAATGCTAGGCAGTTGCACAGAATACTTTACTATGAGCAAAAGTCGAAATGAAAGCTTTGGGCCTAGTCACTGCACAGGCTAAAGTATAGTTGCTTGGTGCAAAAGTTTTGAAAAAAACACACAATTATAAGTGAAGCATTTCTAATAACATCTTTCACGTCTGCATTAGTTATAATGCAAAATATGTTGGTGTATTTATTTATTTGTTCTACAAATTTCTAAAGCGAGCATTTCAATAGTATTTAAACGTGTTCTAAAATGCAATGTTAACATAGCAAAATATATGTATTTCTAAATATGTGGTCATTTTTCCCACTGGTAACGTGCTTATGCGCAGTAATGCATGCTTCCAGAAGTTAATTCATATACCTATCCGATTCTGGAGTATAATTTGACTCTGCATATAATCTTCTTGTGCACAATTGCACAGAGCCTAAAGGCAAATATATAAAGACAATTAAGAACTCCATATATGCCACAGTGACAATTTTCAACAGCATAGAAACATTTTGCCTGACTTATTTTCTTTTATCTCTGTTTGTTACATCTAAAGTTATTTGTTGCTATGAACATATCCTTGGAGAATCCGCATGAAGTAATGCTTGTATACATTTGATGCCATATGTTCCATTTTCTATGCTCTTAAGTTATATCCTAAAGCCTGCCAGTGACGAATTACTAATGCCTAAGGTAGGAACTTAAATTATACAAGACACAGGTCAAGTTTTGTATTTTGAAGTATTTGTAAACTTGGGTGCATGATTTACTATTTTCTTGTTTGCTTACTAGATGCTTCACTACTCACCCATTTAGCGGAAGAGGGGATACACATGGGCACAAACAATACAATAGAAAGGGAATAGAGGTATATGATAGGAATTCATTATATAAGACACCATACTGACCATTTTGTTGTTTCCCACACAGGGAGAGAAAAGGCAGGCCCACATACAGGCATCAGAAGACGTGATCTATTTGTTTGTCCTTCTCGTCCCTTCCCCTCTTCCCCTTTGGTTGAGTCTGACTTTGACCTCGTTGGGTCACCTCGGCTAATAGGGAAGTTGAGACTCAGCATCATGGTCTTCTTTTGTTCCCGTGGAAAGGTCCAGGTGAGACTATGACAGAAAGATGGGTAGAAAGAAAACAACAATATTTGAAAAAAATAAATGAAACAAAGAAAATGGAAAGGAATAAGAAGAGAAAATGAAAAAATAATAAAAAAGGTACAGAAATATTGAAAAAGGAGGGAAGTAAAATAGAAATGGATCAAAAGAAAAATGGAAGAAAACAGAGAACAGGGGGAGAGAAACAAGGATCAAAAACAGAAAAAAGGAAAGGAAAATTGAAACAGGGAAGGAAGAAAGACAAAGAATGAAGGCATATTGGAAATAAATATTAAAAGAAGGAAAATGTGCATAAAAATGTAAATAAGGAAAAAGGACAGACAGAAGTGATGAAAGGAGAAAAGAAAGAAACAAACAAAGAAAGAAAAGAAAGAAAGAAAGAAAGTAGGAACAATTACAACAAATGAAGTTTATATAAAGAACATAAGTGGGAAGAAAATCGCAGAGTATAGAAGAGAAAGAAGAAACAAACATGAAAAATAGGAAGGTGGTAAGAAATAAAGATGTTCAAAGAAAGAATGCATGGCAAGAAAAGGCTGAAGATTAAAAGAAAAATATAAAAAATTAAATGATAAATAAGAAGCGGAAACAAGAATAAGAATGAAATACATAATGTGAAATGAGTGAAAAAAAGAAACAAAGAATGAAGAAATGAGAAACAGTGCACAAGAAGGACTTATGATGACCATATTTGGCATACTGAGGGTTTTCTAGAGTGTATGGTGCACCAGGTAAAATTATCCCTCCTTTGCAAATTTTGAGTAATCTAGAAATTATGGTGGCAATTATGCTGTCACTGGCATAAAGTGTCTCTCTGCGGCATATTATGAGACGACATTGTGGAGGCCTGGCATAAGGTGACTCTCATTGGCCTATTATAGGAATCATAGGCACATAGCATAATGGTTACCACTGCATCGGGTGTCATGGCCTACCTCAGGCGGTCATCCCCACTCATGACACTTATGGTTCTGGGCATTATTGGCTGACCTCCCACCCCCATGCTCCCTACATTGGCACTCAAGAAGTCATCCATGTCATGATGCCCAGGATTATGGCTGCCATATGTTCTGCCTAGTTGGGACCCCCCCCCCCACAACTAGCACAGCCAATCCTTCCCCCAGGTGGGCACTACAAAATTGGTGACAGTATGCCAAATCTGAGTGGAAAGCTACAACGGATTTCAAGAAACCTGTTACTTGAGGATTTACTACAGGGTTCCAGGAATCCGCAGATAATTAATGAAAGCCATGCAAGGCAGTAGCCAGGTGCCTCACTTTCCTTCATATAAAATAGAACAATATGATGTTCAGGCTTTTGCTAGTGAAGGTGCGGAGGGGGGGTGGGAGAGCATTCCAGAAACTGTGAGCCAGGACAGAGAAGGACCTGCCCCTGATCTGGCTTTGTGGTATCTGGGGATGCACAAACGTTTGTGGTAAGAAGAACAGACTGTTCTTACAGAAGACTAATGTTTAAGCCTGTTTTGAATGTATCTGGGGCCTTCTGGTGGGGGTGCCTCGTGGGTGATCCTAGGTGTATTGAATTTAATCCTGCAATTCATTGGGAGCCAGTGTAGCTCTTTGAGCCCTTGTCTAATAGACTGACATATGCAGGTATTCAGGATGAGCCTGGCTGCAATGTTTTGTACTCACTGCAGTCAAGACGGCAGATTCAAGATAAAGTACGTTGGCATAATCCAGACTGGAGGTGGTAAGCCTGTGTACAATTTCCTTGTGAGTGTCAAGAGGGAGATATTTTAAGAGCTTTTGTAAGGAGTTTAGCAGACCAGTAGCTGCGGTGGACTTAATGTAGGGTTTGAAGAAAAGTGCAGCTCCCATCAAAAACCCAGATTCCTGACGACTGAGGAAGGGGTGGGAGGAGGACCTAAGTCAGAGAAGTCCAGAGGGGCAGAGCATCAAGAGGGGAGGAGTAACCCAACATCAAGATTTCAGTTTTGTCAGAGTTGAGTTGTGGACAGTTGTCATACATCCATTGAGCAATGGACACAAGACAACCTTGGAAGTCTCAGAGAACAGTGTCGCTAAGCTACTGGAAGGATAACATTAGTTGAGTATTGTCCACATAGGAGATGATGTTCATATCCCAACTTTGTGCTTATGGAGCTAATGGGGCCAGGTAGAAGTTAAAAAGTGTTGACTCAGTGATGAGCCTTTTGGATCACCACAGTTTATCACTCTAGGCTGGGAGGTTAAGGGGTAAAGGAAGACGGCTGTTGTTTGTCAGCTCGATAGGAGTGAACCCATTCCAGAACATGGCCCGTAATTCTCGCCTGCTCTAGCCTATGATAGAGGATTTCATGAGACACAGTGTTGAAGGCAGTGGAAAGGTTCAATAGGATGACCACCACCTTATGCCCTAAGTCTAGGTCACCCCTGATGTATTCTGTATTCCTTACTGATGCCTGCATGGAAGCCCGACTGGGTAGGATGAATAATCTTGTTTTGTTCCACATGACTTGTAATCTGCCGGTTCACCAGGGATTCTAGCATCTTGCCAAGGTAAGGAAGGAGAGAGATGGGTCTGTAGTTGCTCAATGTGCTAGGTTCTGCATGTGCTTTTTTAACAGGGGAATCACCAGTACCCTTTTCAATCTTGGGGGCACCTTATCACATTCTAAGGACATGTTGAGAAGGGCTTAGATTTGTGGATTAATGGCAGGGGCTGTCTTGGCGAGCAGAAAAGGAGGGCAGGGGTCAAGAGGGAGCTGGATTTGATATTATGAATTGTTTGCTCCAACTCATCTAATGAAATGGGAACAAATGAATCAAGCCGCGCCACCGTCCATGCTGAGGAGGCGGTGGAGATTGACTCAAGGAAAGAGGAATTATGCATCTTGTTAAAACTCAAGTGCATTTGTTTCACTTTCGTTTACCACCCTTCACTTCGGAACCTAAGAGAGCACCATCTGCGGCGTCCCTCAAGGTTGATCCCTGAGCCCCACCCTGTTCAACACTTACATGAAGTATTGTTAGAATCCATGGCCTCAACATTATATCCTACGCAGACACCCAGCTCATCCTCTCACTCTCAGAAGACCACCAGGACCAACTTTCACAACTGCATGACAAGTGTCGCCAACTCAATGTAAACCAATTGCCTGAAGCTCAACATGGACAAGACGGAAGTGCTGATTTTTGGGAACAACACCAGCCCATGGATCGACACATGATGGCCCTTAGAACTCGGACCCACACCGACTGACCATGCCCACAACCTTGGCATAACCATAGACAGCAAATTCACCATGAAATTCCAGATCAACTCAGTCTCCTCTGCCTGCTTCCACACCCTCCGCAGCTCTGAAAGATCTTCAGATGGTTCCCTGTCAGCAACAGGAAATCCGTCACTAAAGCCCTAGTCACCAGCCAGTTGGACTATGGCAACGTGCTCTATGCAGGAATCACCACCAAACTCCTGAGGAGACTCCAGATGTTTCAAAACTCAGCTGCCAGAACCTCCACTGCCTCCCCATCCAGAAAAGATGCAAATTCAAGATGCTGATACACGCCTACAAAGATCTACATGACCAAGGACCAGCATATATCAACCACCACCTGAACTTCTATCAACCCTCCAGACACCTGCAATCTGCCTCCCTTGCCCTTGCACACACTCCCCGCATCCGACAGTGCTACAGTAGAGGACGTTCTTTTTCCTACCTCGCCTCTAAGTCCTGGAATGACCTTCCCCTTCACCTCCGAACATCATCCTCTCTACTAGAATTCAGAAAGGTACTCAAGACCCGGCTCTTTGACTGATTCCAGCAAGAACCTAGTGCCTGGGTGAATAGCCCCACTTTATAAACCCAAGTTGATTGATTGATATGTAACCCGCAAGGCACCTTTACCCCTTATTAGAGACCTAGCTGCCCCTTTAGGATACAGGTGAACTGGCACCCATTGATATAAGTTGTCCCCCCAAAAAGGGGGGGATATATATTTTATTTACAAACAGCAGTGACATCATTTTACAAAAAAAACAAATGCTCCTTTGTTTATTAAGACAATAGTCACAGCCCATGATACCAGTCAATTAGAGCATAGCATCTCGTCGTAGTCCCAGACCTACTTGTGCAAGTGATGTGCCTGCTGGTGCCCAACGCATATGCTCTGGTCCTGAATAGTGAGTGGATACCTAGCTTGGGTCTTTTTGTACTTCTCAAGATGGATAATTGGGATTAACATGAAAATTAGGGACAGGTGCCTTCTCTCTTGTCGACACATATCACAAGTTGTGTGTCTATGGCTGCCATTTTGTAGTGTGTATTTTATTTACTCAGTTGGGATTCATACAGAATGTCTGTCTGTTTCACAATAGTCGTGGCCTGGTGGGACCTTGACAGGGGTAGGAAGGCCTCCCAAGGGAGGTGGGAAGGGATATATCCTGCCTGAATAATTAGTTTTCCAAAAAGATATCCCTCCTGGGACCTCGTTGGGTCCTCTGGTGGTGAAAATGGGAAGAAATAAGAGAAGGAGAGAACAAAAGTCGATGACGTGTGAGGGGGTATTCTGAAAAAGAACAGAACGCCTCGGAGAGTCTGCACCTTACTGAATCAGTACTGTTCCCGGGTTGTAAGGTGGGAAGGGAGGGAGACCCTTTTGTTATTATAGCCCTCACTCACTCTAATGGTGACATGCTTCATCATCGGGCTCACCCTGGCTCCTAAAGGTCAGTGTGGGCTCTACTGTATTCCAGGGAGCACTTGTGAAGATTTTTGGGTATAGGGGCGTAACGTTAAAGATCAAATTCCTCTCTCACTCCTAAAGTATCCTTTATTTGTGGAGTGAGGGGGAAGGTTTAAAGAGACTATGGTAGGGTTGGAGGATATGATGGTCCTATGACCCTAACTGAACACCAACATGTTTCAGCCCTATCACTGGCCTGTTTTTGGTCCTGGGCTTTCGTCAGGGTGGGGTGCGATGAGGTCACTTCCCCCAGAGACGTGAGTGCTGTGTGATCATGCAATTAACATGTAACACTATTATCGATGATGGACAAGTCTAGTACCTGTCACTGTTCTCTTCGAGGAATTACCCCGGTCAGACAAAGCAAAAGCTCCCAACGAGGGGCTTGGAGGGGGAGGCCTTGTAGTCACACTTTCGTCAAAGGTCCATCCTTGCAAGAGACCAAGGGGCATATTATCAACAAACTGCGATAAATATCGCAGAGCGCGCTTAGCGCGTTTTTATCTATCGCCGGCTATCGCTGGATTTCATCGCCGAGTTAGCGCGTTATTATCAACGCTTATCTCTAAGGCGATAAGAAATCCAGCGATAGCAGCAAAAAGCGGGAATAGCGCGGGAAATGCTGCGATATTTTTTGGGCGATAATGGAAACCTCGCTGATACGCCCCTGTTGCCTTAGCCTTGCAATCCACCCCCCATTACTAAGATGGCTAAGTCGACTTTATAGCAGGAGTTAAATTCCTGCGATAAAGGGGGCTTAGCGCGATTATTATCATCGCTTCGTGGGTCAGCTGCCGGCTTGATAATATCGCGAAGCCGTGTTAGCGAGTTCTCCCATGCTGTTTTACTCAGGAATGCCTACTTTGCATGTCATTAGCGATGGCTTGCAGGGCGATAAATAAACGGCAGCCATCACGCGAAAACTAGCGCTAACAAGGGTTAGCGTGAGCTTGTTAATAGTGCGATGGACTTCTCGCCGCTTTTTGGGCTTTTAAAGCCAAAAAAGCGGCGATATGGCCCTTGATAATATGCCCCCAAGGCATAACATCGCTAATGACATGCAAAGTAGGCGTTCCTGAGTAAAACAAAGCGATACCAAAGGGGATGATGGACGGAGCGTTAGAGCAAATCAAACACTCACCCCCAGTCAACTGATCTGGGTTTAATCCATCATCATTCTTTAGCTCACTCCACCACCCCAGTTCAGACATGGCCATATGCAAATCAGTCTGACCCTGTGCCTCATGGGAACAGTCCAGCCCGAACTACCAAGCCATGTCTTCCCTGGACCGGAAACAAGCATCCTGGGACCGGTTTCGGGTTCAAAACCCTCATCAGCCAGGCTATCTTGAATCCAGTGGCAAAGTGAGCAAGGGACCCACGTCTGGGCATACCCTGCCAACTTATGCCAAACAAAGTGATACCAAAGGGGATGATGGACAGAGCGTTAGAGCAAATCAAACACTCACCCCCAGTCAACTGATCTGGGTTTAATCCATCATCATTCTTTAGCTCACTCCACCACCCCAGTTCAGACATGGCCATATACAAATCAGTCTGACCCTGTGCCTCATGGGAACAGTCCAGCCCGAACTGCCAAGCCATGTCTTCCCTGGACCGGAAACAAGCATCCTGGGACCGGTTTCGGGTTCAAAACCCTCATCAGCCAGGCTATCTTGAATCCAGTGGCAAAGTGAGCAAGGGACCCACGTCTGGGCGTTCCTGAGTAAAACAGCATGGGAGAACTCGCTAACACGGCTTCACGATATTATCAAGCCGGCAGCTGACCCGCGAAGCGATGATAATAATCGCGCTAAGCCCCCTTTATCGCAGGAATGTAACTCCTGCTATAAAGTCGACTTAGCCATCTTAGTAATGGGGGGTGGATTGCAAGGCTAAGGCCACAGGGGCGTATCAGCGAGGTTTCCATTATCGCCCAAAAAATATCGCAGCATTTCCCGCGCTATTCCCGCTTTTTGCTGCTATCGCTGGATTTCTTATCGCCTTAGAGATAAGCGTTGATAATAACGTGCTAACTCTGCGATGAAATCCAGCGATAGCCGGCGATAGAAAAAAACGCGCTATTTATCGCAGTTTGTTGATAATATGCCCCCTACTGTGCTCCGCTCCTCTGCTTGTCTCAGAATGTACATGCTCCGAACATTCCTAATGTTGCATAAAAGTCAAGGAACTGAACCGAATTATAAACCTAGCATGTTTATTCTTATACCTCTCAATGACAATTTTACTTAGGACCAAGTACCATTAACTTCTGATGGAGCAATCCAACAGTCATGTGACAAAGCATGTTGAGCCACCATTTTGTAGTGTATATCCTATTGAATAAGTTAAGATCTATACGAGATATAGATCATTTCAATAGTGCTTGGTGAAATAGAGCCAAATGCAAATTTTACCACTATGGAAATTGTAGGAAATTGGGTTACAGATTGAGGGAGGTTGAAACCAGCACCCACAATTCTCGTCAGGGTGAAACACAAACAAATCCTAAATTAACCTGTGCTAAACCCTCTGGTAGCTTGGCACAAAAGCAGTCAGGCTTAACTTAGAGGCAATGTGTAAATTATTTATGCAGCACTTCAAACAATAATTAAGTGAAAACACAACACGAATAATCCCACAACATTTTAGGAAAATAGAGTAAAAATTAATAAACTATTGGACAGCAAACCAATAAGAATTCAATTAGTAGAAATGGAGATATGCAATTTTAAAGGTTTAAATATAAATAGTGCTGAAAAGTACAAAGTGCCAACTGTGGTTATCTGTTAATGCCTAACCAGATCAAAGTCACAAGTTCAGGACGACTGCCATGGAGCATGGGTCAGCTCCAGGGACCAAGTTAGCTCCGCTGAACAACGAACCTTAAATCTAGGTTGCAGAGAGTTAAATGGTCCAGTGTTGAGGATGTGTCATGCAGCGGTGATTTGGGGCTGTGATGTGTGGTCCAGAGTCAAGGATGTGTCGCACTGCTGCAGTTCTGAGGATCTACGGGGCTGTGATGCGAGGTCCTGCATCGAGGATGAAATCCGCAGCGGCGATTCCGAGGAGCTGTGGGGCTTCAGATATGATGCATCTTGTGGCATCAGTTCTGCTTGGACCACAGCTGGGCTGGCAGAGCACCTACAGGCACACTTCCAAGGGTCCAAGACTGGGGTGGCACCACTTGGGGGGGAAGGCTTACAGCACACAGAATCCAGGTGCTAGGTTCAAGGTGGTTGGAGCCTTTTCTGTCCCTGAGGCTCTGATCGGGAGGCCAGCCAACTAGTCCTCGGAGTCACTATGGTGGTCCTTGGTTCAAGATGTTGGTCCAGGCCTTTTCACTCAGTCAGCAGGGCAGCAGGGCAGCAGCACAGCAGGGCAGCAGAGTAGCAGTTATTTTTGCAGCAGAGCAATATAGCTGTCCTTCTGAGCCTTCCACTGGTCCAGAGGTGTACTGAAGAGTTGGGTCTGAGGGTCCAATATTTATACTTGGTGCCAGCTTTGGGGTAGGAGAAGGTTCTGGGGGTTTCCACCCCCGAAGGTTTTTGGATTTTTCTGCCTACCTGCCATGGCCTCAGCTTGTCCGGGGGAACAAGAGACTAGTGTGAAATCCTTTGTGAGTGTACTAAGGCACAGAGATGGCCCAACCTGCTAACACCTATTCCCTCTTTATCTCACAGTCTGGGAGTAATAAACAAAGACCAACTGCCAACTTCATCTAGCCATGTGGCCCAAAAATTAGGAGTGGGCATAATTTGCAGAGTACTACTACTCGGACTCCCAATTAATAAAACAAAAACCTCATATATTTTTGCCAAAATAACAAGTATCTCTGTCCTTACATGCTAAAATGCATATAGTCATTTCAGAAAAGTGAAAATGAAAATTTTGTAAGCAGTGAGAGAGGTGATGATTTTGGGATCCTCCCTAACCTGGGGAGAGAACCAAGCAGATGCCTTGAAAACAAAGAGCACATCTTGCTGAACGATTTGGTGGTGGTCCCATCCTCTTAGGACCACCCCAAGCACAGTTATGGGCAAAAATACAATCCCAACCAAAGGCCCTGCAAAGCATTATGGGACGAGATTAGCAGTGGGCAGTGAATATTATAGTATCCAATATCAAAATAATTCTACAAAGAGCTGCAGTTCAACTAGTCGTTACTAGGTGTCCCTCACGAGTCAAATGCAAAAGCATTGAAATTATTACATCAAGCTGCAGTTCCACTAGTCGTTACTCGGTGTCCCTCACGAGTCAAATGCAAAAGCATTGAAACCCTTTCATGAAGATGCAGTTCCACTAGTCGTTACTAGGTGTCCCTCATGAGTCAAATACAAAAGCATTTGACTTGAGGGACACCTAGCAACGACTAGTTGAACTGCAGATTGATGTAATAATTTCAAGGCTTTTGCATTTGACTCGTGAGGGACACCTAGTAACGACTAGTTGAACTGCAGCTCTTTGTAGAATTATTTTGATATTGGATACTATAATATTCACTGCCCACTGCTAATCTCGTCCCATAATGCTTTGCAGGGCCTTTGATTGGGATTGTATTTTTGCCCATAACTGTCCTTGGGGTGTCCTAAGAGGATGGGACCACCACTGAATCGTTCAGCATGATATGCTCTTTGTGTTCAAGGCATCTGCTTGGTCCTCCCCTAGGTTAGGGGGACCCCAAAATCATCACCTCTCTCATTGCCTGATATTTTCCATTTTCAAAGTTTACTTTTGTGAATTGGTTATATGCTTTTTAGTATGTAAAGTTGCTTTATCAAAGCATTTGTAGGTGTAGTTTAGTAGCTGACTTCCCTCTCTGGAAACTCTGTTAGCGGAGCTGAGTTCATTGCCCAGGCCTACCCAGGATACAGGCTGCGGTTACCAAATGGTTGGGATAAGAAAATGCTGACTTTCTGAAAGTGGCATTTTTCTAATTGAGATTTAAAATCCAACTTTATCATCAAAGAGGGTTTTAAATTAAAATTCTTTAGGCATCAAAATAAACATTACTATCTACTCCCAAATCAAAATTATCACTCATTAAAACGTTTTTCTCTACCAGGACATATAAAAGTTAAAATCACATGTCCAACCTTTTAAATACACTGCACACAGCATATGAGCAGTTTAGGGCCTTCCCTAGGGGTGACTTATATGTAATAGAAAGGAAGGTTTAGGCCTGACAAAAGGTTTATTTTGCCAAGTCAAAATGGTGTTGCAAGTATTCTTCTCAGAAACAGAACTATGCTTGGGACCATAGCACGTAGGGACCGAGTCACCATACCACCTCAGTACCTATGAGCCCGAGTCAGACTAGCTATAGTGCCTCACTTGTCCTCTTATCCTTACTAGACAAGCAAGTGAATTGGTACCCTGGAACATAATACTCTTAACTCTCTCAAGGATCGCAGTAGCAGGACACACCCTTTCGCTCTCTAACTCATACTCATCCACAATAAAATAAACAAGGGACATGAAGGAAGTTAAAAATATTTATTTAAACTATTGTGTCCTAAGATGCAGTATTTGTGCAACTATTAGAAAACAAATGCATATTAAAAACACTGTTAACATGGTCAATAAACCGTATATCATAAAAAGCCCTGTCATGGTATAAGACAGATTATCCTAACCCCCCTCCCTTCTACTGAAGCTAAATGATTATATATCAAAGATCTCTGGGATTAGTGGTGGACCCCGTACCTTAGCATACACAGATGGACGCTCTAAATCTCAGCTAACGTAGAAATCTTGTTACTGAACCTTCGCTCACAAACAGCAGCTGTGTTCTTGTGTTATGTCCAGGTGCAAGTGCGTGACCAGAGACAATAACAAGGGGCATTGTTGTTTGACCTTTGATGTGGTGTTAAAAAAAAATCTCAGGAAAAGAACAGAACATGAAAACATACGCAGGTTCTGTGTGAAAGTACAATGTGACACAAAAGTAAGCGTGTTTATATAGTAATGTGTGCAAAAGAAAATGCAGCCTGCAACGTGCACAATTAGGCTAACAAATGGAAAACTACAATGGGCCATGCAGGAAGCACATGACAATGGCAGTGTAATACTCCACACACAGGCTGCAATGTCAGACTTGAGACATGTTTAAATTACTACTTAATTGGGTGGCTCTCCTCTGGACCCCTGTCCATCTTATGAGTTGCAGATGGTGTCCAGTACGGTTTCTAGGCATCTTACCACACTCCTTAATAAGGTTTTAATCTCAGGTCAAATTCCATCAGACTGGAAAAGAGCATCAGTATTCCCTCTTTAGAAAAAACCTTCTGTGGATCCAGGTGAGACTAAAAATTATTGACCCATATCTAGGTTACCACTACCTGCTAAAATATTGGAGAAGGCACTAAATGACGATATTATGTCATTTATCGATACCCATAACATTCTGGATTTTTCACAACCTGGATTGAGACCTCAAACTCTGTACAGAATCTGCTTTAGTAGTAGCCACTGAAGAGATTAGAATCCAGGTGTATATGGGAGGTAGGGCTGCCCTGATCCTTCTAGATCTCTCTGCCACATTTGACACGGTGAATCACTCTTTGCTAATCAACCTGCTAGAGAGTATCAGGATCAGAAGAGCAGCCCTTACCATTCTTAGATCCTTTCTCTTTGATAGACAACAAACTGTTGCCTTTGGGGATTTTACCCTTTACCCTTATGGGTGCCTCAAGGCTTGTCGCTATCTCTTATGTTTTTCAACATCTATGTCACCCCCTTTGAGAAAATTATCTGTTCATATGGCTTTGCGGCAGTTTCCTATGCAGATGACACGCAAATAGTGGTGTCTATATCACCAGATGTCGATGAGGTTGCCAATAAGTTTAAAAACGACATGGCAAATATTGTCACCTGGATGCAGGAAAACTGCCTTAAACTAAACTTCGAGAAAGCTGAAGTAATTATTTTTTGCAGTAACACTTCTTTCTGGAATATGTCTTGGTGGCCCGAAAATCTTGGCCCCCTTCCATGCCCTGTACAGAAAGTGAAGAATCTGGGGGTTATGATTGATGGACAGCTGTATCACATCTTCATGTTTCCATCTTCTCAGGGTGTTAAGGACAGTATTTCCATGTATTCCTTTAGAAATGCAGAAAATGGTCATTGTACAGCTAATTCTATCTAGGATAGACGATTGCAATGCGTTATATTTGGGAATCCAAAAATGCTTGCAAATGAAGATTCAATCACTCCAAAATGCGACAGCTCGTCTGTTCTTAAAAAAATCAAAATTCAGCTCCATCTCAAAGAGGATTCGTGACCTCCACTGGCTGCCTGTCAGCATGTTATCTCCGCGATAATATCCAGCGATAGGCGGCGTTAAATAAATACGCGCTAAGCGCGGTTAGCGATAATTTTCGCATGTTCTTGCTAATATGCCCCCGGGCTTTTTACCGTTCATTCCAAGTAGACAGTCTGGCTAACTCATTAAACGCTAGCACCAAGAAGCATCAGCATTTGCGTGCTTTACAAGACTTTTACTTACTTACTACTCTGGCAAGGCTCCCGCTAGAAAGTGGTCAGTTGGAGCTATGCATTAAAATCACGTAAAATCGTCCTAGTATGTATACAGTATGAGTAAAATGCCTTGACCACTGACTCACCAGACATACTGTTCTTGGCTGAAACCTGGCTATCAAAGGAATCCACCCCTGAAATCTTAGCCACACTTACAGAAAACTACTTCCTCTTACAAACAAATAGGTCTTCAGGAAAAAGAGGGGGGCGGGGTGGCTGTTGCTATTAAAAAAGGACTACCTTTTATTGCCATTTCCCCTTTAGAAATAACTTTAGTTGACAATCTTATAGTCAAACTGGATTCCCCAAATAGCACACTGATATGTGTCCTTCTGTAAGGACCACCTATAGCGATGCCAGATTTCCCTAAAGCTTTTGCGAATAGCATCGCATCCCTGATAGTGGGCTATGACAAAGTCCTGATTTTAGGTGACATGAACTATTGGGCTAGCGAGGAGGAGGGGGGAAAGGCAGCCAGGGAACTAACTGAGTCCCTGGATAGCCTAAATCTCATTCAACACATCCACTCTCCCACGCACATCAAAGGCCATACATTTGATCAAGTGTGGTCTATCAATCTCACCCTCCAGAACTTAGTAATTTACCCTTGTGTATGGTCAGACCATTATACTATCAGTTTTACTTTGGGTGATATGTTTCTGCCTAAATCTTTGCCTCATTAAAAGGTACTTTCAGAAATTGGAACCGCATTGATATGAAATCTCTTTGGGACACGCTAAATCATGAATAGCCCACTAGTCAGGATAACATAGACAGTTTTGAGAGGGAGATTGCTAATTGGAAATTAAATACTATCGATATCCACGCCCTATACAGATTAAAACCTCCCGTATAAGGCGACATGAAGCATCTAAATGGTTCACTACTGATTTAAAAATTATGAAACTCAATGTACGTCAAGCTGAAAGGAAATGGGGTAAAACCTACCTAGTACAGGCTAGAGAGCAATACATTGCGAGCCTCATGGCCTATAAAAAAGCCATCCTGGAGGCAAAGAGATTATTTTTTACTAACGAAGTACTCAACTCAAACAATAGGTCAAAAGATATCTTCAGGATTGTGAAAGAGTTATCTAATCCTGGCCGTGTGACCCCCCCCATCACTGCCACAGAAACTTTGCAACTATTTGAATTCTTTCTTTGTGGAAAAAAATTAAAAAATCCAAGATTCTATTGACTCTAGCCATAGTAGTGTAGAAGACCCTCTAAGCAATTCCAACTCTACCTCTCCTTCCCACCTTTCCTTGCCTAAATAGAGAACTTTTCTCCAAACTTGTAAACAACGTAAAATCAGGCTCCCCCAAGGAGGTATGCCCTCTCCATATATTAAAATCCATCTATCTGACTTTTCCAGACACTATCCTTGACCTTTTGAACCTTTCTCTTACCCAAGGTATTGTGCCTCCAGTCTTCAAAGAATCAGTGGTCATCCCGTTGCAAAAAAAGCAAGGAATTGACCCTCTTAAGCTGGATAACTACAGACCTATATCTCTCCTTCCGTTTCCCGCTAAATTATTGGAGACATATGTAGCCAGTCTTTTTAGTTCCTTCTTAGAGGAAACCAACTTTTTAGACACCCATCAGGCAGGTTTTCGCCCATCACACTCCACAGAATCTGTCATACTATCCGTTATAGATGATCTAAAAGGTAAGGCGGATGAGGACTGCGCACAGACCTTGTTTCTCCTGGACCTGCAGCCTTCGATACCGTCAACCAAAAAATCCTGTTGGATCGTATTGCTGCAGCCGGTCTTAGAAGCACTGCCTTGAGTTGGTTCTGATCCTTTTTAGAGGGCTGCAAGCAATCAGTGTGGCTCTCACCCTACAAGTCCAATCCTGTAAATGAGCTGTGGAGTCCCGCAAGGCTCCTCTCTTTCCCCAATTCTCTTCAATGTGTATATACGCCCACTCATATCCAGACTCCGTCAGATGGGGATTAAAATCTACAACTATGCTGACAATATGCAGCTAATTTTTACCATTGAAGAGTCAATTAAATCAGAGGAATTTCTTAGGGACTCAATGCTATTCTTCAAGAATTGGATGAACAGCAACCAGTTAAAACTGAATTCGGAAAAAAACGAAATCATTATTCCCAAAAACAAACTCCTGCTTTGGACTCCTGCACACTGGCCATTGGAGTTAGGTGCGGCACCTCTCCCTAAGCCTGTGATTAAGAGCCTGGCATACAAATAGATTCAGATCTTTCTATGAGCTCGCAGATTAGCTCAGTTACCTCTGCTTGCTTCGTTCAACTTCGGAAACTGCAAAAGATCAGAAGATTTTTCAGCAGAGAGGCCAGCATCCAAATCATTATTGCCTTGATTCTTTCCAAAATTGATTATGGAAACGTGATGTACCTCGGCCTCCCGCAAAATCAAAAACGTCATCTGCAGATGATTCAGAATCAAGCAGCCACAATTATTTACCAACAAGACAGATATTGTCATATTAGACCACTGCTGAAAGAGCTTCACTGGCTCCCGGTGGAGCAGCGCTCTCTGTTTAAAACAGGATGCATCCTATTCAAAGCCATACACGGTATGGGTCCCAAATACATATCTTCAAGAATCCTCAAATACTCCCCTAAGCGCACCCTAAGATCCATGCATATGAATCTATTGGCAGTCCCTAGATTCAGACGCAAACGCACAGGCTGGTCACGGTTCTCTATACTGGGCCCGAAATTGTGGAACTCTCTGCCTATAACCCTGAGACTTGAAGAAGACTACCTGCACTTCAGAAAAATGCTAAAGACTTGGCTTTTTACTCAAGCACACAATTAGACTGGACCTGTTTTGATCTCTCCAACTCTAATCTCAGCGCCAAGAGACCTGCAGTTGAACGTGCGCTTTAGAAATTCACAATTAACATAACAATTAACATAACATAACAAATAGAAAATGACATTCACATTGGTTTGACAATGAATATTTTTGTGATTATATATAGTTGCTTACATTTTTTTCATAAATATATGATCATAATACAACATGATTTTGAATATGTTTTTAAACCTCTTATGAGGCTAGACTTTACTTTCAATTCAGCGGGCCTACTGAACTTAAATTTACCTTGGGCCTCATGATTTCTTTTATTCTAGAAATGGGTGTGCAGATATTCCAAATGCTGTTCTAGTGTTTACTGAGCAATTGCCATTAAATTGACATAACTTGACCTACAATTGCATTTATAATTCTCTTCATCTATTGGATCCTACTTAGTATGTGCCTCAAATATTGACCTTTCAGTGCATGATAGTATGTATTCTAATGGCAATATTAACCAAGGCTGTTTCTACTTCATTGCATCTCACATTTACATGAAGGATCTAGTGGGAGAGGCCCAACCAGATACATACTACTCCCTATATATCACTAACCTCACAAAAAAGTATGTCTGCTAAAATCATAAGAGAAAAGAAGAAATTGCAAAGTCCGCACATAACTATATATATATATATATATATATATATATATATATATATATTTAAATTGCAAAGGTTGCCCCTCGGTGGAACTGCACTCCCAGGAGGTCATTGCTGTGAGCAAAAGCGATCCCTGCGGACAAGCTCCTCATATCACACTGTCGACGCGTTTCAGGCCAACGTTCTTCTTCCTGGACAGATTGTGGAAATAAAAGGCAAGCGTGAGATACCAATAAGTCCCTTATTTATTTCATTTCATTTTCAAATACGCTCAGGTGAGCTACAGAATAGCATTCTGGGATTGGTAATCCAGTAGAAACCCATGTGGGTCGCTGCCAATTAAAGCCATGAAACAAAGTTTGTCAAAGAGGCACACAATGTCCTGGAGACACGCTCGTGCTGTTTCAAAGCTCCTCCTGCTCCGCATAACAGCTGCTCCAATGCGCAACGGCGGACCCGCTCGGGTCTCACGGTGGTGCTCCTCCGGGCCGGGTTTGACCACATTATACTTAAATTGCAAAGGTTGCCCCTCAGTGGAACTGCACTCCCAGGAGGTCATTGCTGTGAGCAAAAACGATCCCCACGGACAAACTCCTCATATCACACTTTCGATGCGTTTCGGGCCAACGCCCTTCTTCCTGGACAGATTGTGGAAATAAAAGGCAAGCGTGCGATACCAATAAGTCCCTTTTTTATTTCATTTAATTTTCAAATACGCTCAGGTCAGCGACAGAATAGCATTCTGGGATTGGTAATCCAGTAGAAACCCATGTGGGTCGCTGCCAATTAAAACCATAAAACAAAGTTTGTCAAAGAGGCACACAATGTCCTGGGGACTCGCTCGTGCTGTTTCAAAGCGCCTCCTGCTCCGCATAACAGCTGCTCCAATGCACAGCGGCGGACCAGCTCAGGTCTCACCGTGGTGCTGCTCCGTGGCCGGGCTTGACCACATTATACTTAAATTGCAAAGGTTGCCCCTTGGTGGAACTGCACTCCCAGGAGGTCATTGCTGTGAGCAAGACTTTGCTGTAGAAATGGCAAAAGACTTCGTCCCTTTCTATCTCGGCATGGATGGCACTGTGCTAATCCTATGCTTAAAGACTTTGATAGAAAAGCATATATATATATATATATATATATATATATATATATATATATATATATATATATATATATATATATATATATATATATACCAATCCGTTTTACACTACGTGATAATAATGCACTCTCAGGTTCCAATGAAGTAAGAAATCAGGAAGTTTATTTCCACGCTACGCGTTTCGGCAATGAAGCCTTGTTCACACGATCATATCACAGCTCTATCAGTTCCCTGATCAAACGGAATTGGCAGATATTGCAGCACAATGAACATCTTAAAGACATCATAGGCCAGATTCTGAGCATAAAATATCGCAAGGCTCTATAAAGAACCAGATTGGCTCACCAGTAGAAATCAAGGTTTTAAGTAGTGTGCCACCTGGAAGGCATGTAAATTTGGAGCCAACCAAACAACCCATGAGACATTTGAGGGTAGAATTTGTAGGATCAGAGAAAGGATTACCTGTTAGACCGAGATCATGGTCTATGTTTTGGAATGGGGTTATGGGATGCGTAATGTAGGCAGTACTATTAACAAGGTCAGACTCAGGATCCTGCACCAGTTGTTTGTGGCTCTCCCCTTTGACCGCATTTTCTTGGAGGAGCATGGGAGTGCTAGAGGGGGAGCCCCCAAGGAGCACGCCGGGATGAGAACGAGGATGACAGCAGTGGGAGCATTGGATACCGGAGCGAGGCGGTTTTGCCGACTGCCAGCACGGGGTCTGGGGGTCCCCAGTCTAGAAAAGCCTTGCTCTGGAGATTGGCGCCCCTTGGTGACTGGGCACTGCGGATGCCGATGCAGATGCGGTGATGACTGTTTGGCATACTTTAATTCTTTGTTTATCGGTCTCCTTCGACCTCGCGTTTTGTGCCCATCACAAATCTATTTTCAGTGCTATGCTTTACGAGTGACATTGAGACATTTTCCCGATTTTGGATTTACCATCTGTTTGCAAATGACTATTGGTCACCGGCACAATGAACCCATGATATTGACTTGTATTCGGGTTGTATGCGTATGAACTCCTGACATGTATGCAACCGCAGAGAGGCATCATGGGACTTGCAGTTTGGTTGGTTATAAGAGCGTTCACCAGGTGGCAGGCATTTATGCCGGCATTATACACATTGTATTGTTTAGCCCCGGGATGTATTTTTCAACCTTTGTATTTCCCTGCCGCTTGCGCTGTTGAGTGAAGTTCTTTTCAAATTGCAGCATAACATAACTCTGAGCCCGTAACCAAAACCACATGTCAATTACCGGTAAACCAATCTGCATCAGGGTTAACATCACGGGGTCAAAGAGGTCTTAGGCTCAATGCGAAGTCGGTTTGAACTGCACGATTTTAAAGACAGAACATTGCATTTACATGTTTTTGTTTTTTACAATGATGGCTTTATTTTCCTGAGAGATTGGCGCTGTTAAAATCTGTAACTAGCTGGCGATTTATTCCTCCCATATGCGGGGTCAGACACGCATCATTACCAGTGCAGGCAGGGGTAGCATTATGTTTAGATTTGCTTGGGTGCACTTTGCAGTTTATTTACAACGTAATATGCATTAACGTAAGATTACTTGTACCAGCCGCACCATTCAGATATTCTGTCAGGGTAATGTTTGAATAACATAATTTGTCTGTCCCAGTGCATGACCTAAAACGTAAAAGTATTTTCTTTATGTTTATGTGTGTCTTTAGTGGGAAGGGCTATATATACTTACTTGTATTTGGCGCCAATTAGATTGACAAAGGCTTCTGCGAAGCCGAAACGCGTATCTCTGGTCGCAGGGTCGAGGGAGACCCAAGAAAATAAATAATGCCGTATCCCTACAGCCTTGTGTACGTGCCTTCTTCAGTTGGAGTAGGAGTGTATGTTCATATATATATATATATATATATATATATATATATATATATATATATATATATATATCCAATCCGTTTTACACTACGTGATAATAATGCACTCTCAGGTTCCAATGAAGTAAGAAATCAGGAAGTTTATTTCCACGCTACGCGTTTCGGCAATGAAGCCTTGTTCACACGATCATATCACAGCTCTATCAGTTCCCTGATCAAACGGAATTGGCAGATATTGCAGCACAATGAACATCTTAAAGACATCATAGGCCAGATTCTGAGCATAAAATATCGCAAGGCTCTATAAAGAACCAGATTGGCTCACCAGTAGAAATCAAGGTTTTAAGTAGTGTGCCACCTGGAAGGCATGTAAATTTGGAGCCAACCAAACAACCCATGAGACATTTGAGGGTTGAATTTGTAGGATCAGAGAAAGGATTACCTGTTAGACCGAGATCATGGTCTATGTTTTGGAATGGGGTTATGGGATGCGTAATGTAGGCAGTACTATTAACAAGGTCAGACTCAGGATCCTGCAGCACATTAGGGCCATTAAGCATCACGATAGGGCATACCCTATGGTTAAGCACTTTTGGGAGGTGCATCAGGGCAATTTGACATCCTTACAGTATTATGGCATAAAGCACATCAAGATTAACCCACGCAAAGGAAACAGGGAACTTGAATTGCCTCAGTGTGAATCGAGGATGATTGTTCTTCTAGGCACTGAGAATCCATGGGGTCATAATCTTGATGCAGAACTGCATGTTCACCAATGATGAATCAGTATTTGTACTATCTGATGAGGAATATATTGGTGGACATAGGATACTTGCAGGTGGTTTGAGAACTGTTAAGATATAACTGAGCTTGTTCTGAATTTTACCTCTCTAATTTGTTGCACAAAATAGCATTTGCACTTTACTGAATGTTGAAAGGGAAGCACACAAGTTTTTATCACAACATTTAGGCACAAATTGTTTTATATTACAGTTGGAGTGACAAGGTCTTGTCTTATATAAAGGAACAAGTGAATGCCCCCAGAAATGAAAGAATGGAGGTGGAAGTATTGGCATTACATTGGTTGATAAATGGGAGTAATGAAATTGGAGAGACAATTGTTTACATGTAGTACTAGCACTTTCAGCAGGGAATTACCAATATAAATGCATTTGCACTTTGGACGCATAGATATAGAGATGTTAACATGGAGACGATTATTTGTGCTATCTATGAACAGCAGCAGCACTTTAGATATGGTATCATGATTCATTGTTTACAAACAGGCATTTGCATTTTAAGTGTAGGATGGAGTGTATAGACGGTTCTAGTTGTTTTCAATATGCGATTGCACTTTATTTCTGGCCATTGTCCAAGTCTGGTTACAAACAGACATTTGCACTTTAAGTGTAGGATGGACTGTATATACAGGTGTAGTTGTTTACAATATGTGATTGCACTTAATTTCTGGCCTTTGTCCAGGCCTTTGAAACAGTGTTTACAAACATGCACTTGCACTTTAGGTGGTTGCTGTAGCAGCCAAAGGGATATAACAATAAAAAGCGTGAGATATAGAGATCCTATTTAGAAATGTAATTGTACTGTACAGACCGTCAATAATGGTTATGAGATGTAATGATATCCACTGTTTAAAAGTATATTCTGTGTATTTAAACCCATGGACACCTCAGGAACTTGAGGGATGTGAGTATATTTAATGCAATTGTAGTACAGAAGAATTAAACACTATAGAAAATGTGTGATATACAGTAGGTATCACATTGTGCTAATGCAAGGGGATTGTGACATTGATATGCAGGGGCAATATAGTGAGCACAAGTCTCCTCTGTCGTGTAATCAAGTCTCCTGTTATTATAATGCAACCAATATGTGCAGAAAAGTTGTGAATTCTTATGTAGATATTGTCTTGGGTTATATGGATTAAATGTGTTATATAAAGACCAAGAATGCAATGCAGTTTTAAATGCACGGGGCTATCTAATAATTTGCAACTCCAACATGGCTGCCGACTTGAGACTTGATTACACGACAGTCTAGATGTTTTACATGTGAAGTGTGCAAGGGTCACATGATACACACTTTTATTAAAGTCACTATGGTTATGGGGTATGAGGTTGCCCGGTTGAAGGCATAAGCCGAAATGCGTAGGTGTCCTGTGTTGGGTGTTTCTGTATGCTGAAATAATAATAATAAAAAACGAAATTTAGTCCCCAAATTAATCTGTGTCACCCTTGCGGCTGGACCGTTGGATGAAGGCGGCTGTTGTGGATAAAAATTTAATATATATATATATTTATATACATACGTGTGTGTGTGTGTGTATAATGTGTTTTATTACTACCAGAAGAGAGCTTCTTAAAGGATGACAATCCTCACTCACCAAAGGATGACATGCTTCATCATTGGGTTCTCTCCTCACACCCAGACCACAAGGTCCCAGGTGTAGGCTACAACTCCCCAATGGGGAGGAGCTGAGGTGTTTTGAAAATGAGCAATGTTAAAGGGTCATGTTTCTGTCCATAGTTGACCCCAAACGGGGTTCTGGGGCATTCATCAGGACCTGGATAATTAGTCACTCTGCTACTAAAAAGTAAAAATATCATTCAAGAGATAACAGCCACATTAAGGTAGCCTGGTGAGGATGGTGATGGCCCGTATGTAATCTGGGTCCACCGTCTTTCTGAATAGACCAAATAATGCAATCATTAATAAAAAGAGGTCTCAAGTGACAAAACATAATTGGAAAGCTAAACATGGGGGCATATTCTCAAGGAGCCATCGCCGATTTATCGGCACTTTAGCGCAGCAAAAGTGGCGATAGACTTATCGCCCTATTCACAAGCTGGTGCAAACTGCCGACATCGCCAATTTTCCTGCAATAGCTGCCGCACAACACATCGCCACGGATGAGAGCGATAACTAACCCTAATGATATTCAGAGTAGGCGTTCCCGTGCAAAAACACATGAAAACACCACTTCGCGATATTCTCAACGACCAGCCAGATCTGCGATGCAATCCGAAAACAGGTGATAAGGCGCGTTAGCAGCAGGGATTCAACACCTGCCTTTTACTGGTGTTAAGCAGGACGACAACCTGCAGTATGAAAGGGAGCCCAGCCTAGAACCACATCTGAAGATCAACAGATGCCATGGAGACAATGATCATGCAGCCTGGAGACCCAAGAGGGCCACAACACCCACCGCAACCACCCCCCGGACCCTCCCCCCCAGGTCATGAAGTCCAGTAGTCAACGGTAGTGGAAAAACAGAACTTTATTACAAATACATAAACAACGAAAAGCTCAGCCAACGCGTTCCATTCCCAACGGGGAACTACACCAGGGCAACGTGAGGATCCAATAAACTGCAAATGCTGCAGGAACTCCCCAATACCATTCCATATCCCGAAATCAGTAGTCAGAAACCTGTTGGAGAAATGGTGACAATGGTCAAGAGTCCTCATAGTCACAAACGTAATCTGGTACCGTGTATTGCACTTGGACAAACCGGAATGCATACAGGTATGATGAATCCACTCCAAATATACTGTAACAGAAGTCCGTGTGCTCGTAAACTCTGCAGGAAAGAAAAGGAAGGTTACGACCACACAAACATCTGTTATGGTCTCATTATGCAGGATTCATCATACCTGTAAACATCACGGTTTGTATCATCTTGATACCCCTGCACCTTCACTTCCCCCGCGCTGTGCATGAACAGCTGGAGACCATGCAAGGGAATTACGCCATAGCTGCCTTACCACACATGTCGGGGGCAATTGACTGTACACATGTACCACTTGTGCCCCCTGCCGACCCTGCACACAATTACCGCTACAGAAGGCACACGCATTCCATCAAAGTGCAGGCAATAGTGGACCACCGGGGACAGTTCACCAATGTCGTCGCCAACTTCACAGGCAGTGTGCATGATACATAGACAGTCCATCATCAACCAGCGCTTACAGGATGGCACCTATGGCAATGCACTGCTCATTGGTAAGTACTAACTGAACACACCACACACCTCAACTCCATAATCACACAACTCACAACTGTGAGAGAGCACATGTATCATAATCACATGCAACATGCCAACCACCATGCCCAACTACCGGACACGACAACACAAGTAACCGTGGTAACAGGGGCCAGACATGTAGACAAACCATCCACAAAGGCAGAGCCCCTCTGCCACACAATTGCAGAATGTGGGGAGAGGTGGGAACCAAGAATGTGCAAAGGAGGCAAGTGACCCAGCAATAAGAAAGGACACAATGCCAAGTGTGGCGGAGATGTGCTGGACAGACTGCAGTATGCAGAGCACAGACATGTCCATGTGGACATCTACTGCTGGTGTTTGCAGTGTAGTGGACAGTGGATGCAAACAGGTTACCCCAGGCACTGTGGAAGACCTGGGACATGTAGCCATGTGGTCCCCCCTGTAAGCCTGAGCGGAGTGGCCTTGGCCGGCGTATGTCGCGAATGAATAGCCCGGGGCCCTGGGTGTGGTCCAGTTCCGGGATGGCCACCACAGTAACTACTGCGTGTGTCTCTGTGTCCACCATATCGTGACCATAGGCCTACACACACGTGCCCGACCACATTCAACGGCCGTATTCACACTGAAGACGATATGACTACGTCCCAAGCCAACCTGCGCACATCTCGTCAGCGCATGCAGGGTCGTGTCTGCCAGGGCGGCGCCCCCCACTCAGCCACGAGGCCGCCGCCATGACCGGTGGTGCCTGCGTTATCCTGTGCGCCTGCTGCACCCCAGCCCTGGTCCCCAGACTGGTCCGCCACCCAGCGATGACTGCCCGCCCCTGCGCACCCAGGCCTCAATGCTCACCTGCCACCACTGGCGTGTCTCCAAGAGGGCCCTCCACGTTCCGGTGCAACCTCCTCAGCCGATCGCTGAATTCCGCGCCACAGGCCCCCAGCGCACCCTGCGGCACCGCACCGCGGAGTCATGTGTGTGCTGACTGCTGCCTGCGCATACACTGCGGTCCAGCAGGGCTCACAATTCAAATCGACTCTTGATTTGCTGGACGCCGTATCGAGGCCAACGCATCATCGCAGGCTGCACACCCGCTCAGATCTTCAGGTGTGCCTAACTCTGTGCACCGCAAGTCATCGCCACGTGGCGGTAGGCCCGTGCCAGACGCAGGCCATCGGGTGCCACTAACTCAGTGCAGCGCAAGTCACGGACCCTTTATGATTGAGTTCCATGGATGCGGATGCCATCATGTCACCTCCGGCAGTGGGGGATGTGCTGTGGTGGGCCCCTTTTATTGGCAGGGTCACATGTCCCGTGACGCCTGTGCTGAATGGGTGTGGTGTGGGTGTAAACCAGCCCTCAGGGAGTGGCTGTGGCATGCTGACAACTAGACCAGTGACCAGCAGATCACTACACGGAAGACCTGGGACATGTAGCTGTGTCGTCACCCCCTGTGAGCGTAAGCGGAGTGGGCTGGGCTGGCGTATGCCAGTCCAGCGTAGGGGTGTGAACAATGAGCCCGGGGCTCTGGGCATGGTTCAGTTCTGGCCTGGACAAG
This sequence comes from Calotriton arnoldi, assembly GCA_963921515.1. Classification (NCBI taxonomy): domain Eukaryota; kingdom Metazoa; phylum Chordata; class Amphibia; order Caudata; family Salamandridae; genus Calotriton; species Calotriton arnoldi. The sequence continues at coordinate 243,179 of CAWUFW010014635.1, read as the reverse complement.
GAAGTAACCAATGCGTGTGTCTCCGTTGTAGTGTCTGCGCCACCCGGACCGCAATCGGCAATGTTGCACCCTGTGACCCAAGCCCCACAACATGTGCAAAATGGACGTGAGGGGGAATCAGTGACCCTACATTCATCCATACTGTCATACTTGAAGGATTATAGACATGACACATCTGTGTGAATTTGAATGTTTTATTCACATTCAGTGGAGTGTTGCAGCTGGAGCAGTACAGGGCCATGCACACCCCGCTTGACATTGTTGCCCCGTGGAGGCCCAGCCAGAGTCCATTTGGGAAGGACAAATTCATCGGAAGAGGAAGAGTTCAGTCCACAGTCTGATTGCTGTGTCATTGGCAACCAAACAGAATATGGCAGTCCATGTCGAGGTCCAAGGTGAGTTGCGCAGAGTGTATCGGGGGACAGTGGAAGGTGATGATGCAAAGGGCCGAACCAAGCTGAAACAGGCCATGTGGCAGAGAAGAATGCTACTGCTTCCTCATTACCACAACGGCAGTCTCATCCACATCATCGTCCTCTGATGTGTGATGTGCCTCACCTGTGGGTGGTGGTGTTTCGGCTGCAGCACTTTGTGGCACTGACACATCAGGGGCCGGAGGTGGATTGTCGGCCGCACTGTGTGGCAGTGACACATCAGGTGCCGGAGGTGGAATGTCTGCCGCACTGTGGGGCACTGACACATCAGGGGGCGGAGATGTGGATGGTGTAGGAGCAGCAGCATTCATCTGCACCAGGCCTTGTGGCAGCAATGCCATGATGAGGATCTGCAGGGCATGGAAGATCCCAGCTACATCTCCCTGATGTGCAGCCATGGCAGCCATCCTTTCCGCCTCCATCCGCACCATGTCCTCCAAGTGCCTCTGCATGTGTCTCAACTCCCTGCTGAGATCGCTGGAGCCACTCTGACTAGACAGGTGTTCTTGTCTCCGAGTCATGACTCCAGCGATGTCAGCCATGGCTCGTTGGAGACCATGGAGTGGACTGTGGGTGTCCGTTAGGGACTGTAAGTGGTCCCTGATGGGACGTAGACACCCATGGATGGCATCTAGTCTGGCTGCCATGAGGTCGAACCCCACCCGCACCTGCTCAGGCATCTCCTTCTGGCCCTCCAACACACGGCGTTGAAATGCCATGTGTTGGTCGTGGGGATCCTGGGAGACAGCCTGGGTGGTGGGTGCTTCCTGCTGTGTGGTCTGTGCAGGGGATGGGGTCTCCTCGATGCAGCTGGGCTGCCCTGCTCCTGGGGGTGGGGTGCGGAAGCTGTCCGTGAGCTCTTGGAGGGCGTCAGTGTCGAAGTTGGGGAGGTCCTCCTCGTCATCAGTGAGGAGGTGTTCGGTCTGCTCTGCAGGAGGTGATGATTCTCCCTCTGCAATGTAAAGGGGAGATGCAGTTTAACAGTGTGTTTCATGTATGTTCACGCATTGGTCAAGTTTCCAAACAGACTGCATGACAATGTACATTGTGACTGTTTAGGAGGAGCTGCCTATTTGAAGTGGGACAGTGGACATATGTGCACCATCAGGGATGTGGGGTTGTACTTGTCCATTATCATGTCACAGTTTCCTGCTATGCCAAATGTGATTGGCCAGTTTCTACACACAAGCGGCAGCAGTTGTGTCCTCTGTTCTGTTGTGAATGTGTTGCAGTTTGTACCACATTGTTGTCAATGTTGATGTGCTCTGATTCTTGTGTGTGTGCTGCATTGTGGGAGAGTCGCCCCTGCAGCTCAGACTTTGCTTGGCCTTCTCCCTTTCATGCGGTGTGCCTTCCGTGCTTATGCAGTGCTGAGATGTTGCATACTTGGGTAAATTGGGCTCTTGGTGGGAGTTGGGACTCTTGGGCATGGTTTGTCCGCAGATGTCTTGTTGCCGTCAGGGGTTGTTTGTGCACGTGGATGTGTCAGTGTGTGACCTGCTCCTTTCCGGATGTGGACCACACTCAGCCACTTCGGTGTCGTGGGGTGCAACATGTCATGATGAGTGGCCTGCAGACATGCTCATCGTCATGCAGTGTCACTTGCATTGTCAGTGGGGCTCACAGATCCGCAGCTTTGCTGGGTTTAGCACGCGTGCATGGGTTTGTTGTGAGATTGGTGATGTGTGGGGAGGGCCCCCTCTGGGCACTTTGTGGACGGGGGACTACTTGCTGTTTCTATGTGTGCTGCAGTATGGCAAGGAGATCAGGGACATGATCGAGAGTCATTGTGGTTGTGCAGTGTGCTATACTTCATTGTGCATGTGTGCCATTCTGCCCATCTCCCCCGTCCCCCCTGTCCCTGGTGGTTACTCACCCTGTTGCTGTTGTGTCAGGTCATGTTGAGCAGTGTCCGGTCCCCCGACTCCTGCCATCGTCTCCACACTGATGACTGTGGACACCATTTCCTCCATCCCATCCAGCTCCTCCTGTGGTGCAGGACTCCCACCCCCAGTCTGCATTGCTGCTTTGCGGTTGTTTGCGAGTTTCAGCCTGGTTTTGCACTTCACATCATTCCAGCGCCTCTTGAGCTCTTCGATTGTCCTCCTCAGCACTCCGACTGCATTCACCTTGTCCAGGATGGACTGCCATATTGTATTTTTAGTTGCCAATGACACAGTGGAGGTGACGAACAGTTGTTGATGGTGTTCTACCACCTCCGTTATCAGGATCCTGTTTTCCTGCGGCCTGATCCGCGTCTTCCTCTTCTTCTTCTCCTTGCCCTTCCCTGACCCCGAGGTCCCAGGCTGGTCCTCCGTGGGGCTTGTGGGGTTCGGGTTGTCCTCTGTACTTTATGGTGATTTTTCCCGCCTGACGTGGAAATTGCAAGCCTGGCGCTGCTTGTCGCCGATTTTTCTATCGCGGTTGGGCCCATCGCAACTTTTTTCACGTTCGGGTTTCCTTTTTTATCGCCGTCGCGGTAGTTGTATCGCGGACATTTGAGGTGTTATCGGGAAACTATCTCATGTTACCGCCGTGTTGAGAATACAACGTTGACACAGAGTTATTTTCCCGCGATAGACGGCGATATGAAAAATTGCGTTAGCCTATTTTGGCGATGTTTATCGCACGTTCTTGAGAATATCCCCCATGGTCTCTACTCATGCTGTTAATCAACGTGGGTATAAAGTGTTTATAACAGACTAAGGTGATGCCCACTGAGTATGTTACATGAGTCATCTTACCTATAGTGAGAAACAGTGGTCAGCTCTCAAGCCACTGGGTAACGCCACTACTGCAAAGCTAAAATGAAATCAAAATATAAATGGAGAAACAGGGAGAAATCAACACATGGACCGATAAAAGCCTGTGAGATTTCTTATTCACCCTCACATTCACAGTCCACTCTTGTAAAGTACCAAGTAATGAGCTGGAAGAATGGCCTGGTGTAGAATATGCAGGCCATGAAGGTCTATATCCTGTGTGTGCAGTATGTCCTATCTATAAATGCCTACAGACGCTGCCCCAGAGAGGTGGCATAACACTGAATGCTCCAAACATAGCGGCAACAGGAAACATACAGACATGACCAGACTCAGCAAGAATCACACAGACATAGTTTAAAATCACAAGTCAAATACGATGCAAGATATAGAGCGAAAAATGAAACATTTACCCCCGGAGGACCCAGATAGATTGCATCTCAGCGTGAAAATGTTTGCTAAAAACTGGAGTGAATCTCAAGTTTTATTTATTTGATTCCTATGGGGGTGACACCATGCTCAATATAAGGTGCACAGAGGCATTCATTCGGTTCTCCTCTTGGATTTAGTGCTCTGCTATCCCAGGCCCTTTCAGCAGCGAACCTTGTAATAGCAGATTTTTTTCCTATTGGCATAAACCTCCTGATAAGTTCAAGATCTTGTTTGCCTCAGACAAAGTAAAAAAGCAAACATACCACTGAATAAACTAATTATGTTTTCAAGTGAAAAATTGAGAAACAAAGTTTAAAGCTATAGCATTTAAGAATAATCATTCATGTGTGTCTTTTAAAAATTAGGCTATGGGGAACAGGTTTTAGTCCTACCACCATTTAACCTTAATATGGAGGTGTTAAACCACTGAGGAGCTATGGCTTTCAGTAAACTAGACATGTTTCATTATTTGGATCCTGTTGAATTGAAAATCCAAACACTGAGACTTGACACCCTCCTAATTCAATTCAGCTTCATAGATTTTATTAAGCTGTTTGATCAAATTAATATATTTATCTTGAGGAAAAGGTTAGTGACATCATGTATTCACTTTCCAAAGTACATATTAATAAATAGGGGATTGCTTAGTCCTGAAATAGACCTAAGCACCTATATAAATTTTATTCCAAATAAAATCGTATGTCTTGTTTCTGTTCTTGCTTCCTTCTCATTTAATATCTTATTAGAAATGTTAACTCACTCCCAACTCTAACCCTTTTAAATACACCCATACGCAGCCTTCAACACTTAAATAGGCTGTATTTTGCTGATGATTTGGTCCTTATTACACTGAGGCTAATGAACCATAGATAAGTTCCAAGAATTCTCATAAGCTCCATTGCCGCCTAAACCTAAAATGCTTGTCCCCAGTTTCCCATTACAGAAATATGAAATATAAAAGTACAGTAAACTGTCAAGGATGCACCATACAGCTGTTAACCTCATGCATGGACTGCAGGTGTTGGCTGTTTGCACCAAGGCTAAGGAACTAGAGATAAATCTCAATAATCCTCTGGTGCTGACCTTGGGGAAATCTAAATTGAATGACCATTGCTTCTTAAACTGGAAATGCTTTAAACCTGTCTCCCATTACAGATATCTTGGGATCTTAACTTACACTAAACTGTCATGGAGGCAGATGAGTGAATGCAAGAAAATGCTATTCTGTTTAACATGAACAGAATTTAGACAACAAAGATAAAGCTAACAAAGAATAACTACATAAAAGGATATATATCTTTCACCTGCTTTTTATTCACTGTCACAAATAAGGTCTCACATTTCAGTAGGATGATATTGTTAGTGTTTTCTTACTTGTTTGTTCATTCAAGCTAAAATGTACACACCTGACACTTTGCACTGCCTTATGTTTTGTCACAACTAGAAATACCTAGCAAAAGGCAGCATTGTACATATGTATTTCTGAAATTTGGAATATAGACTTGAGAAAGCCACTGGTGCTATACTCAATGACTGAAGCACAAGCAGGACCAAGCTCAAAGAAAAAAATCAGCCCTTGCAAAAATGTACGAATGAACTCCACACTGAAGGAGACTCTAAGAACGATGTGTATGTGTTTGTGAGGAGCATATTAGGGTCATGGTAGCCCTTCCTGTTTTGAAAGCAGCCCCTTAACCTGCGACCCATGGGAAAATGCTAGAGTCGTAGAATGGTCAGCCTGACCCTGAGCATGAGATGACCATGAACCACCTTCTTGTACAATTTAAAGTGAATTTAAGAAAATATACAATCAATAAATTCATACTTATTGCAACTAACTAACAAATAAACTTCTTTTCCTAGAACCACTATTGAATGGAATTAAGAATTCTATGCCAAGGGCAAGAAGTGCAATTTGCTAATGCTGCACAGTAATGTATTTATTTGGTAAGAAGATTTAAGCACAAGAAGGACAAATTCTTGAAATGAACACAACAAATTAAGAATTTAAATTATTTGTACATTAAGACATTCTTAAATTGTACAATTATCTGCAGTCACTTTTTGTGTTAATTCTGTGAATGTCACTGGAGGAGGGTCCCATGAGATTGAAAATGCTCCCTAACAAATCTCCCTTCTATTAAGAATGAATTTGGAAAAGGAAACTGATTCTGCTATCTATGATATACAAATAAATGGGCTCCTGATTGACAAAAAGACTTACCTAGGCTGCTGAACAGATCACCTGTATGAATCTATCACCTGTGAAAATAGTGGTTTCAGATGATTATTCTTTCTTTCACTTTTCTTAATAATATTTATTACGTGGGGGCAAATCAAGTTTAATAAATATATTAATGTAACAGTTGAAGTAGGATGGATGTACAATAAACTTGTTTCTACATTGTCCAACAAGCATACCACAAAATAGAAGGATCTCCATACTGTGAATATTAAAGTATAACCTACATGTCAATGTTTTCTATACATTTATCTTTATTGAAGCCACCAATAAGACATACAGGAAGAAAACTACTGTCACACTCCAGACAATAATACAACATAAGGCAGGAACAGCAGGCACAGAAGAGATATTGAGAGAAATGAATAAATAAATAAAAAGTAAGGAGGCCCTTCATATCAACTCTAATCATGTACGTCATTAAATTTATAGCAGATTCCCTCATATTTTTGCATTATGACCAATTATTTATTTATTTCATTTCTCACATTTGGAAAGAAGAGACATGTCTAAAATCAACTTTCAACTTTATCACATCTCGAGTCCAACATTTATTTTTTAGCCATAATTAGAGAGCGAATCGCCCCAAAAATTTCACCCTGAGAAAATTGGCTGTTGTTTAGTAAAACAATACAGTAAAAATCATCATAAGAGATATAACTTCATATCAAGGACCAACTCCAAAATGGGACTACTTTATCAATGGAATGACATCAATTTGTGATTCCAGTAATTCATCTAATAAATCCAAACTACCCATTTTATTGGCGGCAAATCTATTCTAATAATTCTTTGTTGTATTTATTTTACACCCAACTATGCTTTGAATTAATCCAGTTCTTAATATGTGTGTCCTAACCTTGATTACAAATTGGTTACCCTATTCCTTCAAACCATTAATTTCCTTTTTTCAAAAGTATTCTCAATATATGCATTCCCTTGAAGTAATTTATACAGAACAGAAATTGAAAATAGATTTCATATATCAATATGTGCAGGAGATAAGGTATAAGGTTAATCAACACAGTAGAGATTAACAGAAATCTATTTAACACTCCTGATAGAAGATTACATCTATCTAGTGAAATGTTTGGTAGTCTGCATTCTCAGAATTTATCATGGCATTATCAATAAAATCTCTTCAGTCCTAAACATCCCTGCTTTTACTCAAATATTCCAATACATTGGGTTTATAAAATGTCTTTTGGAAATTCCTAAGAAGAACTAACAATAAATTAAACGTCCCAAAATGCATTCTGTTTGCTAATGTATCTTATGGAGGTTTTGGTTCCCCAGATATTGTGTTGCCTACAAATTGATTGTGTTACATTTCTAGAATTCTGTTTTAATTTAAATAAACCTAAGTTGACTGAAAGTGAATATTTGGAGGTGAGCATAATCCCTTTGGATTGATTGTTGTTTAGTTTTCAGGGATACAAGTTTAAACAAAACCACTTTACAATGCAAGACACTGTTACAATGTATAGAGTATATTTTCTTTAAAAAAAAAAAGGGAATGAAGTCCGTTTTCACAAATATGCTGCTATTTAGAAGAATGGTGAAATTAAAATACATATAAAAAAATTAACATAACCTTAACATAAACAAAGGGCCTTTGAAACATTCCAATATTTATTCACCTGAGAAAGTGGTTTATTAGTTGGAGTGGATGGTATTACTAACTAATGAGTTAGTGACCAAGTAATAAGGTAACTAACTCATTAGATCCAGTCAAAGGTTACAGTAATTTCAACTTGAGCTCATCCCCTGGTAGCCATGGCACTGTACAGACAAGCTTAACTCAAGGAAATGTGTAAAGCATGCAGAAGTACCTAAACAGTTAAAAAGTGAAAAACGCAACATAATAAAAATCCCACTCCATTTTTTTAAAAATAGATTAAAATGTATTGAGCAAAATTACACCAAAATGACAAAAGATAAAATGCAAATAAGGGGAACTGGAAATATGAATTTTTAACTGCTTAACTGCTTCGAACGTTCCGCGCCAGTGCGGAACGTTCTATTAAGCGGGCGGGGCCGCGTCGGCCAACGGACGTGCGCAGCACTACCGAGGTAGTGCTCGCGATGGCCGTTGGCCGACAGAAGCACTTAAGGGGTTAAAGATTCAAGTTAGAATAAAGCAATAGTAGTCAATGGTCTTGGTGGACCGAGGCTCAGGCATGGTTTGAGGCTAACCGCAATGGGGTGCAGGTTAGATACAAGCAGGATTGCCCCTGCCTGGATGTATAGAATTTCAAAAAGGTTTCTATGGGCCTAATTATGTTCTTGGCGGTTGGGATACTATCCAGTCTGCCATATTGCAAGTTCCATTGTATCGTATGAAACTTGTAATATGGCAGAAGTGATATACGTCACGTTTGTGATGGAGTATCCCATTCGCCAAGATCGTAATCAGGCCCTAAGTCTTAATTTGAAAAGGGACATTGTCATTTTACTGTAGAAAAACTCTTTTTTGCATAAGACAAACCTGAAATTAAGTCCGATGTAGTGCAACTGCCAATCAGATACTTTTTGTAGTCAATATCCTTGAAACTCTGAAGCAAAAGTTTTGAAAAAGTTCCCAAACTTCCTTTGATGCCCAAACATCCTCAGGAGTACACTTTGAAGGCCCCCAGGGCCTCAGCCAGAGCACATTCAGACTCTCAGGGTGCCATCAGAGGGAACAGCAAAGCGCAGTCCAGGTCCAGGTGTCACTAGTCAGCTGGGATACTTCATAGAAATGTCCTCTTCAGCTTTTTTTATGCTCCTGGAGCCACCCATGGGATCAGCCTTATGGTCGCTGGAGATATTCTTGCTATTGGAGTTCAAGTAGAAATGGATCAAGCTTCCTCAGGTTCTTTTCACAGGCCGCAGATGACAAGTATCCTTTCGCAAGTCCAGCAGTATTCTGATGCAGTGGCTTGGCGCTCCATATTTATCCCAGGTACTAGCTACCACCTTTTAAGTAGTTCCTGTTTGCCCACACTGCAAACATGCTCAAAATGTCATGCACCAGGGCATTTTCAAGATGGGGATATTTTTCTGCCATACTAAACTTTGGCTATGAGGACAGTGGTGTGCATGGTAGTGTTATAGGAAAATCACCAGTGTTCTCCCACATCAGGGAGGTGTCATCTCCGTCCATTCAAGTCAGCCAATTGTTTGCTCCTGGGAGGCATTTCACACCTCTTTCACGCCTATTCCAGGGATTGAATACAAGTTGGTAACTGGCAGAGGCTTATGATAATTAGCCTCCTGAGAAATCAGGCATGTAAAGGGTAACTTTTTAAAAGTTACTTTTGCTTAAAATGTATTCAAGTCTGACTTCACCATTGAATTGGATTTTTAATACATATTCAAAATAGTGGTTTAATTGTTTTTCAAGCTGGTCCCATTCCTGAAATAGAACATTAGTTTTTAATTAGTACTTTCATTTTCTACATATGACAGCTAGGCCAGCTACAGTGAAAATAGCTTTTAGTGCCTTGTCACGGTAGAGACATGGTAACATTCATTTTTGATATCTACCACTTGAAGCCACAAGGCCTACATAGGGGTAACTTAATAATATTTAAAAGGGAGTTTTTTAGCTGTCAATTTTTATTTAACCGTTTGCCCTGCACGTTTTACATTGAAGCATTCAGACTACAATTGTAGACATAAAGCTGTGTTTTCCTATGTCACACTAGTGGATGGCACAATAAGTGCTGCAGTCCATGGTGACATTTAACTTTGCAGACCATAGGTTGGTTTCTGCACCACAAACTATAGCCTTATGTAAAAGTTATGTATATGCCAATCAGGGATTAGCCCATTTCAACATGCTTTAAGGGTCAGGGCACATACATTGGGCACTGGACAGCAGCGCCTCAGTGTGTAAAGTCTACAAAGCAGCAATACAATTCAGCAAAAAATGGGAGTGACCACACAAAAAGGGGCATCTTGTCAGAATGTATATAAAAAATACATTTTTCTAAGTTAAAAATGTTTTACTTGTAAATTATGCAAATTTACACACCTCATCAAGTCACTCTATTGCTGCCCAAGTGTTGATAAATGATAATAGACACTGAAGTAAAAAAATAATGTAGGGGAACGAGCACATTGGCATCTCCAACTCATTTTTGTGTCAGGTTTTTGTCACTGTGAGCATGATGATGATTTGAATTTCCTGCACCCAAATGAAATGCTGCTCAGATGCAAAATGCATTTATAAAGGCTTGCTGGTGCTCTTAGACACTTGTTGCAAAAAAAAAAAAACAAAAAACAAATCAAAACATGAATGACACACCAGAGAATGTAATATGAGAGTCACTCTACTACAAAGGTGGCAAAGGGAACTGTATGGTGATCCAGGCTTCATATGGGCATAACGGTATTCCCCAAGGTTTGTGAATGTACTTATACTTGGTAACTGATTGTACAACGATGAGTGGAAAGATGCTACATAATTTAGATGCATCAAAGCAATAGATATCATAGCGCTTGTAGCCAGTGCTGATTGTAGCATGAGGAGACCTGAACAATGGAGGTATAGGCAGTGCTTAATTTGATCCAATGGTTGCAGGATGGTCCAACAGGCACTCTTTTGTGGGGACTGCCACTTATTTTTCCACTTCAGAGTTTCACCCTGAGCAAGAGAGAGAGAAAAACACAAAAGGGGGAAAGAAAGAATAAGAAAAAGAAGAAAAAACACTGACAAAGGGAAAAGGCAAGAATGAAATGAAATCTGCAAAAGAGAGATAAAGGGGCAAGGATTACGGTGGTGAATGAAAGAGGAATGAGGTGGCATAAAGACTACTCAGCCTTTGCATTCGCTCCCCCCCCTAATATTTGTAGCATCGACCTCAGGCTTCTGAGAAAAGCTTTGGGTCCCAGCCCTTATTGTTTTACAACTTAAGCACTGGGTGCAGGGCATGCTGAGGACTGTTCCCTGAAGAAAGTGGTTGCTCGATTCAGGTAAAGGATTACACTGACAGTCATCCATGCACATAGAAATCATTAAAATGTGGGGAAAACACCCCAAGAAAGGAAAGCAAGACGTTTTTCCCCACACCTCAAGAAAAATATAGTGAGTGAAAAGGAAAATGATAGGTTATCCAAATGTATTCTTATAAAGGGACAGAAAAAGATGATTGCATTCTTAGATGCCATCATGAAGAAATTGGAATTGTTGAAAAGTCTTCATTAGTGATAAAAGCCCACCAGGAATGGAGGAAGAACAGAGTGTTGAACTGTATGCACCAGATAAATGCATCAAAAAGACAGATGGAAAACATGATAAACATAGGTAAACACTAGGAAGCATACTGAGATGCAAGATAAATATGCAGATGCTTTGCTATTTCTTAAGAGGAAAAAAGAAGTATTTGAAAATATAAAAAGTGCAGCTAATATCGGGTTCTGGGATATCCCTCAGTGCCACATGATCAGCCTGTCACTGTTGGGAAGCAATCATTATTCTCCAAAAGACTGAACACACAAGGTTTTGAGGCTGGCACACTAGTTAAGAAGGTGTATAGACCCCCCCCCCCCCTTTAGGCTCCCAATTCTTTGATAGAATGGAGTAGGGTGTATTGTGATGGTGTTCCTGGAGAACTTGATTTCTCGGACCCAATCCTGCCCAAAGCAGCTATTGTTAGACAATCACTTAAGTTGGATAGAAAGTGGATATATATATTTTTTTGTCCTCATTCATCTAATTCACCTCCAGCTGGCAACCTCAGATCAACATGGTCTGCCCTCTTACCTTATGTAGGGAGTCATGAGGTTATCAAGGTTTGAAGATTGTGGCGACCCTTTCAGATCTATCCCATGCCAAGCCAGGTTTCCAAGATCCAGGTCGGGTGTAATCATAGGACAGTTGCAAATAGTACATGGTTCTTGGGCTCATCCTCAATTCTCTTAATTCTCTCCCCCCTGATGTTCTCCTCCCCTTCCATATGATAAAGGATGACTATATTGTAGATCTTCTTACAGGATTAGTATTTGTTTCCCTCTTTAAAGTATACGTAACAGAATCCAACCATTCAGCTTGGTTGGGAATATTTTAGATACCCATTTTCTGCAAATTTTTAATCTTGCCAGCAATGTAAGGTAGAACAGCTACTTACTATAATCCTTACTCAACTTCACAGGCCAGGCTATGCTCCCAAATATTATCAATTTAAGGCTTACCTTAATACTGATTCTGAGTATGTCACTCATAGTCTTACCCAGATCATCAGAATGTTTTTGAATCCTGGGGCATTCCATAAACATACAAATGTCGTCAGCCTTTTTTAATCCAAACTTCGGACAGGAAGCAGAATCAATTTTCCCCAGTTTCAAGATCTTTTTTGGTGTCCAATACACTTTGTGGAGGGAAAAAAGATGGTTCCTTCTTAAGCAGGTGGGTTTTACCGTTCTATAAAGTGTGCACATTGATACTTGCCATAAGTCTTGGCTCTTCAGCCTCGGCACAGTATCCCCCCCACAACACCTCAGGCTAGTCAAAAATCTCTATTCATAATATCTAGCATTAGCCAGTACCATAGCGAGACCTCTTTCTTCCGTGGGTGCATTTTCAACACTTTTTTTCTTCCAATTAATTGGCATTTCCATCCTTCAACCTCAAAGTTCATGGCCAAATATTCAGTTTTAGATACTTAAACTTGGAGATGTTCCCCCGGGTCACCATCTGTAGGACATTCGAGGAACAAAGCTTTCCATCCTGTAGTAGCTGGCCCCAATCGAGTATACCTATCTCCCTAAACAGAGCTGCTAATTTATCCTCCAGACATTCCAGAGTGCCCAGAGAGTCCCAAACTGGTGCAAATAGAATGTATCATGGAAGTTTCGTAACCCAGCTTACCTGTGCCCTGAGGAAAGGTATCGACTGCCGGACATTTATCATCTCTAACCCTGGGCATAGTTTGCGTAGTAGCACTACGCGTAGCTACGCAAAGTACACTTTGAACTACACGTAGCTACACAAAAATTGCGTAGCTGTGTGCTTGTCTACACTATGCAATAATTACCAACGGCATCTTGCACAATGCAAGTTAAGATAAAATAAGTATCTTTGTCTTTATATGCTAAAATGCACATAGTCATATCACTAAAGTGAAAACAATAAATTAACAAGCAGTGAGAGAGGTGATGATTTTGGGATCCTCCCTAACCTAGGGAGAGAACCAAGCAGTTGCCTTGAAAACAAAAAGCACATCTTGTTGAACGATTCGGTGATGGTCCCATCGTCTTAGGACCACCCCAAGCACAGTTATTGGCAAAAATACAATCCCAACCAAAGGCCCTGCAAAGCATTATGGGACGAGATTAGCAGTGGGCAGTGAATATTATAGTATCCAATATCAAAATAATTCTACAAAGAGCTGCAGTTCAACTAGTCGTTACTAGATGTCCCTCACGAGTCAAATGCAAAAGCATTGAAATTATTATTACATCAAGCTGCAGTTCCACTAGTCGTTACTAGATGTCTCACACGAGTCAAATGCAAAAGCTTCATGAAAGGGTTTCAATGCTTTTGCATTTGACTCATGAGGGACATCTAGTAACGACTAGTGGAACTGCAGCTTGATGTATTAATAATTTCAATGCTTTTGCATTTGACTCGTGAGGGACATCTAGTAACGACTAGTTGAACTGCAGCTCTTTGTAGAATTATTTTGATATTGGATACTATAATATTCACTGCCCACTGCTAATCTCGTCCCATAATGCTTTGCAGGGCCTTTGGTTGGGATTGTATTTTTGCCCATAACTGTGCTTGGGGGGTCCTAGGAGGAAGGGACCACCACTGAATCGTTCAGCATGATATGCTCTTTGTGTTCAAGGCATCTGCTTGGTCCTCCCCTAGGTTAGGGGGACCCCAAAATCATCACCTCTCTCATTGCCTGATATTTTCATTGTCAAAGTTCACTTTTCTGAATTGGTTATATGCTTTTAGCATGTAAAATTGCTTTATCAAAGTATTTGTAGGTGTTGATGATTTTGTTGCTATGCCAAATAGCACAGTTTTTGCACTGTGCTATGTGCAATGGGCGTAGTAGCACAAACTCCGCATGCTCCGTGAGCGTAGCGTAGTACTATGCCCAGGGTTAAATATCACCTTTTTGTAAAATGTTACATTTCCAAATTTATACAGAAACTTGGATTTTCACTCTCTCATCTCCTTCAGCATTGCCTTGAGTAAGGCGCTAACTCCCAAGCCTTCTGAATTCATAAGTAAACACCTACCATTTTTTAACTGAAATGCCCATGCATAAAGCCAGAAGTCCGGCAATGAGAGTCCGCCCTCATCTCGTCTCCTGCGAAGTTTCTTCCAGGATCCTTACTCTCTTTGATGGCCAGATGAAGGAATTAACTTTCCCTTCAAACTTCTCCGGCTATTCTTTCTTAAAATAAAGGAGAATTGTGTTAAAAGGAAAGGTGAATTTTTGCAGCATAGTCATTTTTATCAAGTTTGTACTTCCAAATATTGTTAACGGTAAATATGACCAGCTCGTTAATAATTTGCACTTTTCCACCAACACCCTTTTAAAATTAGATTCTGCAATTCTGTCTAAATCTTGTGTGATTTTAATTCCAACATATTTCATATCCTTTTTTATTAATCGGTTTTCCCCCTCTATATACCAGACCATTATCTCCTCCTTTAGGGGATTCGCTGCATACCCTGACATTTCAACAAAATCTGCTGTCAGCTGCTCAATAATTGGTAGAGCCGATTGTAAGTTTGTTGTGTGAATCATCAGCATAAAGTGAGACTTTCTTCTACCAGACATCTTATCTAAAGGGGATTATTTCACTCTCCTTTCAAAACTTACATGCCAGAGGTTCCATGTATAAATTAAATAGCAAGGGGGATAATGGGCAACACTGCCTCTTGCTCCTTGTTATTTTAAATTCTGGAATTAACCCACAATTTAAAAGGATTCTGGCCCAGGTGGTCTTATAAATCAACTGAATACCCCTTTGAAACCTGTCCCATAGATCATAATGTTTTAGAACTGTATTCAAGGAGGGCCAACTGATCCTATTGAAGACTTTAGTAGCATCTATTGTATTTTTTTTAAAAGATCACCATTGATTTTACAGAATTTGAATAAATTACTTTATACCAACATTTTGAACAAGGTAAAAAAGTATAAGCTTGAAACACCTCCTGAGCATCACTGGTTTTCTCGAACCTTTTTGGGACATCCTCAGTGCAATCAGCCTCATTCCCCTGACTCTCTTTTATGTATACATATTTTTTCCCAAAGATTTTTGGGGAATATTTGTTTTACTTTTTTAGCCAGAAAGTACACTTTTTGCCTCAGTAGAAACACTACTCAGGCACGATTGGCCTGGTCACCTTCCAACAATTGTTTTTGAAAAATGATGATTCCATCATTCCCTTAAATCTCTTTTGAAATGGGGCCCGTTTTTATTGATTTCTTTTTAACACTCAGAAAAATGAATGTGAGCCCCCCCCCCCCTTGCCGGCCAGCAGGCACGAACCGGCGTTGTGGAAAAACACACAGAATGCAGGAATTTGTGCCACCAACGGGCAGCCATTTTGTTGAGTTAGCGGTCTAGTTACCACTGATACGAGGACACGAGCATGAGACCGCCTGACATTTAACAGGATGGTCTCTGCTCGTACATTCATCTTAGGAGCCATGGGTAGGCAGAGTATGCAGGGCGAGGGTTCAGCTTTGATGATGTGAGTACGGCATAGTCGATCCCCTTGACAATGACCATTTTCCATCGGATTTGCAACAATTTATTCTTTAAAAGTCTAACCAACTTCTCGATCATTTTGAAACCTTTTTCCCTTTCAGTGTGTGACTACAAGCGCCCCTTCCCTCCCGTGCAGAGCTCATGGGGCCAAAATTAGGCAAAAAGCATGTATGTTGAACCAATACTAAACGTACTTTCCCACAAACTCACTATTTATTTAAATTGACAATATACTCACTACCTGTCAGAAACGTTCAGCCTATCTATGCACATAAGCAAGGAGCAGCTACCCTAGTTTCTCCTTTAGCATATAGAAAACTACCTCATAGCGTGTGTGATTTATGTTACATGTTTTGTATTGTTTTGTTTGTTTTTCTAAAGGGCAGCACAACACTAGCAATTTGATAACAAGAATTAGTCGTGCACGAGTGAAAAATATATCACTTTTGTTCCACAAGTTGGTGATGTGTTTTTTAATATAACTTTATTGACAAGTTAACAATGTCAGAATGTCCTATCTTTCCATATCTTACTCAAGAAATATGCCTACTAGGTACTGTATTTGCATGAAAATATTTCTACTTCACCTTAATATTTATTAAGAAGACCAATAGGGTATTTTCTAGGAGTGGTACAATGGATCATTTAGTCTGGTCCTGATGAAAAGCCTTAGGGGATAGGCTTGAAACATGTAGACCGGGAGAAACACACCCATCACAGTGTCTTTCTCCCTCTCCCCCCTTTTTAATAATACCAGCTACAGGATTTGATAAAGCTTAGGTTCCACGTAGCCAGGTATTTTTTAATTCACAAGTTTGACCCTTCCACTCTTGTATCACCTTATAGCCCACACCTTCCAAAGTGCTCCCACGTCTCCGTCAGTCGTAGCATGCCCGTCCCACAGCAGGGTGGGAAGTACCCCATGATGAAGCATACCACCAAGGGACTTTTTGGTGGGAAGGGTTATTTTAAAAAAAACTTATTGATTCCTTAAATTCTACCAAGATTACTGGAAGGATAGTTATTTTGAGATACGGGTGGACTTTTCTTTGGTTATCCATGTAAGATAGGAGGCTGAGTCCATAGTGGACCAGACCTCTTTCTCCCCCTTTTGTTTAATTCGCATCTATTGTAAGGACAATGAGTGTGGCTTTAAAAGTAGTGGTTAGGTGGGGTCTTTAGCAGGTTTCAGGCTTAAAGTGACCATAGCCTCCCCCATGAGTGTGGCAAAGGGGCTCCTTCCTCTAAAATTTACCCAAACAGCCTGGTCATAAAAGGTATAATTGGGCCCCTCGACGCCTTAAAGAATTTGTTAGGAAGACCATCCAGGCCTGCTGATTTCTCTCTCTTGTATGTGCTGACTGTCGGCCAAACTTTGTTCTGCATGGTTTCCTGATCTAAACGCTCCTTCTTAATGTCTGAGAGTTTGTCTAGTGGATCTCCTTCTAACCATTTATTGACCTTCTCTTCTGCAGTATCCAAATCCTCTGCGTACAAATCTCCCAAAAATTTGAGAAAGGCTTTTTCAACATCTAGCCTGTTTGTTAAGTATGATCCTGTCTCCTCACTTTTAATCTCTCTCACCATGTTCCTAGTTAGATCTGTCTCTGCTTTCCATGCTAACAACTTCCCTGTATTCTCACTATATTCAAAATGAGCATTCTTCTTGTGTCCCACCTGGTTCTTACTCAAGTATCCAATATCGAGGTAATCTGAGACCTTCGCTCCTGTAGCTCACTCTCTAGTGCACCTCTGTTAGCAGCTAACAGGCTCCGATCCAGTAGTTTCCTTACCAGGAGGTCCATCCCAAGCTTTACTCCCTCAATTCGCCTTCTATATTCTCTGTACTTCTAGGAGGATATATTAATTAACTGCCCCCTCATAAATCCTAAAACGCATCCCAAACCATATTGAGAGGTGCTGAACAGAAATTTAGTTCTATAAATTCCTCTGCCTCAACCTTCAACATGTCAACAACCTCCTGAACTAATACAAGAGTAGAGTCTAAGGTCCACCTTCTTATAATTCATCCATTATCCAATTGAAGTTCCGGGATAATTGCCGCGTGGTGAAAAAGGTATACAGCTACATGTTTAATGTCCTGGAGGACTTCCCTTATTGCCTGGTCCACTAAGAAATAATCAATCCTGAATGAATTTCCATTTTTTGTATTGGGAAAAGCACATCCACAGTGCTTCCCAGCACTTTTATAGAATCCAAAGAAGTGCTTCATCCATCTCAATCAGGCTTTAGGGCTAATCACTCCACCGAGTTGGCTCCTCTCCTGTCAGAGAAAGTCCTCAGACAGAACGTGGATAAAGGTCAGACCTCTGCCCTTATATAACTGGACCTTAGCGCCGCTTTTGACACCGTATCCCAGGCCTCCTAATTCACAGGCTTCAGGAGTGTAGGATTGGTGGAAAGGCACTTAAATGGTTTAAGTCTTTTCTCCAGGATCAAACCTTCCAGGTCACTCAAAAGCCTATGCTTCCAAGTCCTTCACCTTGGCTCAAGGAGTTCCACAAGGATCTATCCTGAGTCCAACCTTGTTCAATATTTACATTCGACCACTAGTGGATATTATTGACATATATAAGGTTCAATTGGTGTCGTATGCTGACGACACCCAACTTATTGTTATTCTCTCAGAACCCGACTATATCTCAGCAGATCATTTCACATCATGTCTGGCAGAGGTCCCCACTTGGATGGCCGACAGATGCCTGAAATTGAACATGAACAAAACAGAACTTCTGATAGTAGGGAGAACCCCCTCAATCTGGACCTCAGCCTTATGGCCCATCTCCCTTGGCCAGCCCCCGGAACATAAACAGAAAGTTAAAAATTTAGGAATTTAGTTTGATTCCAAACTCTCCTTTGATGATCAGATCAGAAACACCGAGGGCAAGTGCTTCGGTACCCTTACGGCCCTTAGAAAAATCTTAGACCAAATTCCGACGAAGTCTCCTAAAACCATTATCACTTCCCAACTGGACTATTGCAATATCCTGTATCTGAGGGCTACCAAGGGCAGCCTCAACTTGCTTCAGAGAGTAAAAAATACTGCGGCTCTGCTTGTGCTTAATCTTCCTAGAAGATCCTCCACTTCAGAAGCTCGCAACCAGTTGCATTGGCTTCCAGTAAGCCAAAGAATTCAATTCTAAGCCATGTGCTTCTGCCGCCACATTCTTCACCAGCAAGGTCCCAAATATGTGCATTCCATGATCCAAACATACATCCCTGGTCACGATCTCAGATCTTCTGCAGCAAAACTAGCTAGGATACCTAGAGCAATGAATGCCAGACTAGGGGCTCCTCCTTTTTGGCCTTCAAAATGTGGAACTTCCTCCTTTATGATCTGAAAGCGGCACCCTCGGAGAAACTGTCCAGATGTAAACTGAAAACCTGGCTCTTTCGCTACTCTTGATAACTTCACCGTTGTCTTCTGTTTTTGATTAATTTTGATCTGTTTTTTGTCTGTTTGTCAGGGCCTCAGTGCGGGGACACACCGTCTGGAGTAACCAGGCACTTTGCAAAACACATTATTATTATTATTAATATTTATTATTCTACAAATGTCGCACTGTCCCATCTGTTTCATCATGCACTTTATATATGATTGCGTTTTAGAGGACATATTAGCCCTACTATTGACAGACTTATTCAGATTGTTGTCCATAATGGCGTGAAATCACGTGTCATAATAATGGTAGAAGAAAAGTCTAATAGCTTTAAGCAGCTATACTTAAGGGGTTCTGTGTCCTCCACATTGGGGCCATAATACCCCACTAGAGTGTATCTAATATTGGCTACATATAGGCTAGCAATTACCCATCTTGTCTGTTATACTCTCTTTTATGGTTGACCCTGCATGCTTTTTTATCAAAATAGCCACCCCTTTGGTGTGGCAACATTGATCCGTACACACCGCCTGCTGAACCCACTTCTGTGTACTGAATAATTTCAAGCATTCTGTCCTAGTTAAATGTGTTTCCTATAGAACTATAATCTGGGTTTCTGAATCTCTGAGGTATTGTATTATTCTTGCTCATCTCCTTTTTTATGCGGAGCCCTTTACTTTCCAGGAGAGGATCTGTACTGTTTTTATCTCCTCCCCAGTTCTAAGATCCATCTATAACTTATAATACCATTAGGATGAGCAGTCTGAAGAACTATTAGTGCTGACTTAGATTCCTGAGGGCTTTTTAAATGTTGTACCCTTGATGCCCCCACCCAGTGCTTGCCTCCCCTTAACCCCTCTACTTTCTCATGCCCAGAGAACTCTCCCATACTTCCTCATGGCCTTAACAGCCCTTTGGGTGCTCGTCGAGATGCCAAAAAAGAAAAAGATAACGCAATCCAATCCAGACAGGCTCTCAGCCTTCTCTGTCCTAAGTCACTTATATGGCGGCATGCTATACATTTTTTTTTTTAAATGTATGCCTCTACCCTAATGACGGATTGTCCATCCTTATACTTATGTTCTCAATAAACTCGTCTGCCTCTATGTGGTCCCTGAAATTATGCATTTTATTGTTGTGTCAGGGAGAGTGTCAGAGAATCTCAGCTGTGCAGTGGCCCCTAATTTCTTAAAGGGTGGCTTGAGAGACATCTGACCCAATCTCAAAAGTGAATCCACTTCCCTTCAGGGATTTCTGTTTCAGAGCCCTAGCCAAGATTTGTTCCTTTATTGAGTATGTGAGCAAATTGACTAAGATTCTGTGAGGTTTATTTTTGCTAGGAGGCTTTCTGAATGGATCTCGGTGAACTTGTTGTATGTCCTTAAACAGATCTTCCTCCGTTTCCTCCCACACTCCTCCTGACTTAAGGTTACAGTAAAGGCCTTGATATCCTTTCCCTCAATCCACTCTGTTACATTTAGAATGTTTAGCTTCTTTCTTCTGGCGTTGTTTTCCACTGTCTCTAGCTTGTCCTGGCATTCTGTTTCTCGCTATTTCCAAACCTTGATCACTTTTCTATTGAGTGCCAATGCACTTTTAGCTCTGACACGGACACCTCTAAGGCATGAGTCCTTAGCATCAGAGTGTCTAGCTTTTTGGCCAGTACTTCACATACTTGTTGTATTTCTCTCGATTTGATTAGGAGGTAGAGAACCCACTTTTGAACTTGGGTGAGAGAGTTTGCAACATATGTTTCACTGTACTCATTGGGATTGTCTTATTAGGATTAGGCAGAAAGGAAAACTCAGATGACCTTCCTGCTATGTTCGCCCTAAGTTGGCAGGGTATGCCCAGACGTGGGTCCCTTGCTCACTTTGCCACTGGATTCAAGATAGCCTGGCTGATGACGGCTGTAAGCCAGAAACCGGTCCCAGGATGCTTGTTTCCGGTCCAGGGAAGACATGGCTTGGCAGTTCGGGCTGGACTGTTCCCATGAGGCACAGGGTCAGACTGATTTGCATATGGCCATGTCTGAACTGGGGTGGCGGAGTGAGCTAAAGAATGATGATGGATTAAACCCAGATCAGTTGACTGGGGGTGAGTGCTTGCAATGTTCAACACTCCGTCCATCATCCCCTTTGGTTTTGCTATATCTGGGGTACCAACTGGCAACTGGTGTTATAGCAATCTGGTAATGCCCATGCTTTCTCCCCTGCTTCCTTCCCGGCCTGTCCCGCTGCCCTGCCTCCTCCATCTCTGCTAAGATCTGATACCTATTAGAGTCAAGGGGTTCAATTCACTGCCACTTACTGGACCTACCAGTGTGGAGGACCATTCTTTGTCCCCCTCTCTTAGACAACACCTGCCCCTTTAGTGTCTTGCCTGTGGGTTCTTTAACCCCTCTTGCATCTGCTTTGCCTGAATTGACTGCTAATCCTCCAGACATTGCTGTTTTTTGGCAGGATCCTGAATAATGACCTAAGAGAGGGATTTACTCTAATTTTCTGCCGTTGTAGCTGTGCTCCAATGATATTTTCATCCCTGGAGGTCACAAGTGAAGTAGTTTTGGCATCCAAACTTAGATTATCCAGCTTAAGAAGAGTAGCATAGGAAGTATTGCCACCCGTCAGCCTACTCCCCTCTATTCACTTTGATATTGGCGATCTTGCAGTACTGTTTAATTTTTCCAGAGGGGACTTTGTACAAATCTCTTGCTGCCCTCCTCAAAGCGTACCAATCTCTACTTCCCTTGTCATCTTCCTGCACTCCACCCCTTAGTCTGTCCCTCAGCGAGCCTGCCTTTCTCTTTAAGGGTTTCTGGTGCTCCCCAAGGATCATGTTATTCTTCTCCACCACTGCTGGCTCACCCTCACAAATTGAGGTGTCCGTGTCCAACCCCGATTTCTAACCCGCCATGGTGACATCTACCTAACTATCATGTCACTTTAGCTTTGTTTTTTTCAGTGAATTTCAATGGATTTTTAAATGTAAGCTAACATCTTCTTACCTTACCTTACCATAACATTGCTTTAACCTTTGTTTTTTAGTGAACTTACATGGATTATTAAATGTAAGCTAAAGTCGTATTACCTTACCTAACTATAACATCACTTTAATTTTTGTTTTTTTATAGTGAATTTAAAGTAAGATCTTATTACCACATAGAACCATAACATCAGTTTGACCTTAGCTTTTTGCAGGGAATGCTGAGGTTTTTTTAAACATAAAGTAAGATCTTATTACCATATCTAACTATAATGTCAATTTAAACTTTGTTTCTTTCATTAAAATTTATATGCACGTTTGCTTAAAATGTTTAAATATGACCTTCTATTGGTGTGTGTTATCTCTATCTATATATAGATCTATATATAGATACCCATATAAAAACAAATATATAGATAGATTTAAACATTTGTCAACATGTATGTTTGTGTTTTTTCTCAAACAATCACTATTTTGTAGTGAAAGACAAATGGAAACATAAATGTGTGTGGCAAGGCGCAGCGTCTGTCTTTTCTGTGTTGATTATTGGCACATTACACAGCTTTAGTGTGAGACAAGGAGGTGGTGTGCTTGACAAATATAGCTGGGCACATCTGCACCTCCGCTCTTGGGAAGCTTGTGAGAAGGATGTTTTACAGTGCCAAGTAAATATAACAACTCATAATGTTCCTACTTAATCGTTGTTTAAATACCTCTCCGTTTGCCATTCCACTTGTCATCAATGCCTCTGACATTTTATTGGGTTAAATGCAGCCCAAAGGTCACCAGTTTAGTTAATGGTACTCAAAGCCTTCTACTTTCTTGCCCTTATTAATTTTGCACACATTTAATTTGCCTTTTCCCTTTCACCCACACAATGCCATCGCTGGCATTCTTTCCCTCTCTGCCCTTCAGTTCATAATTTGCATTTCATGGCTTCCATTTCTACCCACGATTACCTCAAATTTTCATTTTGTTAATCAGAACTCTGAACTAGACTAAAACAAGTGGTTGTCCATGAATGCTTCATTAATACAGTAACAGTTTTGCAAAGGGAAGAGCTCACCCCACACACCATCCAAAATGAAAATAAATTCTCATATTAGCACCCATGTGTCAGGACGGGAGGGTGGATTTGAGGAGCGTGGGATGAAGAAAGTGTTCCTCATCATCGGTGTTTTGAAAGCTAACATAGAGAAATTTTTAAAATATTCGTTTTTATGTGGTGTTGATACTGTAGCATTTTCTAATTACCTTTTTACGCAATGTACCTTATGGCTGACGTAGTAACACAGAACTTCCAACATAAACAAGCACTGGCAAAACCAAAAGGTTTGGCTTTGGAAAGCACAATTTTGCTTTTGCAACCATATGCAGTAACTTGAGTGCCTCAAGTGACAAATGGAATCAAACTAACCACAATGCATAGTTTTTCATCACTGTAATTTATATGCCATTCCTTGAGCCTATGATTTCACTAAGAAGGGTTTTAAGAGTTTGGCAGCCACCATTTGTAAAGTGCTGTTGATACCAATGCCCTTTTATTAAGGTCATTTGATACTTTTTGAGAAGCATTTTGCATCCACCAAACTCTAAAAAATCCCCTACGTTGACACTATTGTCTAAAATACACTGTTTGTATTTCCATTACACATATCTCACTGACTCCATTATACTCGTTCTGCATTTCTGTGAAATGAAATAGTGTACAAATTGAAGAAAATGAAGTGGAGGCATGGTCTGGACACCATGTATGACTGAAGCAGGGCTCATGGGCTCAGGCAGATGAAGATTCATAGCGCATAGATCCGCTTCCCTGAGCTGTGCTGCCGATAGTCCCCGGTAGAGAAAGGTGTCAGGACCGAAAGTGACCAAACTGCGGGGCATATTAGCAAGGGCTGGCGATATAATTATCGCCGCTTTAGCGTCCGTTTTTGGGTGAAAAGCGGCGATAATTATATCGCAATATCATCAAGGACACGCTAGCGCGTCTTTCCTTGATGTAGAGCCCGTTTTTTCACAGCCTCGCCTCGCATCGCTAATGAGATGCAAAGAAGGCGTGGCTGTGAAAACAACACATGTTAATATCGTGAAGGCAGCTTCGCGATATTAACAAGGAGGTGCAGCGATAAAAAAAATTGCGCTACCTCAGCCTTAACTCAGGAATTTAACGTCTGTTAAATTCCTGACTAAGGCATACTTTTAATGGGAGATGGATTATGCTGATACGACCACAGGGTCGTATCAGCAATGTTATTGCTGTTTTCAATGGAACATCGCTGGAAAACCAGTGATGTTCCATTGAAAACACCGCTATCGCTGAAATATTATCGCCATAGCGCTATGCGTTGTAAATATAGCGTTATCATGGCGATAATATTCAGCGATAGCCAGCGATAATATTTCTATCGCTATGTACGGCCAGCGATAATTATCGCTGGCCGTTGATAATATGCCCCTGCGAGTTTTGGGAGGCTGGGCTGGCAACACAACCCGGCCTGATGTTGGTTTATGAGCGGCTGTCAGTCAGCTGAGATGCCTGCGAGATGCAGTTAGAGCAGGCATATGGATTCAGTGCACGGAACCCAGGCAGTGAGGGTGGAAGCCCCATGCTGAGGTGGCATGTGGGGTGAGGACGAGATTACCCGTCCAATGCAAACACTGTTAACCAGGTGAGCAAGTGAAGCGGTGGCACACATCCTCATGCTTACCTAATGTTGGCTGTAGCACATCATAGTGGATTAACCCTCGACAGCATGGGTCTACAAGAAGCCCAGAGGTGCGCGTGACTCTGTTTGTTCCTTTAGGCTTTGGAGGCTCTGAGTGCGTTGGACAGTGGGTTTGGAACCTGCTTGCCAGTTCCTCACAAGATGAGATCGGACGCCATCAGTGACTCCGGAGCAGACGACCAATACAAAAGTGAGTTCCACCGCGTTACCAGGCACAATTGTTTGCAATAAGCATGAGAAATCAGTACAAACCACCAAAAGGGACAAATATGCATTTAAGAGTGGGCCAGCATCTGAAGGGGGAGACATATATGCGGTCCCAGATTGTACAGGAAGGGTTCTGAGCAAGACTCCTTGCTCATGCTTGCCATTACTGAATCATGATCCACTTTGGAACACAAGATTTACACAATGACAAAAAACATCCACCTCCTACGCATGAACGTAGGGAAAATCTCAGAAAGATTACATGTAGCAGAGGTTACGCTAAATGAGCATGCCGATTCTATCAGGGCCCTGCAAACAGAAGTGTGCTATCTCTGGGAAAGAACCTACTGCTGCATCTTAGGGCTGAAGACGCAGAGGGATCTTCCAGGTGCTACAAAATGCGCCTGGTGGGCATTCCTGAGAAAGCAGAGGGCCTGGTAATGGAAAAAATTGTCAAAGATTTTGATCATGATCAACCCAGGCAATTTTTCCAACAACTCGGGGTTGAGAGAGCACACGGCATGCTAGGAGTCCCACCAAAACTAGTAGCTAGACCACCTCCACTAACAGCATGGATGTTTAATCTTTAAGATTGTGATGCCATCCTGAGGGCAGCCCCCAAAATGGCCCTCTACTGTTTGAAAACCACAAATCATGGTCTTCCCAGACTATACAGAAGAGGTGCAGGCTAATAGAAGACCTTTCGATAAATTTAAGGCACAACTTCGAAAGTAGAAAATGTAATATAGCATGGTCTTCCTTGTGAAGTTGAGAATTGTGGCCGGAGGGTGATCTTTGTTGTTCAGAACTCAGAATGAGGTCTGGGAGTAACTTGAAGTTGTTGAACTGTGGAGGGCAAGAAACATGGAGGAGCATGACCATCACCAAGGAGGACAGGCAGAATGGGATCACCTGACACTGAGTCAGATATGGTGGACCAAATCAAAGAGAGAGATGTGGCGGTGGGTTCAACCCCACAACTGATGGATCCTGGGGACATATAGCACATGGCTCGACCAGTACAGCAGTCGCAAGATGGTATGATCGGTGGTGAGGATTGGGAGTAGACCACAACCCACTTGAACTGAAAGGCTCTACACCTCCCAGGCAGTGGAGCGAGTCTCTAGAACATCAGAGTCCCACCAGGTTTGATTATGGGTTAGAGGGAGACACAGACACCTCAAGCATTGGGGAGGTGGGTCGTTTTCAACCTGTTGCCTGAGGTTGTGGGAGTTTTTCCAGGGGAGTCTGGACGCAGCACTCACAAGAGTTATGATCACTCAGGCACAGATTGCCAGCTGAGGCACAGGGCTTACTGTTCTTTCCTGCAATGTCAGCGGGATGGAAACAGGGTGAAACGAGGGGTGGTATTGCAATTACTGTATAGGCAAAATCCATATAGTATTCTGTTACAAGAGACACATTTGGGGGGAATAGTTGCAGTTTCTTGGTGAGGGGTAGGTACAAGGTCCTGACACACTCTGTATTCACTTTGGGATCCCGTGGAGTGGTAATTCTGGCCCTTAGATTCATTCCATTGCAGGTCAGCAAGACGTGGCTAGACCCAGGAGGCTGTTTTGCAGCACTGAGTGAGGGAATGGAATGGGGATCAATTGACAGTGGCCTCCTAATATTCACTACTTGGGTTACAATCACAGATGCTGACAAAGGTGGGAGACTGGTTATTATGGGTACCCAGTACGCTCACGGTCATAGGAGGGTGATTTCAACCTTACAATGAAGGGAAAGTGGGACAGTATTGTCATGGGCCAACAGTAAAAGGGAGAAGACACACTATTGCACACCTTCATAGAGGCCTGGGGTCTGGTGGATTTATGGAGAGATGAGAATCTGAAGGACAAGCATTATTCCCACATGACAGGTATGAGGGCGCCTTATGTAGAGGCTGGACTATTTTGTGGTACCCCAGACACACGGTGGGCAGCTATCTGATATAGGGCATTGCTGAGCCACTCAGAATGGCAACTAGGTGCCTGAAAATTGACCGGTTGGCAAACAAAAACATTCCTGGTCATGGCTACTGGATAGTGTTTTAAGGAAAATGCCGCAAATGGGTCCAGTCCAGGATTGCCTGTGGGAGGTCTACAAATCAGTGGTGAGTGGTCCTTTAACTTTCCACATCGCTGGGAAAAGGAAAGAAAGGACCAACATGGTTAGAATGCTAGAGGACAGGTTGTGCCAGTGGGAAGTGGAAAGCATCATACATCCATGCCCCATCCTGATACACCAAATTGCAGTGGCAAAGGATGAATACAGTAGAGTCATAGAGGAAGAGGCACAATATAGAACTAGGCAACAAAGACTATTCATGAGGTAGGCAATAAAACAGGGAAGCTATTGGCCTGGCTGGCTTGTAGGGAAGAGAGTCGATGCTGGATATACAGGATAGAGGGCGGAGGCAGGAGTATGGTAGTTACTGTCAACAGCATGCCAGATGTTTTTGTGGATCATTTAGCACACCTCTATCAATCCAAGACAAAGGAGTTACTGGAGGAATACCAGTATTTCGTTAGTGATACTCAAACTCCTGTGCTTGACAAAGATGACAGGCAGGTGCTGGATAAAAACCTTTGTGCGGATGAGATCAGGGAGGCTATCCAACAATTGCAGAAGGGAAAATGGCCAGAATTGTACTTAGACCTAAGGTGGAAAAGCCATTGGAGCAAAGCACCTCATACAGGTCAATTGCTCTCCTTAATACAGCAGTAACAATTCTGGCAAAAGTACTGGTGAACTGCTTGGTTTAGGTTTTAGACAAATTGATAGCGCCAAACCCGTCTGTTTTCATACACTGAAGGTCCATGAGACTCAACCTTAGATAGCTATTTCGGTGCCTAACCAGACGTGACACTCTTCAAGTGTCTTTGATTATAGTCCCGTTGGACGTCAAAAAAGCATTCAATTCAATAGAGTTGCACTATTTGCTGCCAACCTTGTAGGAGATCAGGTACGGACGGGCATGAATTTCTATCATGAATTAAGCTCCTAAATGGAAACCCTATGAAAAGAGCAAGAGTTAATTTCTGTCCTGAGAGATTGGTCTGTGGAGGGGGAAGAGGCAGGGGTGTGCTCTCTCTCCCATGCTGTTTGCACTAGTGCTAGAGCCATTGGTGAACTGGGTGCGAGTGGATGCTCAGATCCATGGGATAAGGTGGACCCCTGAGTGCAAGGACATTATCTCCCTTTATGCCGACGACTGACAACCTCCTCCTCTATTTGGCAGATCCACTTCATTCCACTCTTAGAGCCTTGGATATCAGGGACATTTTTGGCAAGTTTTCAGGAATATGCATCAATTGGGGTAAGTCAGTGGCATTTTGATCCCCTTGTGGCAGTCCCGGTGGGTTGGGAGTGCCCACTATGCTAGACTGCAGAGGGATTTGTATATATGGGAAGTGTCAGAGTTTCAGCATTGCAACATTGGGAAGGTTTTGGAAGAATATAAGTCTGATGTGAGCCACTGGCAAAAACGTCCTATATTGTTACTAGGTTGAGCGTCCCTGTATAAAATTATTACTCTTCCAAAATTCTTATATATGTTGCAAAATACGATGCATGACATAACGGAGTTCTTCCAGTTGATGGATGCTGAGACAAGAGGGTTGTTATGGGATGGGGGTCTCCAACAATAGCCATATTAACCCTGAACAGGAATTCCCTATGGTAGGGGGTATAGCTCTTCCGGATTTAAAGCTGTATTATTGGGCAGCACATCTGCTGGTTGTGAAAGAGTAGGCCTTTGCCTCTAAGCAAGAGCCGGCATTGCAGGTAGATAGGCATAGACTGGGTGGGAGAGGCTACCTACGAAGGTTATACAGTAGGACTCGATCTACTTAGGGATCAGACCTAACAGACATTTGATGTTGTATTCAAAATATGGAAGAAGGCAATGTAAAACATTAGCATATAAGGAAAGGTGACACTGGAGGCCCCCTTATAGGACTCGGGAAATTCTGGCTGACTTAGAAGGGCAGAGGCAGTGGCATATGTTGGGGATATCGAAATTGGGGACATATGGGACTTTCTTGTATTTCTCTCATTTGAAGAGTTGCGAAAACAATGCGACCTAGCTGAAAGCCAATTTTACAGATATATACAGGCCAAGCATGCCCTGGTGGGTTTTAGGCACAGGTTGCACGATGTAGCAGAGGAGACACCCTTGGAATATCGGTTTTTAGCATCTCTTTTACATAAACATGCCATTTCACAGGTATACAATCCTAGCGAGTCATAACCACTCTACTTAAGTTACAATGAAATAAATGGTAGCATGACCTGGGAATTCTGGAAGAGGAGGACTCGGAAGAGGTGTGTTGGTATCCGAGAAAGGCTGCTATCAGGGGCGCATTATTTCATCTGGCTCAGTTTAAAATATTGCTTGGCATATTTCACTAGGACGCTACTTTGTAGGGCGTGGAAGATCGATATTGGCCTGGGTGGCTCCACCCTTTCTGGTACACTCCTTCACAGTCTGTGGGACTTCCTGCGCATTCAGCAATTCTGGTCACAAGTGAGACCCAGATCTTTTTGGCTATCCTGATGCTTGGCCCACCTTTGGCAACATTGGGCATCTGGAAGAGCAGACCTTACACGTTATTACTGTGCAATGTACCCTTATTGGTTTGCCAGGAGGAACATTATTAGACATTGGAGTAGCTTGCAGGTTCCAAGTACGGATAACTGGTTGGAAAACATGGCCTGGGGTATCAGGCAGAAAAGACAGACTGTAAGGTGCACGGTTGTCCTCTGAAATTTGAAAACTGGGGGCATATGGAGAGAATTCCGAGACATGGACTAAGCCAGCAGAGGAGCCCAGAAGGGGTGAGGTGGATGCTCACCTGGTATAGTTATTTTAGGGTGGTCTTTCTAATGGTGGGGGTGGGTAGGGGGGTCGGTAGACTCACATTGGGGGATATTCACAAGGACTTATCGCCGAGTTATCGCCACCTTAACGCATCAAAAGAGGAGATAGATTTAACGCCCCATTCACAAGCGGGTGCAAACTGCAGACAACGCAAGTATTCCCGCAATAACTGCTGCAAAAATTTTCTCCACGGGTGACACCACCAACTAACCCTAATGAGATGCAGAGTAGGCGTTCCCGTGCAAAAACACACGAAAACACCACCTCACCACTTTCACAACGAACTGCCAGATCTGCGATGCGAACCAAAAACAGGCGATAAGCCGCGGTAGCAGCAGGGATTTAACACCTGCCTACTGCTGGTGTTAAGCAGGACGACTACCTGCAGTATGAAAGGGAGCCCAGCCCAGAGCCACATCTGAAGACCCACAGATGCCATGGAGACAATGATCATGCAGCTCGGAGACCCATGAGGGCCACAACACCCCCCGCCACCACCCCCAGCCCCCCCGGGTCAAACACATAACTCATGATGTCGCACAATGACAACAAGAAACACATGTGTGGGCAGAAGAACGAGAAACAGTCACTCATCATTGAAGTAACAACAAAAAACTTTATTGAATACAACACAAAACACCAATGCGGAACACTTCTGTCGGGTCCGTCCGGGACAATCTTGATGTCACAGCCTGGAAAATAAAGCACAAAATCAGAACGTGTGTCATGAGCACATCAAAGGAGCGAGACACAGAGAAACAGAGAAGGAAAGAAAGGCAGAGGGAGAAAGAGAGAGAGAAAGAAAGAAAGGGAGAGAGAGAGAGAGAGAAGGAAAGGAAGGGAGAGAGAGAGAGAAGGAAAGGAAGGGAGAGAGCGAGAGAGAGAGAAGGATGGAAGGGAGAGAGAGAGAGGGAGAAGGAAAGGAAGGGAGAGAGAGAGAGTGAGAAGGAAAGGAAGGGAGAGAGAGAGAGAGAAGGAAAGGAAGGGAGCGAGAGAGAGGGAGAAGGAAAGGAAGGGAGGGAGAGAGAGAGAGGGAGAAGGAAAGGAAGGAAGGGAGAGAGAGAGAGAGAGAGAGAGAGAGAGAAGGAGGGACACTACCGCCCCGCGCACCCAGGCACCACTGCTCACCTGCTGCCACTGGTGTGTCTCCAACCACGTGCCGGTATACACTGCAAGCCAACAGGTCTTTAATCTGTAATCGAGGCCAGAGTCAATCATGGCAGAGTCCATCTCACTGCACATGGCAACAACGCCTGTCCATCCTGCGCACACATGCAGCCGCACCCTACCCCCTCCCGCCGGCCAGCGCTGGCTGTCTGCACGTGCGCACCCAGGCCCCACTGCTCACCTGCCACCAACGGTGTGTCCACCAGTGCCCATGCAAGCTCCATGCCCAGGTCCCGCCACCATGGCATGCTCCACATTATGCGGACCCGTACCGCGGCCCAGCAGGTCCCACACATGAC
Source organism: Calotriton arnoldi (assembly GCA_963921515.1). NCBI lineage: Eukaryota > Metazoa > Chordata > Amphibia > Caudata > Salamandridae > Calotriton > Calotriton arnoldi. The sequence goes on along the minus strand of CAWUFW010014635.1, from coordinate 211,910 downwards.
GCTGAGTCCTGAGGCATCAATGGCAGAGACCACATCAGTCCACACGTCATCATCGCAGGCCCCACACCCGCTCAGCAATTTTGATGCCACTAACCCTGTGCAACCCCAGTCAGCGCCACGTGGTGGTAGGCCCATGACGGCCGCAAGGCTTCGGGTGCCACTAACCCTGTGCAACCCCAGTCAGCGCCACGTGGTGGTAGGCCCGTGATGGCCGCAAGGCTTTGGGTGCCACTAACCCTGTGCAACCCCAGTCAGCACCACGTGGTGGTAGGCCCGTGACGGCCGCATGGCTTTGGGTGCCACTAACCCTGTGCGCAACAACTCATGGGCCCCTTATTATTGAGAATCGTGGAACGTCTGTCATCCAGTCACCACTGGCAGTGGGGAATGTGACGTTGTCGGCCCCTTTTATTGGCGGGGTCACATGGCCTGTGATGCCTGTGCCGGATGGGTGTGGTGTGTGTGCAAACCTGCCCTCAGGGAGTGGCCGTGACATGCTGACAACTAGACCAGTGACCTGCAGACCACTAGCGTGTAAACCTGCGACTTGTAGCTATGTGGCCCCCCCCTCGGAGCGTAAGCGGAGTGGTCTGGCATGGCGTACGCCAGACCAGCGCAGGGCTTGCAACAATGACTCTGGGGCTCTGGGCGTGGTTCAGTCCGTGTCCGGACAAGGAAGTGACTAATGCGTGCGTCCCTGTTGTAGTGTCTACGGCACCCGGAACGCAATCGGCAATGTAGCACACTGTGACTGGAATCCCACTAGATGAGCATCATTGACGTTAGGGGGAATCACTGACCCTACATTCATCCACACATTCATACATGAATGATGTAAGACATGACACAGCAGTGCGTTTCTGAATGTTTAATGCACATCCAGTGGGGTTATGCAGCTGGAGCAGTACAGGGCCATGCCAACCCCACTTCACAATATGGGCCCGAGGAGGGCCAGCCAGAGTCCATCGGGGAATGACAAGTACAGCGGAAGAAGAAGGGTACAGTCCGCAGTCTGGTCGCCGTGTCATTGGTCACCAAACAGGATATGGCAGTCCTTGTCGCAGTCCAAGGTGAGTGCAGCAGAGTGTATCGGGGGTCAGTGGAAGGTCATGGGGCCATGTGTGGCACCAAGCAGCAACAGGCCAGGTGGCGGACATGAATGCTAGTGCCTCCTTCTGAACTCAAGCCCATCCACGTCCTCGTCCTCAGATGTGTGCTCTGCCCCACCTGGTGCAGTTTCGGCAGCGGCACTGTGTGCCACTGACACATCAGGGGCCGGAGGTGGATTGTCGGCCGCACTGTGTGGCAGTGACACATCAGGTGCCAGAGTGGAAATGCCTGCCGCACTGGGAGGCACTGACACACCAGGGGGCGGAGATGTGGATGGTGTAGGGGCAGCAGCATTCATCTGCGCCATGCCTTGTGGCAGCAATGCCATGATGAGGACATGCAGGGCATGGTAGATCCCAGCTACATTTCGCTGATGTGCAGCGGTGGCTGCCATCCTTTCAGCCTCCATCCGCACCATGTCCTCCATGAGCCTCCGCATGTGTGCCATCTCACGTCTGAGATCGCTGGAGCCACTCTGAGCGGACAGGTATTCTTGTCTCCGAGTCATGACTCCAGGGATGTCAGCCAGGGCTCGTTGGAGACCATGGAGCGGCGTGTGGGTGTCCGTTAGGGACTGGAGGTGGTCCCTGATGGGACTCAGACAACCATGGATGGCGTCAAGTTTGGTAGCCATGAGGTCGAACCCCACCTGCACCTGCTCAGCCATCTCCCTCTGGACCTCCAACACACGGCGTTGGAAGGCCATGTGTTGTTCGGGGGGGTCTTGGGAGGCAGCCGGGGTTGTGGGTGCCTCCTGCTTGGTGGTTTGTGGAGTGGGTGGGGTCTCCTCGATGCAGCTGGGCTGCCCTGGTCCTGGAGGTGATTGGTGGATGAGTTCAATGATGTCTTGGAGGGCTTGGGTGTCGATGCTGGTGGTGTCCTCCTCGTCATCAATGAAGAGTGGCTGGGACTGCTCTGCAGGAGGTGTTGACGGTGCCCCTGCAATGTGAAGGGGAAATACTGTGTTACAATGTGTCCACATGTATGTAGCCGCATGGTACATGTTCACATTCAGACAGCATGGCAATGTACATTGTGACAGTGTGTAGATCAGGGCCATGATCCAGAGTCATTGTGGGTGTGTACTGTGCTCTGCTTGATTGTGCATGTGTGCCATTGTGGCCATCTCCCCCCATCCCCCCAGTACCTGGTGGTTACTCGCCCTGTTGCCGTTGTGTTGTGTCATGTCGAGCAGTGTCCGGTGCCCCGACTCCTGCCACGGTCTCCACACTGATGACTGTCGACACCAGCTCCTCCATGTCACCCAGCTCCAGCTGTGGCGCTGGGCTCCCACCTCCAGTCTGCATTGCTGCCTTCTGGTTGCCTGCGAGTTTCTCCTTGGTTTTGCGCTTGATGTCAATCCATCGCCTCTTGACCTCGTCCATTGACCTCTTGTGCTCTCCGACGGCATTCACCTTGTCCACGATGGACCGCCATAATCCATTTTTGGTGCCCAATGACACATTGGAGGCGACGAACAGTTGTTGATGGTGTTCTATCACCTCCGTGACCAGGATCCTATTCTCCCTGCGGACTGAACTTCGTCTTCCTCTTCATCTTGTCCTTGCCCTTCCCTGTCACCGAGGTCCCAGGCTGGTCGTCCGGGGTGCTTTTGGGGTTCCGCTCGTCCTCTGCGCCTGCTCCGGCTGCCTCCATGGTGCTTCGGTGTTGGTCATTTTGTGTTTGTGTGTTTTTTCTACTTTTGTAGTGATTTTCCCGCCTGCCGTGTGTGTATGGCAGGCCTGGCGCTGCTTATCGCTGATTTCCTAATCGCGAATGGGCTCATCGCACGTTTTTTGGTGTTGGGGTTTGTGTTTTTATCTCCGTCGCAGTTGTTGTATCGCGGACATTGGCCGCGTTTTCGGAAGACTATCGCATGGTACCGCCGTGTTGTGAATTCCAGGTTAACACGGGGTTATTTTCCCGCGATAGACTGCGATGTGTAAAGTTGCGTTAACATTTTTTGGAGATGTTTAGCGCACGTTCTTGTGAATATCCCCACTGTGTACGGAATTCCTTCCTTTTATCGGCGAGTCTTGTGTAATCGTCTACTCTTTCTGATGAGAATGTGTATTGTTCACTGGATACGTGCCACACTTATTTTATTCTTTTATAGTATTCATGGTTCGAACCAGTGCTGAAAACGTAATAAAAAGAATTACACAGGAAAAGTAAATTAAGCATTTGGACATTCTGAAAAAGAGTAAGAAACAGTAACTTGAAATGAAACAGTAGATAAATGAATTCGTTTTCAATGTTACTTTAATATTATGTATAACTCTTGTCAATAACAACCTGCAATGCAAATTAATTGTTGAGCTCATATCAACGGTGCAGGATCAACAACACACAACGCAGCCTTAGTTATAGCAGTACTACGCGTCATAGTCTTCCTCCTGGTTGAAAGGTGTATTTTTTATTCTGATTATGAAAACCTTTTTAATAATTAGTTATTAGTTCATGGGCGGTAAGCTAATACAGGAAAAACAGCTTGTTAAACCATGCACTGTGACAGCAACATTTGTGCTCGCCCTAATCTCCTGTACATTGTCCATCATCGCTTAAACAAAGGGGCATATTAGCAAGACCCACGTTAAAATTATCGCCGTTTTAGCGGCAGGAAACTGCCGCTAAAACGGCGATAATGGGCTTGCTAATATGCGTAATAGAATTCCAATAGAAGCCCAGGTTAGATGTCCTGCACATCTAACCTGGGCTTCTATTGGAATTCTATAACGCATATTAACAAGCCCATTATCGCCGTTTTAGCTGCAGTTTCCTGCCGCTAAAACGGCGATAATTTTAACGTGGGTCTTGCTAATATGCCCCAAATTCTTTTGTATTCAGTGGTATAATACTGAAGGGTCCTAGCTTCATTTGTAAGTTAAAAAGAAAAACTATTGACAAATTTCGATAAAAAATATCCTCCTAGTTGGCAACGTACACCCTTCCACGAAGTCTAACGCCAATCCTCGTTCGCGTAAGGAAAAACACAGGTAAACAAGATGAATTCCCTTGGGTATGTGGCAGCCACTGAGATGCTTGTCTGTGCTGCTGAAAGCTGTAACTGCATTAACATCAATATTTTACATTGATTCTGGCTCCAATTTCAAGTTACGATATTGAGAAATTTCTTAGAAAAAAATTCAATACAAAATGAGGATGGGAAATAAAGTAAACACACATGTAGTGACAGGAACAGTAGCATCACAATTGGGAACATACATGATGCCCCCCAGCTGTTTGACAGGCTTCTTTGTTTAAAAATAAATCGAAGGGAGATGAACTTCTTTAGGCTTCTGGTGGTTTTCGAAACACCAGTCCATGGTGCCTACATGAAGATATCGATAGCTAAGCAAATCCTTGAAAAAGTAAAAGAAAGACATGAGTAAAACAATTTTAGAAAAAAAATGTTAAAATACATTGTGGTTTCAACTCTAACAAATGATAGGGACTATTTTTGTGGCAGATGTTCACATTGTGCACAAGCAACAATTCCGTCACTCACCTAGAAGAGAAACAATCACTTCAGTGGTTTGACCCATGCTGTAAATTATGGAGGGTGGAAGCAAAGTGCGAATGACAATTTAACAGACAAATGGATGAATACCTCTGATTTGATGCAAAGCCATAAAAGTATGCATTATAGGTTATTTAAAAGTAAAATCATCTGTGGAGACAGCTAGCTGTTTCAAATGCCAGACCTAAAATGTAGGTTGCCCATATGTCAAAGAAAGCATTTGAACTTTCAAACTATGGGCATGATTCACTAAGGTAAACTTACACTTTTGTCTCAGTTTACTATTTTTTTAGTATTCACCAACTATTAATTTAATTTTACTAATAGTAATTTTCCAGGTGCGAATACTCTTCAGTCGGGACAGAGATAGGACAGCTTATCATGTTATGTGCGGTGTCTAGGAGTGCAGAGGCTGCACAGTCATAAAATTAATATTAGTAAAATTAAACTCATAGGGGCAGATTTACAACTTCTGGCGCATCCCTGCAAATCAGCAGGGATGCGCCAGAATAGTTGCGACACGCAATACTCTCCTTGCGCCACCACGGAAGCGCCGCATTTACAATGCGGCACACCGTGGCGCAAGGAAAGGCCGATGCGTGTCGCATCCTGTGGCGCAAGGGCGGCGCATTGCTGGAGTCGTGTCGCAAGCGTGACGCAACTCCAGCAATGCTCGTGGGCCGCCCATACCTAACGTGGTGCGCCACTCCTTACGCCTGCTTGAAGCAGGCGTAAGGATTCGCCGCAGCGGCGTCGGAAAAGTGACTCAGTGAAATCTTGTAGATTTCACTGCGTCACTTTTACGAGGCATTCCTTCGACGGAACGCCCACCCTGCGGAGGAACGCCCACATGAAACCTGACGCAGGTTTCATGTGGCGCAGGCTTTACAACGTGACGCATCTCCCTAGATGCGTCACGTTGTAAATAATGCGCAACGTGGCGCATGGTTTACGTCGCCGCTGCGTCACAAAAGTGACGCAACGGCGGCGCAAAAGTGGCGCAAGGGGCTTGTAAATCTGCCCCATAGTTTGTCAATAACAACAAATATTAAACTTAGGCAATAGCATACGTTTCCCTTTGTGAATGGAGCCCACAGTGACCAACTTGCTTAGATATAGTGGAGTATATAACATCGGAAAAGCAGACAAACACCTACATATGGGTTATTCCATTCAGCCCTACTTAGCTGTCAGGCGGTGTAATGTCAAGTATGAGTCTATAATCCAGTCATGACTTTTAGGAACCAAGAATTTCTTCATTGAGGGAAGAGGGAAAGTATGGGAGAGAAGGGAGAGAGCACAATAGAATGCTGGGAGAACAGAAGAAGAGGAAGGAAGGAGAAGGAAGTGAGAGGGAGAAATGTAAAGGGGACAGCTTCTTCATACACAGTCTCAACATGGCCTTGCTACGATAAGGAAATAACGGTGGATATTATATTGACTCCGTCAGTCTGCTCTTTCTCCCATTAAGCTAAGTATTGAACTTGTTTTAACTTGTATGTCAAATAGTGGCATATGTTTACCAACAATTAATGCACAAAACATACCAACAATTAATGCACAAAACATCTATTCGCACACCACAGCCCTTGTGACCCCCAAAACCGAATCATGAAAAGATTAGAATATTACATGCATGCTGTTTGAGAGCCTGTTACTTTTAGCAACTGTAACTAAAAACTGTGCTGTAAAAGGCAATATTTGAAACCAAGTTTTCGAAGGTTTCCTTCAAACTACCATTAGGAAGGTTAATTTACTCGCTCAGGTATGGTAACTCATCACTTTCAAACATCACCTGCTGCCACTGTCCTAGTGTGGGAAAGTTTGGACAGTGTACTTGATCCGAGCTTGTTGGCTCTATTTTCACTCATGTTCGATGGATATGCAAGAGGTTAAACTGCGAGGCTTTCAAGATTTCTGGTTTCATGCACGAGTAGCTCATCCAGTTCAGACCAAGGGCCTGATTCCGAGTTAGGTGATGCGGGAGCGGACCGCCACGCCAGCGACCCGCACCGCCAAACCCATGTGCCCACCGCCCAACAGATTACAAGTTTCCTCATGTCTGGCGGGCTTTTTCTGGCAGTCCCACGACAGTTCCCCTGAAAATGGTCAACGCAATGGGTACACCAAAAAAAAGATCCTGCACAGCATGGACTGTAATGTCCATGCTATGCAGGAACTGGGGTGCATTCACACAGGGGGGCACATGTTGTGCCCCCTACAAGCATCCCCATGCACATGAAGGGCCCCCTTTGTTTCAGGACTGGCAGACTTTTCATAGAGGAAAGACCTCCAAGAAACCACTGGCGGTCCTGAAACTTGTAAGATGCATGGTGGTACCTCAGCAGCACCACCAGAATATTATTGAGGCCCTGACTGCCGTTCCACTGCCATGCAACAGATGTTCCCTAGCTGTTTCGGTGGTGCAGTGGCAGTCCGATCGCCCAAATTGTAATGGGGCAGTCGGAGAGCAAGTGCAGCGGTGGCTGGACCACCACCACCATGCCCCCACAAGTCTAGCAGTGCTCTGACCGTCAGATTCGTAATTCGGCCCCAAGTATCACATATCCTCCTCATAGGCTTCATTTCGTTGGCACTTCCTCCCACTTCACTAGGTCAGTTCCTACCCACAACATACCCTATCTTCTTCTGCCTCTCTACCCCTGACACCACCTGTCATGCATGTAATCCCCCCGAAAGCCTCAAGAAGCTGTCACGCTCTCCAATCTCAGACTCCACTACCCTGCTCTGCTAACTGACATTCCCACCCTTCCCTTCATTTTACGCTCACTGACATTGGTAGCATTCTCCACAATTGCTGACAACATCATCTGTCTGCCTCCTTACACCACCAATCACCCTCTCTCCTCAACAACATTTTCATATCTACCACAGGCACTACGACATACTCTTGCCCTTGCCACCAATGGTAATGTTCTGCCCAATACCACATATCTTTACCCTCAATATCCCTCATCAAACCCCTGCCAGCTCCTGCAATCTACTGATTTCTTCTCCTTTGCCATCTCTGTTCAGTGTAGTGTCTTTGCCACTGATTTAGAGAAGTATACGTGACACACATATACCACATAACACTCATGACGTATGAATATGTTAAGTTGCTCAGTAAAAAAGTGAAAATGCCACACTGTGCATTGTACTTTATGATAAGTGTGCGGTCTGTGTATGTGTAAATAACAGGAAAAGCAACTAACATTTGCACTTCTTGCAATCATGAGGTGCATCATTCTACACAGAACATGCAGATGTAGAGCACTCATACAACGGACACATTTATTGAGTATCCCATACACAAGTTTTAATGTTCCCTGATATGCATCACAGAAAATGTACATGACCAATAGATAAGGACAGGGTGGAGGGCACAACTGTATTAATTAACGTTACTGGTTCTACTCTGCATCAAAGGCTTATCTGGGCCCCTCGCATCTACAGAGTCAGAACAGAAGGAAGAGGCTTCTCCTACATCGAGGCCAAGACCTGGAACGAGCTCCCGAATGCCATCGGACGCACACCCTCCCTGAACATCTTCAAGAAGACACTCAAGACCTGGCTCTTCGACTGAACGGAGCTGCTACCCCCCCCCCCCCCCCAGCGCCTTGAGACCCTCACAGGTGAGTAGTGCACTTACAATTCCCCTGATTGAGTGATTGATTCATGTGGGGGGGAGTGGGGTGGTTCAGTTTGTGTTGTTCTTTTTACATTGTTATCACATGATGCTATCTATAGCTGGCCATGTCATTGAAGCACATTTTTAGATTTCACTTACAATGGTCAAAACTCAAAAACCTGTGTGAAAAAATCCCTACAGTCCACACCTACATCACTGTTGACTACCTTTATAGAAAGCTGACCCTGATGGTATGGACCAGTCTCATGATTAAAGTCAATGTGTAAGCAACTGTGCATAGCCATAAAGTGCAACGAAAAAAAATGGATTCAGTTAAATTGCCCACTTTAGGCAGTGGGCTATGACTACCACCTGTGTGTTTCAGGAACCTTGACCACACTTCTGATTACCAAATGCACACTCAATAATGTGCCAGGTAGCTATACATGCAGTATTCTACCAATGCAAAGGGCACCTCGTGAGCCACAAATGCAACCTCAGGGAACATACACAGACACATTCATGCAAATAGGTGGAATTGGTCTTGGTGTGGTGTCAGTAATGGCCCTCTAGACATTCACTATTACTTCACATGCGTTTATAAGCAATCATTGGCTTTTCTAGTTCCTTGCGAATTGGCGTACGTTTTAGATAATTATTATAGGCTATGCACATTTCAAGAGCGTATTGATGGCAATTGTTGCCCGTCAAAGCATTAAGCTGTTAAAACCGGGACATTGGCACATACATTTAGGACATAACCATTAGCATTCATGAAATCTTGCACATTCTTGGAATACCAGAATTTGGTGCAAACAGTTTCTAATACACAGCAACACCTAAAACAGGCATCACTCTGGCTGTGCTGTGGAGCATCTAATTCTTGGATAAGATACTGTGGCCTGAAAATGCAATGTATAAAGTACCAATTCCCTCCTTTTGTTGATCTTGACCGAGGCTACATACGATGGAACCAAGATATCTTCACTGCCCTTTTGGCTACTGTTAGACATGGCTTTTCCAGCGGGATTATCCCCGGACCTTTTGCTTTTTGGCCTCCTGTTTTGGACCCTGTTTTTGTTGGTTTTATGACTCTGGGCACTTTAACAGTGCTGATCAGTGGTAAAGTGCATATGCTCTCCCTGTAAATTGTGTTTATTGGATTGGTGATTCCATGATTGGCATATTTGATTTACTGGTAAGTCCCAGTACAGTGTACTGTGTGTTCCCAGGGCCTGTAAATCAAATACTGCTAGTGGGCCTGCAGCACTGATTGTGCCACCAACACGAGCAGCCTGTAAATGTAACTCAGACAGCCACCGGGAGGGTTGGTGTGTGTCCCCTGCTTGAGGAGGATCTCTAGGGGCTTGAAGTAGAGCTTGCCTCCTGTTCTGAAGTCTCAGGAACACAAAGACTTCACCCACAGCTCCCCTGAGTTCTGACCTGCCAAGAGGTGCCTGCTGCTGTTCTGGACCTCTGGAGGTTGTTCCTGCTGTTGGGAGCTGGAAAAGTAATGCCATGACAAGAAGCGCGACGCATCTGACCTGTTTCCGATGCATCGCTGAAGAAACCGACGCAGCGCCTTCCCACGGCGGGTGAGATCGCCGCATGCCAAATCGAGTGCACGGATCTACAAAGTCCGAGATCACCGCACCTCTTCTGACGCAGGTCCTGCTGTGTGACTGCAAGAACCAATGCATCGTGGGACCACAGCTGGAGAAATCAACGCAGTGCTGCTGCCGCATCGAGAAACGGCGCATCCCTGATCCTCACGTATCGCACCGAGGTGCCAAGTCTACAAGGACACCGGGACCACAGTAAGAAACCGACGCATCACCTCCCTGCGTGGTAAGAAACTGACACAATACCTCCCCTTCAGTAAGGAACCGACACATCACCTCCCATGCGTGGCAGTAAGGAACTGACGCATCACATCCCCTGGAGTAAGGAACCGACACATCACCTTCCCTGCGTGTAAGGAACCGACGCATCACCTTCCCTACAGCTGTTCTTGCTTTTGATTTTGACGCATCCAAGGTACTTTCTGGCACATGCATCAAGGAAGGCTTTTGCAATTCCTTAATTGCGATTATTAAGGAATCGCAATTAAGGAATCGCAAAAGCCTATGCATGTAGGAATCGCTAAAAAAATAGCAATTCCTAAACATTCTTTAATTGCGAGTCGCAAATTGCGAGTCGCAAATAAGGAATGCCTTTCCATTCATTCCTATGGGCCTACAGGCCCATAGGAATGAATGGGAATTGCATGCGCAATTTGCGAGTACCAAATAGGTACTTGTAAATTGCGCATGCAATTTCAAGGGTGCCAAAAGGACACCCTGTTGCACCCCTGAAATTGTAATGTACACCCATGTTGCGCACACACATGCCCCAAGGGCATGTGTGTGTGTAACATGTAACTTTGAAAAATGCACTTAAGTGCTTTTTTTGAAAAGTTTTTGCAAATTACTGACCAGTTTTATTTTTGGGTAATTTGCAAGCCCTAATAGCGAAATCGCTATTTTAATTTGCTTCTAGCATTGCATTTAAGGAATCGCAATTTGTGATTCCTTAAATGCAATCACAATTTGCGAGTTTTGCATTTGGGATGATGCATCCCAAATGCTAAAATACCGGTCGCAAAGGGGCAGATTCTGAGAACCTGCCCGTTTGCCACCGGTATTTAGTTTGATGCATGGGGCCCTACTTGTTGAAAGTGTTGCATCTATAGTTTGCTATGAACAGAACTGTTTCTACCTTTTAAAAGACATATTTTGATAACTGTATTGTGGATTTTTGTCGTTTTGGTCTTGTTTGGTTTAGATAAACATTACTTATTTTTCTAAACTGGTGTGGTGTCCATTTGTAGTGTTTTCACTGTATTACTGTATGTGTGCACAAATGCTTTACACACTGCCTCTGAGATAAGCCTGTCTGCTCGTGCCAAGCTACCAAGGGGGTGAGCAATGATTATTTTAGAAGTGTATCCCCCTTACCCTGACTAGGAAGAAGGGTCCCTACTTTGACAACGGTGCAAACCATTGCCAACTAGAGACCCCCATTTCTAACAGCTACCATACCCAAAACTGTGGCCCTTACACTGAAAAGAATCTCCCTTCTTCAGCTGCAATGAGCAGGAGCATAGCAACCTAGGCAATAATTAACACAGGTCCCACATTGAAAATATCTTGCCAGTATCACTTATGTCTTACAAAAACCTTGATTTGAACTAAGTTATTATGGAGGGAGATTAGGAAAATGTGCCGCCTTTTCCATGAATCAAATCACCTGCTATGAAATGTACCTCTTTATGGGTGTGCACTTTCATAAGCACTGCCTTTCCATGACCGCTGATTGGACTCCGTCTCTGACATTCCCATAATGCATATGTAAATTAGGTGATATTCAGATGTAATTATCTCGGATTCACACTATTCATTATTCACGTGTGTATCAAGTATGCAAGTGTGGCGGACATTCCACACTTGGCACTTTTATATGAATGAAATAAACACCTTTCTGCTTTTTTTAAATTAAATACATTGTAAACATGCCAAGCAGTTACATTTGTGCCTGGCATAGTTGGGGCATGTGAATCTTTGATAGTTAGACCTCCAGTGTCAGAAAAATAGTGATAGGTAGAGAAAAGCATAACGTAAAAGTGTCAGACAGTCTCTATATTCTCTGTTGTATTATTGATTTCTTGGGGATATGCTTTCCAAAAATAGCTGAAAAATGCTGAATTTTTTTCAGAAAGCTAGCATTTTTCGTTCGAACCTGTCTGCCTATGATTGAAATTGAGACCAGAACAATCAGTTCTGCGAGTAAGCATCTCGTTCCCAGAAGATGTTCCTTTTCAAGGCCTGTTTCCCGAAATCAGAATCATAGAAGAAAAAAATCAATTTGTAAGTTCTGTGAACTGAATAAGTACAAAAAATGACATACAAACTCGATAAGGCTAAACACCACACCGATTGCAGATTGTGTGGGTAGTCGGATAGAAAAACTCCCTGACAGGGCCGGACTTTCATTAGAGGGCGCTCTGTCCGAAACTAAGGGGCACGTCCATCAACATAACGAATTGCGATTCCTAAATAGCGATTTTTAAGGAATCAATATTTAGGAATCGCAATTCCCTATGCATGTAGGAATCGCAAAATAAATTGTGATTCCTACACATTACCTAATAGCGATTCGCAAATTGTGAATTGATATTAGCTAATGTCACTTCATTCATTGCTATGGGCCTATAGGCCCATAGCAATGAATGGGAATGCATTCGCAATTTGCGATTACAAAATTGGTAATTGCAAATTGTGAATGAAATTGCAAGGGTGACAGGGGGCCTAAGGCCCCCCTGATGCACCCCCCCAAAAGGTAAGTGTGCATATGTGGCGCACACACTTGCCCTAAGGGCATGTGTGTGCGCCACATATCACTTTGAAAAATGCACTTTAGTGCATTTTTCAAAGATTTTGCAAATTACCATCAATTTTAAGTTGATGGTAATTAGCGTTTCCTAAATGCGAAGTCGTATTTAGGAAAGGCTTGATGCATCTCAAATAGGGAATCGCAATTTGCGATTCCCTAGATGCATTCGCAATAAATTGTGATTACCTATTTTGCGAATGCAATTCCTTTGATGCATCGTAAAAGGCATTTTACCGGTCGCAAACGGGCCGATTCTGCGAATCGGCCCGTTTGCAACCGGTAAAATGCTTGATGCATGTGGCCCTAAGTGGCTTATTTACAAGCCCCTTGCGACGCCGGTGCGTCACTTTAAATATGGGAAAAAGTGACGCACCGCCGGGACAAGGGGCTTGTAAATAAGCCCATAAAATTGGTGCCCATCCAAATCGCTCTCCTCCACTTCCTCCCCATCCGCCCCTTCCCATTGGTGACCCTAATGGGGTTTCCTTTTGTGATCACAGGCCACGTTCTGGCTGAATATTTCAGACTGTGACCAATCTGGAACACATATTTGCACCTTGTCCCCTCACCTCAATTAACTCTTCAGTTGCTAAATTGGAGGTGAGAGTCCCTGGCAGGGGGCTGAAAGAGAAGAAAGGGGGAGTGGGAGAGAGACTTTCTTAGTTTGTAAAGAAATAAGTGCCAGGGCTCTCGTCAGGAGGCCACTGCTGCTTGCACCACACATTGCCCCTGCTATGCTGCCAAAGATAGTAGCAACACAACTATTAATCAACTCACTCCTACAAGCGTGACAATTCGGACTATTTCAGGAACCCAAAGCTATAAGAATAGCTTGGGCAGCACATAATAGTCATTTTAATGTAGATTGAATTATTAATTAACTGTTGCTGTGGACATCTCTAAATTAGCCAGACAGCGCCACCTTGTGGCAAACTGCCAAGCACTGGTGTTGACAATTAAGTGCTGGTGCAGAGCACCAGAAACCACCAGCTCAAATTAAACACTGGAGAGAGGTAAATGACAGAGGCTAAGAAAATTAAAGGAGAGACACATGTTCAAAATGGTTTAAGGAATTGCTTCATTGCATATGCTATTTTACACCTACAGATGCACTACAAATCAACTTTCATGATGTTTTGTAGATAATGCTGGGTGCACCATTAATCACTGCATTGATCGAGAAATGAACACAGATGCCACATACTGTCTGTGCATCACCATGGGACAGGTCAGCCTTTCTATGGTCCTTTGGTCCTTGTTGGAGTGGGCCCTTGAACATTTTGCCTTCACTTCTTCCACTAGAAGAGCTCTCTGCAAAGCCCAGAAGGCCATTAGACAAAAGCCCTCCACAAGCTAAGCAGCAGCCGTGAAACATATGACATCAACTCACAAAAGAATAGTCTGGGAACATAAGGAGGAGGAACCAAAAAGAATAGGCTATTATTCTTCAGCTGCTCAAAGATCAAAACCAAGCACACTTGTGGGATCACATCAACAAATTAAAAAACAGCAATGTTGTCAGGGAAAATGGTGTTACAGAAGCAGCACGGTTAATACACGTATCAGAGCTATACGTGGATCAGTCCTCAGCCTCCTAGTTTATCAGCCAGTCCATGGCAATGCACTGCAAGCAAAATTCCATCTGAGACTCAACAACCAGGGATACAAAGTCCAGTCCTCCGAACAGAGCTGAATCATGGCAAGATTCAGATTTTCATCCTGTCAAGACCCAGAATGCTATTGTGGAATTAACAAACATAAAGAAGGTTGAGAGCATAATCAGGCACCTGAAAAATGACAGAGCACCAGGCCCTAATGGCCTCCCTGCTAGCTTATTCAAATGTGCCCCAGACAATAGGGCTATGTTGTTAACTCCGCTCTTTAACTTCGCCTTTTATACTGACATCGTCCCTGAAGCCTGGAGAGGGTCTATTCCATGTTTTATATAAAAGGAAGGGGATCGGACAATTGCCCCATATTATCATCTTATTGCACTTCTGGACATAGAAGCCAAAGCCTACACCAGTGTCCTATTGGAGCAGCTAGAGGCCTGGGTGAGAGAGCAGGATGTCTTGCCATTCTTTCAATCAGACTTCCGGGCTGAGGCATCTACCTTGGATACCATCAAAGCACTATCAATCCGCACAAAACAACAGGATACCTCTCTTCTGCTGTTTTATCGATTACAGTGTGGCATTTGATAGGGTTGACCGGACAACCCTAAGGAGGATGTTTGATGCCTGGGGTAGACCCCCATTGCTGCTAAGAGCAATAACTTCATTATACTCTGGGACATGGGTTCTTGTAAAAACTAGGCTCAGCACGGTCACACATAACATTGACACCAATTGAGGCCTAAAGAAAGGCTGCGTCTTGGCCCCCCTGCTTTTTAATCTATATACCTCCGATTTAGGGAAAGGTTTGGAGTCTGGTTGCCTGGTCTCCCAAGTTAGGAAGTACCAAGTTGCACATTATTGAATATGCAGATGACATTGTGATCACACCAAAACAGGTATCCAATGGGCATTGAAACCCCTGAATATATATGCAACTTGGCCAATCACCTCCAAATAAATCAAGACATTACAAAAGTCCTTATATTTGGGAGATACCGGAACAAAAAGAATGCATTCTGACACCTGGGATGCAAGACAATTAATACAATGAAGAAATATAGATACCTGGGTGAGTGGTTTAGTGAAAACATCAAATCAGCAGTACAAGCAAGGTTTCTCAAAAAGAAAGGAGCATCCACTTTCTACGGCAATGGCCAACTGAACCGGCAACTAAGTAGTGCCTCAACAGCCCCTATACTCAGGATAATAAATGTGACACTCCTCCCAGCCTTACAGTATGGCCACCACGCTTACCCAGGTGCACTAGACTCAGCCTTGGAGCAAATTCAATGTAGCTCGTACAGAAAATCCTCCAAACAGCCAAGATATATACACCGCTCAAGATTAAGACTAGAATTTGGCCTTGTTCTGTAAAGCTTTCTGTTCAGGTTCCGTCCAGCCAATCAGAGCATTCCCGATGGCACGTGCATTCGCTATTGCACGCGAAACTGTCTTGAAGAGATATCACTATCATTTTCTGCTTAAATTTCGCAAAAATTACTGAATGGATTTACACCAAATAGGCAAAAGGCAATTCCTTGAACCAACATCTACCTCCCTGCCAAATTTGGTACAGGTCCGTTCAACGGTTCAGGCTGTAGCTATAGCTAAAGGTTACTATGGGAATTAACATTACAAATGCATCCTTAATTCACACCCCAAATTCTTGGTCCCCACTGCACGGATCACCCCCAAACTTTCTATGACAACCAGAACCCACCTTGACACTTTTTTTTAAAATTTCATGCAGATTAGTCTAACAACGCCAAAGTTATAGCCTAGTCAAAAAATCCTTTTCCTATGGAAACTAGGTCCTAACTATAACTACCTACTGGCGACCGTATATATATATATATATGATGTGAACAAGACCGAGTTGTCTTGGTCGAAACGCGTCATGCTGGGCACTGGCCAGGACTGACTGGTTGCTGTGTATTCCACATTTGAATAAAGCCCCGCACTTCAAACGTTTCCATTGAGTGGTCCGTACCAGTTTTGCGCCGGTGGAAGGTGGTGGCGAGCCAGGATTTGCTTCAGTATGTGTATATATATATATATATATATATATATATATAGCTCATTTTCACACAGACATCCCGCAAAATTATGAATACACATATATATATATATATATATATATATATATATACATATCAGTAGCGGCTCCTGGTGGCAGTGCTACCGGGCGGTGACGTGGGGCGGGAGAGGGGCAGGTTGGGGGGTAGTAAACACCGGAATACAGATGAATGCAGGTAAGTAGACAATTAAATCAATAAAATGAATTTCGTTCCGCGCTGCATCGCATTTTGTGATGCAGCGCTCGCAACGAAATTAGTTTTATTGATTTTATTGTCTACTTACCTGCATTCATCCGTATTCCGATGTTTACTACCCCCACCCTGCCCCTCCCCGCCCCACATCACCGTCCGGTAGCACTCCCACCAGGAGCCGCTACTGATATATATATATATATATATATGTATATATATATATATATCGTCCAAAGTTTGCCACAGCATTGTGTGCGTCCTCAATGCTGTGGCAAACTTTGGACGATATATTCCGGCCTGCCTGGGTCGGGAGGGCAGCATCGCCACGAGAATGAAGTGGACTGCTGGTTTTTGATCCACAGAAACCGAGATGGCAGGATGAAAGGCGACGTGCATGGTGCAGGTAACTGGTCTGGGGACACTATTCAAGCGTCTGTGCAAGATATGCTGTGAAGCAGAATCCATTAAAGATATTATTTCAACACACAGGACTACAGGTCCCAAGCAGCCTTTCAATTAGCATAGCCCAGCAGAGGGCGATATAATCAGGGTTTGCGGGACTCTTCCTGTTTGTATCTGCTCACAGCGCGCCAGCCCGTGATCAAGGTGCAGGAGCACCGAAACGCGTAGGGCAAAGCTACTGCTATTTCCAGCGATGTTACCTGCACTGTTGAATAAAGGATTGCTGATGCTGATCCGGCTTTTCATTGTGTGCGTCCTCAATGCTGTGGCAAACTTTGGACGATATATATATATATATATATATATATATATATATATATATATATATCAATTCCAAACATTCCTTAACCTCCGGTTACGGCGAAAAAGAATGAGCGAACTCCTCTTCATGGTATTGAGATATCTTTTTTATTTCTCTCTTCTGCCTGCCATGACGCGTTTCGGCCGGTACAACGGCCTTGATATATATATATATATATATATATATATATATATATATATATATATATATATATATATATATATATATATATATATATATATATATGAACACCACATCCGATTCCTCACAATTAAAACCGGACACCGACACAGGGGGATTTAGGAATTTAAAAGTCTTTATTCCTCCATTACGCTGCGACGCGTTTCGGCATTCACTGCCTTGATCAATATATATATATTACCTACTGGCGGTCGCCAGTAGGTAGTTATAGTTAGGACCTCGTTTCTATTAAATATGCGTTTTTTCTTTTGCCAATATCTTTGGCGCCGTTTGACGAATCTTCGCGAAATTTTCAAATCTAATGGTTAAGTCAGGTCAGCTCCTGTTTTCAAAGTTTTGGGGTGATTCGTTGAGTGGGGCTGAGAAAAAAAGGGGGGTCCCAAAATGCATTTTCTCCATGTTAATTTCCATAGGAAACTTTAGACAAAGCTACAGCCCGAACTGCTGAACGGAATTACACCAAATTTGTCAAAATGGTAGGTCTTGGTTCAGAAAGCGTTCTTTTATTTAAATGGTGTAAATCCATTCAGTAGTTTCAGAGAAATTAAAAAATTAAAATATCGATATCTGGTGGCCGAGGAGGATTCCCGAACCCTCCCGAGCACGAGCTTCATTTTGATTGGCTGTCAACACTCCAAACCAAGAAGTGCTGGCAGCCATCTTGTGACTCGGTAAAAAGATAAAAAAAACAAGAAAAGAAGGCAGGGTAGAAACTCCCTGACCCCCTAGGCCTGCTCAGGGGGTCCCACAGGCCCAAAAAAAGCATTTGGTTTAAAAAAAAAAATCAACAGAATTCGTGCTGGGTGCACAAATCCCACCGAAATTTTTAAAAAAACGAAGCGTGGTCTCCCTCGCTTCGTTTTAATCAGCCCCCGGGTGGGCCAGGTCCCAGGGGCATTGTGACATGTATATGCGGGGGCCATGCGGGCCCCCGCAGCCCCGGGGACCACCACCTTCCCGGGGCTTTTTTCATTAAAGGGTGGGGGGCCTCACAGGCCCCCCTAAGCCCCGGAGACCGCCACCTCCCCGGGGGTTTCTTTATTAATGGGTGGGGGCAGTGGGCCCCCCAAGCCCTGGGGACCGCCACCTCCCCGGGGCTTTCGTTATTAATGGACGGGGGGCATCGCAGGCCCCTCCATGGCCCTGGGGACCGCCACCCCCCAGGGCCGGCTTCGGCAATGTCCCAGGATGCCCACCCCTGGGACATTGCAGTTTGCAATGACAGGGCGGGAGCACTGCTCCCGCCCTGTCATTGCAAACTCTGCGTCGCTTCATGGAAGCGAGAGCAGGAAAACTGCTCTCGTTTCCATGAAGCGAAGCAGAATTGCTTTTGGACAAGGGGAGCTGCATGTCAGCAGCTCCCCTTGTCGAAAAGCAATGCCGGCTCCTACAGGAGGTGGGGAGCTGGCTGGGACCGCAGGGGCATTGGGGCTCCCCCACGGTTCCCAACGTGAGAGCCGGCCCAGGGAGATGGGGTCCCCAGGCCAGAAGTGGCCCAGGGAAGGGGGACCACGCGGCCCCCCTCCCCTAATTAAAAAAAAATGGCCAGGCCCCAGAGGATGGGGTCCCCAGGGCAATAGTGGCCCAGGGAAGGGGGCCACGCTGCCCCTTCCCGTAATTAAATAAATAATAAAAAAAATAAAGAGGCAAAGCCCCGTGGGATGGCCTCAGGAGGGGGGCTACGCAACCCCCTTCCCTTTTAAAAAAAAAAAAAAAAGTAAAAAAAATGTCTCAGGCCCTGGGGGGTGGGTCCCCAGGGCCCAAAAAATAGTAAGAGAAGGGGGGACAAACAGCCCCCTTCTAAAAATATCAAAAGAAAAGAAAAACCGGCATCTCGCTGGAGGCCCCGCCCCCTCCCTGCACTACTCTGCAAACGCACCTCCTAGCACGTTCTGGGCTGGGGGATTAAGTCCCCTAGAATCTTAAGGGTCCTTAGGGGCCAACTAGCCCACCAGGTACCTCCAGTAAGCCCCACACGGTGGGATTGCTGAGAGGTGTCAAGAGGCCAAGCCCATTTTTACACCACTCTGCAAACGCACCTCTTGGCGCACTGCTGGTGGGGCGATGAGTTCTTCTTGTGTCCTGAGGACCTCAGGACTAAAGTGGACTTCATCCCCCGTGCAGCAGTGCACCAGGAGGCGTGTTTGCAGAGTGGTGTAAAAAGGGGGCGTGGCCTCAGATCACTCTCAGCAATCCAGCTGTGTGGGGCTTACTAGAGATAACAGGAGGGCTAGTTGGCCCCCAGGGACCCTCAGGGGGCAAGGGGACTTCATCCCCCATCCAAGAGCACGCCAGGGAGCGTGTTTGCAGAGTGGTGGGCAAAGGGGGCATGGCCTACTATGAGAACTTACCAATTCTGTTGTGTGGGACTTACTGGAGGTAATAGGAGGGGTAGTTGGCCCCCAAGGACGTCCTTGGGGTCAACTACCCCTCCTGTTACCTCCAGTAAGCCCCACACAGTGGTATTGCTAAGAGGTCTTCGGAGGTCACGCCCCCCTTTCTCCACCACTCTGCAAACGTGCCTCCTGGCACACTACGGGTTGGGGGATGAAGTCCACTTTACTTACGGCTATTGGCGTTGTAAATGTAAAAGTTTTTCACAATTTTTTGGGGAGTGGAGTGGATGTACATTGTGTGTGCTGGAATTATGTGGTATGTTGTGCAGTGAAATTATGTGGATAGAAAGTATTTGGTATTTAGTGTATAGGAATTATGTAGAGTTGGATTATGTGTTATGGAAGAGTAATTATGTGGTAAAAAGAAGGAATAACTGAGGAGCACTTCTGGACCTAGTCAGAGGTATGAGCAGGGTCACTGGAATTATGCGACTGTTTGGATGCACCGACTTTCACACAATTATACATTTTCCGCATTAGCCACAAAATCCATAATCTGCTGCCTAATCTGCAGATTTGAACAAAAAAGCCTTTTTTCTAGCTCAAAACGTTACTAACCCTGGGCGCAGTACTACTCTACGCTCGTGGAGCGTGCGTAGTTTGCGCTACTACGCGAATTGCAAGTAGCACAGTGCAAAAACGCGTAGCGTAGCGGGCATTTTTTGCTTGCTCGCGGTCCTCAACGTCAAGTTGGCGACCGCGAGCGAGCAAAATCAACATCCCGGCGAGACATTTTCCTCGTTCGCGATCAGCAACATCAAGTTGCCGATCGCGAGCATGGAAAATAAACCTCCCGGCGAGATTCTCAATGCGGGGAGGTCAGGTTTCTCATTGCGAGTGGTCGCGTATGCTCGCGACCGCTCGCGATGAGAAACTAACAGTCTGCGTTGAGAAAGCTGCCGCTCGAGTACAAATCTACTCAAGCGGCAGAAAACGACCGCTTGCACTGTGCAAGATGCCGTTTGCAATGATTGCACAGTGCGGACAAGCATCCGGCACTGTGCAATCAGTGCGAACAGCATTTCCCTACCACACTACGCAGTTTGCGTAGCTATGCGTAGCGTGCATAGTGCGAAGTGCACTTCGCGTAGCTACGCGTAGTGCTACTACGCAAACTACGCCCAGGGTTAATTACATTACCAAAAATGCAGCGACGAGTGTTACAGCGTAGTGGAAGGTCCTTTGCAAACCTAGAATGGTCACGTGTTACATATTGCAAAATGTGGGTGTTAAATTGGTACTAATGGTGTGCAAGCCACTCTTGCTTCTTTCTGCGCCTCTCTTGCCACTTTCTGCCATTTCTGTTGCTTCTTTCTGCACCTTTCTTTCTTTTTCTGCACTTCTCTTGCCTCTTTCTGCACATCTCTTCTACTTTCTGCACCTCTTTTGCCTCTTTCTGCACCTCTGTTGCCTCTTTCTGCACTTGACTTGCTTCTTTGTGCACCCTTCTTGCCTCTTTCTGCACCTCTCTTGCCTCTTTCTGCACCCCTCTTCCTTCTTTTTGCACCCCTCCTGCCTCTTTCTGCACCTCTGTCCCTTCTTTCTGCACTTCTTTTCTTCCTCTCTGCACCTCTCTTGCTTCTTTCTGCACCCCGCTTGTCTCTTTCTGCACATCTCTTCTACTTTCTGCACCTCTTTTGCCTCTTTCTGCACCTCTGCTGCCTCTTTTTGCACCTCACTTGCTTCTTTGTGCACCCCTCTTGCCTCTTTCTGCACCTCTCTTGCCTCTTTATGCACCCTTCTTCTCTCCTTCTGCACGCCTCTTGCCTCTTTCTGCACATCTCTTCTACTTTCTGCACCAGTTTTGCCTCTTTCTGCACCTCTGTTGCCTCTTTCTGTACTTGACTTGCTTCTTTGTTCACCCCTCTTGCCTCTTTCTGTACCTCTCTTGCCTCTTTCTGCACCCCTCTTCCCTCTTTCTGCACCCCTCCTGCCTCTTTCTGCACCTCTGTCCCTTCTTTCTGCACCCCTCCTGCCTCTTTCTGCACCCCTCCTGCCTCTTTCTGCAACCCTCTTGCCTCTTTCTGGACATCTCTTCTACTTTCTGCACCTCTTTTGCCTCTTTCTGCACCTCTGCTGCCTCTTTTTGCTCCTCACTTGCTTCTTTGTGCACCCCTCTTGCTTCTTTCTGCTCCCCTCTTGCCTCTTTCTGCACCCCTCTTCCCTCTTTCTGTACGCCTCTTGCCTCTTTCTGTACATCTCGTCTACTTTCTGCACCTCCTTTGCCTCTTTCTACACCTCTGTTGCCTCTTTCTGCACTTGACTTGCATCTTTGTGCACCCCTCTTGCCTCATTCTACACCTCTCTTGCCTCTTTCTCCACCCCTCTTCACCCTTTCTGCATCTCTGTTGCTTCTTTCTGCACTTCTCTTGTCTATTTCTCCACCCCACTTCCCTCTTTCTGCACCTCTGTTGCTTCTTTCTGCAACTCTCTTGCTTCTTTCTGCATCCCTCGTGCCTCTTTCACAGCCCTCTTCCCACACCCCTCTTGCCTCTTTCTGCACCTCTGTTCCTTCTTTCTGTACTTCTTTTGTTTCTTTCTGCATCTCTCACTTCTTTCTGCAACCATTTTGCCTATTTCTCCACCCCTCTTGCCTCTTTCTGCACCTCTGTTGCTTCCTTCTGCACTGCTCTTGCTTCTTTTTTCACTCCTCGTGCCTCTTTCACACCCCTCTTCCCTCTTTGTGCACTCCTCTTGCCTCATTCTGCACCTCTGTTCCTTCTTTCTGTACTTCTTTAATTTCTTTCTGCACCCCTCTTGCCTCTTTCTGCACCTCTGTTGCTTCTTTCTGCACCTCTCTTGCTTCTTTCTGCATCCCTCGTGCCTCTTTCACAGCCCTCTTCCCACACCCCTCTTGCCTCTTTCTGCACCTCTGTTCCTTCTTTCTGTACTTCTTTTGTTTCTTTCTGCATCTCTCACTTCTTTCTGCAACCATTTTGCCTATTTCTCCACCCCTCTTCCCTCTTTCTGCACCTCTGTTGCTTCTTTCTGCACCGCCTTGCCTCTTTCTCCACCCATCCACCCTCTTTCTGCACCTCTGTTGCCTCTTTCTGCACCTCTGTTCTTTCTTTCTGCACTTCTTTAGTTTCTTTCTGCACATCTCTTGCTTCTTTCTTCACCCACGTGCCTCTTTCTGCACCCCTCTTCCCTCTTTTTGCACCCCTCTTGCCTCTTTCTGCACCTCTGTTGCTTCCTTCTGCACTGCTCTTGCTTCTTTTTTCACTCCTCGTGCCTCTTTCACACCCCTCTTCCCTCTTTGTGCACTCCTCTTGCCTCATTCTGCACCTCTGTTCCTTCTTTCTGTACTTCTTTAATTTCTTTCTGCACCCCTCTTGCCTCTTTCTGCACCTCTGTTCCTTCTTTCTGCACTTCTTTTGTTTCTTTCTGCACCCCTCGTGCCTCTTTCTGCACCCCTCTTCCCTCTTTCTACACCCTTCTTGCTTCTTTCTGCACCTCTGTTCCTTCTTTCTGTTCTTCTTTTGTTTCTTTCTGCACCTCTCTTGCTTCTTTCTGCACCCCTTTTATCTCTTTCTGTACCCCTCTTGCCTCTTTCTGCACCTCTGTTCCTTCTTTCTGTACTTCTTTAATTTCTTTCTGCACCCCTCTTGCCTCTTTCTGCACCTCTGTTCCTTCTTTCTGCACTTCTTTTGTTTCTTTCTGCAGCTCTCTTCTTTCTTACTGCAGTCCCTAGCCTCTTTCTCCACCCCTCTTCTCTCTTTCTGCACCCCTATTGCCTCTTTCTGCACCTCTGTTCCTTCTTTCTGTACTTCTTTTGTATCTTTCTGCACATCTCTTCTTTCTGTACACAAATGGAAAGTATACAAAAAGAGAGAGAGGGACCCAACCACCAAAGGGGAGGGGTACCAAATACGACAAAAAGTCACAAAGAATCCCCCCTTGGGTAAAAAACACCTATACAACACCACATTCAGACGAGAAACCTTATATCACCAACACGTTAACAATAAACAAAGGATCCAAGAAATAAACAAATCAAGTTAGTTCTCAATGAATAGTACAAATTTATTAAATTCAGTATACAATAATTAAAAATTCATCTTAAAACTTCACAGTAATTTTCTAACGTTCATCATAAAACAATAATCAAAGAAGCTTTATCAAGTTAAAAAGGATTCGACACACATGTCTTGAGGGCAGATCAATACATACAATTAAAAAAACAAAACACAAAAAAACATATATGGGAGAACGAGCAGGAAAATTGTTTCCAAGTCACAGGTATAGCCACATAATCATACACAGATCAAATGTCAACTCATGAGAGAAATCTCTCCTTTGTTTTGTACTCAGTAACAGTTGTCCACATCGATTTAAAATGGGCTTCCCTTATCTGTGCATCGACGCGTTTCGGTGGGCACTATGTTTAGGCCAACACCTTCTTCAGGATAATAAAATTGCTCCCAATTTATCACTCACTTTCTGTAATAGCAATAACAACCCGGGGGCATGCGGGGGTTGGTTTTAATTTTATGTGGGGGCCTCTGTCTCAAGGCCCCAGGGGACCACCACCCCCGGGCTTTAAAATGGTGCTGGAGGGCTCTCTGCCCTCCCGCAGCCCCGGGACCGCCACCTCCCCGGGCTTCTTTTTTAAAAGAATGACCTGTGTGGGGGCTCCTGCCCCACATGCCCCGGGACCGCCACCTCCCGGGGCACTAAGAAAATACATGTGGGGTCCGTTTCAGACCCCGAAGCCCCGGGGACCACCACCTCCCCGTGGCTATGTAGAAGTGGGGAGGGGGCCGCGCGGCCTCTCCTGGAGCCCTTGATGGCCCTGGGGACCACCACCCCCAGGGCCGGCTCCTGCAGTGTCCCGGGTACCTACCTCGGGACACTGTGGTTTGCAATCACAGGACCGGAGCCTCGCGGCTCCCATCCTGTGATTGCAAACTTGCTGCTTCATTGAAGCGAGAGCAGGAAACCTGCTCTCACTTCAATGAAGCAAGCAGAATTGCTTTCCATAAGGGGAGCTGCATGTCAGCAGCCCTTATGGAAAAGCAATGCCGGCTCCCGCAGGACGCGGGAGCCGGTGGGACCGTGCGGAGATTGGGGACCCCCACGGTCCCCAACGAGTAGCCAGGCCCCGGGGATGGGGTCCCGGGGCCATTAGTGGCCCGGGAGGGGCCACGCGGCCCCCTTCCAAAATTAAAAAAATAATAATAATTAGGGGGCAGGCCCTGGGGGATGGGGTCCCCAGGGCCAATAGATTAGAAAAAGAAGGGGGCCACACAGCCCCCTTCTTAAAAAAATGAATAAAAAGACCGGCATCTCGCCGGAGGCCACGCCCCTGCTTGCAGCACTCTGCAAACGCGCCCCTGGCGCGTTTGCAGAGGGGGACGAATTCCCTTGAATACTGGGGGTCCCTGGGGGCCAACTAGCCCACCAGGAACCTCCAGTATGCGCCAGGGAGCTGCGTTGCAGAGAGGTGTACAGAGGCCACGCCCCTTTTACACCTCTCTGCAATGCAGCTCTGTGGCGCTTTTGGACGTACATGGTGGGCTAGTTGGACTCCAGGGACCCTCAGGATTCAAGGGGACTTAATCCCCCAACTTAAAACGCGCCACGGGCGTGTTTGCACAGTGGTGAAGGGAGAGGCGGGGCTTCAGGTGACATGTGTGCAAACAGGCCCCGTGGCGCTTTTAAGATGGGGAATTAAATCCCTTCAATCCTGAGGGTCCCTAGGGGCCAACTAGCCCACCAGGTACGTCCAGAGCGCCACAGAGCTGCGTTGCAGAGAGGTGCAAAGGGGCGTGGCCTCTGAACACCTCTCTGCAACGCAGCTCTCTGGCGCATACTGGAGGTATCTGGTGGGCTAGTAGGCCCCTAGGGACCCTCGGGATTGAGGAGGAATTAATTCTCCAACTTAAAACGTGCCACAGGGCGTGTTTTCAGACATGTCACCTCAGGCCCCACCCCCTTCCTTCACCATTGTGCAAATATTCCTCTAAAATCAGCCGAACTACGAATTCCGATTTACTCACCTGTTATCAGGAGAGACCTCAGTGCTGCATCTTTGAGCCCAGTACTGATCCTGAAAAGTAATTTTAACCGTTCTTACCAGTAACTTGAATTTCCTTCCATAGGATATCATTGACTGGTTTCACTTCTGTGTCGATTTTTGAAACATACAAATATTCCTCTAAAATCAGCCGAACTACGAATTCCGATTTACTCACCTGTTATCAGGAGAGACCTCAGTGCTGCATCTTTGAGCCCAGTACAGATCCTGAAAAGTAATTCTAACCGTACTTACCAGTAACTTGAATTTCCTTCCATAGGCTAACAGTGACTGGTTTCACTTGGAAATTCTTGTGTGTGGAGTTTTGGAACTTTATAATATTCCTCTAAAATCAGCCGAACTACTGAATTCCGATTTACTCACCTGTTATCAGGAGAGACCTCAGTGCTGCATCTTTGAGCACAGTACTGATCCTGAAAAGTAATTCTAACCGTACTTACCAGTAACTTGAATTTCCTTCCATAGGCTAACATTGACTGGTTTCACTTGGAAATTCTTCAAAGTGTGGAGTTTTGGAACTTTATAATATTCCTCTAAAATCAGCCGATCTACGAATTCCAATTTACTCACCTGTTATCAGGAGAGACCTCAGTGCTGCATCTTTGAGCCCAGTACAGATCCTGAAAAGTAATTCTAACCGTACTTACCAGTAAATTGAATTTCCTTCCATAGGAATCCATTGTCTGGTTTTCAGCAGAAAAGTTTCAAAGTGTCGATTTTCACAAACTACAAATATTCCTTAAAAATCGCCTGTATGACTTAAACGCATTCTTTCAACTGTTTACAGGAGATGCACCAGTGCTGGATCCAGGATCCACCACTGAGTAAGAAAAAGTAACGATAACACTACTTACCTGCTAAGTGAATTTCATCCCATAGGATAACATTGGTGATTCTATTTGAAAAAGTTTCTAAGTGTCAACTTTTAAAATACAATAATATTCCTTAAAAATCACTACTGTAACCAAAACGCTTTACTCAACTGTTTACAGGAGATGTCCAGGACTGAATCTAGGATCCAGTCCTGTGGTTAGAAAAGTAATCCATAAAGTAACTAATTGCATTTAACTAGAAATTCAAATTGAGCTCAATGTTGCATTGTGTTTGAAATTGTGTTGCCCATTGCAAGAACTGTAACTACTGTACTTAAAAGTCTATTGCCTATTTGCAAAGTATTTAAACTAAAGGAATTCATTCTGAGAAAGTATATTTTGTAATGTAATGTATAATGTAATTATAATGTAATTTAAAAAAATAAAATATCTAAAAATAAATAGTTTAAAAAAATGTAGTAAATCAGTATCAAAAAAATAAATATAACAATTAATACATTTAAAAATTGTCATTTACAAAACCTTTGAAATTCATTGAAAAAACCATAGGTTTGAGGCACGTTACAGTTAGGAATTAGCATTTAAAAACCTTTGAAATTCACTGAAAAACCATAGGTTTCAGGCACGTTATAGTTAGAAATTAGCATTTAAAAAACCATTGAAATTCACTGAAAAACCATAGGTTTCAGGCACGTTATAGTTAGAAATTAGCATTTAAAAAACCATTGAAATTCACTGAAAAACCATAGGTTTCAGGCACGTTATAGTTAGAAATTAGCATTTAAAAAACCTTACAAATTCACTGAACAAACCATAGGTTTTAGGGACAGTTATAGTTAGTTGGACATTGCACTCGTAGAAAACCCGTGAAATTCCCCTGTTATAGTTAGTTCAGCTAACTATAACTCGCGCCCGCAATGCACTGCTGATGACGTCACATATTACATCACTCATGACATGGTCAGTGACATCACTGATGACATCACTGATGACATCTCAAATGGCATCACTGATGACATCACTGATGACATCATCCGTGTGATAATTTCATGCATCTTCTCACACCCTAATATAACTTTTGATACACCCACTCTAAATTACAGACTGCCATTCTCAAAACCATAGACACTCCAACACCAATAACTACATACCCACTCACTGATTCTTAGGTCTACACACACATCCACTCACTCACCTGTACAGTCACTCATACTTACGGTCACTCAGTACAGGACTATCATATGCACTCATACACCTACATAGACACTCACACACCGCCACTCATCCATAGAGGTACTCACACACCTAGTCAGTCATGCAAATAATTAATCACACTGCCATTTACTCACCTATACAGTTATACACACACCAGCTCACTTACTCATACAAATACTAGCACATTCTTACGCTCTTATACAATCACTGATACAAGCACACACTCATCCATACAGTCTCTCTCACAATCACACACTCTAGCTTATAGCTATTTATATACTCCAACACACATATATACTGCCTTTCACATATGTAGTTACTCACACATGTACCACTGGGACATACATTTACTCACTAACACACTCTTACACACACTTACCCACCCATACAGTCTATCACAGATGCACTCTTGAAACCATCCACCCAGTGAATCACCCACTCACACATCTATGCACAGAGTCGCACACACCCCACCCACACAAACACTCAGGCACCCATACAGATACTCAGACAACCAATCAATAACTCATATAGACACTCATGTAGCTATTCACAAACCCATGCAGCCACTTACACAGCAACAGACAGACGGATACAGACATTCACCCAGTTTAGTCACTAACCCATGCATTCAGTAAGATACGTTTAATCACTCACTTATAGAGTTAGTCACGCACCTACTAAATCATCCATACAGACACTTATACACCCACTCATTCTTCATTACGCCTTTCCCTATATATATTAAAAATATTTAAACTTTACAGAAACACACAGTCACTGGATGATGTCATCAGTGATGTCATTTGAGATGTCATCAGTGATGTCACTGACCATGTCATGAGTGATGTAATATGTGACGTCATCAGCAGTGCATTGCGGAGCGCGAGTTATAGTTAGCTGAACTAACTATAACGGGGAATTTCACGGGTTTTCTACGAGTGCAATGTCCAACTAACTATAACTGTCCCTAAAACCTATAGTTTTTTCAGTGAATATATATATATATATATATATATATATATATAGGCTCATTTCTCACACAGACATCACGCAAAATCATGAATAGCATCAGGGAATCACACTGACACTCTACACAATGGTTCTATGATTCCTACAACACTACTAGGACTGTGTATTAGGTCAACAAAACTTCAGAAGATAGAGACTTGGAGCCTCATTTACTCATTTATAAGGAAGTCACATAACACAGCAAGTCACTGATTGCTGTAAAGTTTGCATACTGGAGGGATGTTTGTACTTGTAATTGACATATATTTTGCAATAATAAGTTAAAACTGACCAGATGGCTCAGTGAGGCAAACGCTCCTCATGCAATATATGGTGACCCGCTACTCACAAATTAGAATCCAAGCATACCCAACTCAGACTCGCAATCTTCCATGCCCCATAAATGATTAGTACTAAATTGAGAAACAGCAACTCCTGTTTTTACAGCACTAAGAAGAAGTAGAATTGTGGTATTAATTCTTATATACAAAACATTATTATTATTATATAGAGTGTGACTTACCCTGGAAAACGTTTTGGCACTAATAAAGGCAAAATATACTGCAAGCACTCAGAGAAGAGTGCATAGATCCATGTACTGACAGTTTTCTGACTTTCAGTATGTCTTGTTCTTTCTGCAGGTCCTTGGAGCTGGAGCTCCGAAGCTGTGCTTCTATCTACAGAAAAAGATCTTGCTTCTCACATCGTCAAGTTGGCGACCGCGAGCGAGCAAAATCAACATCCCGGCGAGACATTTTCCTCGTTCGCGATCAGCAACATCAAGTTGCCGATCGCGAGCGTGGAAAATAAACCTCCCGGCGAGATTCTCAATGCGGGGAGGTCAGGTTTCTCATTGCGAGTGGTCGCATATGCTCGCGACCGCTCGCGATGAGAAACTACCAGTCCGCGTTGAGAAAGCTGCAGCTTGAGTACAAATCTACTCGAGCGGCAGAAAACGACCGCTTGCACTGTGCAAGATGCCGTTTGCAATGATTGCACAGTGCGGACAAGCATCCGGCACTGTGCAATCAGTGCGAACAGCATTTCCCTACCACACTACGCAGTTTGCGTAGCTATGCGGAGCGCTACTACGCAAATTAGGCCCAGGGTTAATTACATTACCAAAAATCGAGCGACGAGTGTTACAGCGTAGTGGAAGGTCCTTTGCAAACCTAGAATGGTCACGTGTTACATATTGCAAAATATGGGTGTTAAATTGGTACTAATGGTGTGCAAGCCACTCTTGCTTCTTTCTGCGCCTCTCTTGCCTCTTTCTGCCATTTCTGTTGCTTCTTTCTGCACCTTTCTTTCTTTTTCTGCACTTCTCTTGCCTCTTTCTGCACATCTCTCCTACTTTCTGCACCTCTTTTGCCTCTTTCTGCACCTCTGCTGCCTCTTTCTGCACCTCACTTGCTTCTTTGTGCACACCTCTTGCCTCTTTCTGCACCTCTCTTGCCTCTTTCCGCACCCTTCTTTTCTCCTTCTGCACGCCTCTTGCCTCTTTCTGCACATCTCTTCTACTTTCTGCACCTCTTTTGCCTCTTTCTGCACCTCTGTTGCCTCTTTCTGCACTTGACTTGCTTCTTTGTGCATCCTTCTTGCCTCTTTCTGCACCTCTCTTGTCTATTTCTGCACCCCTCTTCCTTCTTGCTGCAGCCCTCCTGCCTCTTTCTGCACCTCTGTCCCTTCTTTCTGCACTTCTTTTCTTCCTCTCTGCACCTCTCTTGCTTCTTTCTGCACCCTGCTTGTCTCTTTCTGCACATCTCTTCTACTTTCTGCACCTCTTTTGCCTCTTTCTGCACCTCTGCTGCCTCTTTTTGCACCTCACTTGCTTCTTTGTGCACCCCTCTTGCCTCTTTCTGCACCCCTCTTGCCTCTTTATGCACCCTTCTTTTCTCCTTCTGCACGCCTCTTGCCTCTTTCTGCACATCTCTTCTACTTTCTGCACCACTTTTGCCTCTTTCTGCACCTCTGTTGCCTCTTTCTGTACTTGACTAGCTTCTTTGTTCACCCCTCTTGCCTCTTTCTGCACCTCTCTTGCCTCTTTCTGCACCCCTCTTCCCTCTTTCTGCACCCCTCCTGCCTCTTTCTGCACCTCTGTCCCTTCTTTCTGCACCCCTCCTGCCTCTTTCTGCACCCTCCTGCCTCTTTCTGCAACCCTCCTGCCTCTTTCTGGACATCTCTTCTACTTTCTGCACCTCTTTTGCCTCTTTCTGCACCTCTGCTGCCTCTTTTTGCTCCTCACTTGCTTCTTTGTGCACCCCTCTTGCTTCTTTCTGCTCATTCTTGCCTCTTTCTGCACCCCTCTTCCCTCTTTCTGTACGCCTCTTGCCTCTTTCTGCACATCTCTTCTACTTTCTGCACCTCTTTTGCCTCTTTGTACACCTCTGTTGCCTCTTTCTGCACTTGACTTGCATCTTTGTGCACCCCTCTTGCCTCATTCTACACCTCTCTTGCCTCTTTCTCCACCACTCTTCACCCTTTCTGCATCTCTGTTGCTTCTTTCTGCACTTCTCTTGTCTATTTCTCCACCCCGCTTCCCTCTTTCTGCACCTCTGTTGCTTCTTTCTGCACCTCTCTTGCTTCTTTCTGCATCCCTCGTGCCTCTTTCACAGCCCTCTTCCCACACCCCTCTTGCCTCTTTCTGCACCTCTGTTCCTTCTTTCTGTACTTCTTTTGTTTCTTTCTGCATCTCTCACTTCTTTCTGCAACCATTTTGCCTCTTTCTCCACCCCTCTTTCCTCTTTCTGCACCTCTGTTGCATCTTTCTACACCCCCTTGCCTCTTTCTCCACCCATCCACCCTCTTTCTGCACCTCTGTTGCCTCTTTCTGCACCTCTGTTCTTTCTTTCTGCACTTCTTTAGTTTCTTTCTGCACATCTCTTGCTTCTTTCTGCACCCACGTGCCTCTTTCTGCACCCCTCTTCCCTCTTTTTGCACCCCTCTTGCCTCTTTCTGCACCTCTGTTGCTTCCTTCTGCACTCCTCTTGCTTCTTTTTTCACTCCTCGTGCCTCTTTCACACCCCTCTTCCCTCTTTGTGCACTCCTCTTGCCTCATTCTGCACCTCTGTTCCTTCTTTCTGCACTTATTTTCTTCCTCTCTGCACCTCTCTTGCTTCTTTCTGCACCCCGCTTGTCTCTTTCTGCACATCTCTTCTACTTTCTGCACCTCTTTTGCCTCTTTCTGCACCTCTGCTACCTCTTTTTGCACCTCACTTGCTTCTTTGTGCACCCCTCTTGCCTCTTTCTGCACCTCTCTTGCCTCTTTATGCACCCTTCTTCTCTCCTTCTGCACGCCTCTTGCCTCTTTCTGCACATCTCTTCTACTTTCTGCACCACTTTTGCCTCTTTCTGCACCTCTGTTGCCTCTTTCTGTACTTGACTTGCTTCTTTGTTCACCCCTCTTGCCTCTTTCTGCACCTCTCTTGCCTCTTTCTGCACCCCTCTTCCCTCTTTCTGCACCCCTCCTGCCTCTTTCTGCACCTCTGTCCCTTCTTTCTGCACCCCTCCTGCCTCTTTCTGCACCCCTCCTGCCTCTTTCTGCAACCCTCTTGCCTCTTTCTGGACATCTCTTCTACTTTCTGCACCTCTTTTGCCTCTTTCTGCACCTCTGCTGCCTCTTTTTGCTCCTCACTTGCTTCTTTGTGCACCCCTCTTGCTTCTTTCTGCTCATTCTTCCCTCTTTCTGTACGCCTCTTGCCTCTTTCTGCACATCTCTTCTACTTTCTGCACCTCTTTTGCCTCTTTCTACACCTCTGTTGCCTCTTTCTGCACTTGACTTGCATCTTTGTGCACCCCTCTTGCCTCTTTCTCCACCCCTCTTCACCCTTTCTGCATCTCTGTTGCTTCTTTCTGCACTTCTCTTGTCTATTTCTCCACCCCGCTTCCCTCTTTCTGCACCTCTGTTGCTTCTTTCTGCACCTCTCCTGCTTCTTTCTGCATCCCTCGTGCCTCTTTCACAGCCCTCTTCCCACACCCCTCTTGCCTCTTTCTGCACCT
Source organism: Calotriton arnoldi (assembly GCA_963921515.1). NCBI lineage: Eukaryota > Metazoa > Chordata > Amphibia > Caudata > Salamandridae > Calotriton > Calotriton arnoldi. The sequence goes on along the minus strand of CAWUFW010014635.1, from coordinate 178,877 downwards.
CTGTTCCTTCTTTCTGTACTTCTTTTGTTTCTTTCTGCATCTCTCACTTCTTTCTGCAACCATTTTGCCTCTTTCTCCACCCCTCTTCCCTCTTTCTGCACCTCTGTTGCTTCTTTCTGCACCCCCTTGCCTCTTTCTCCACCTATCCACCCTCTTTCTGCACCTCTGTTGCCTCCTTCTGCACCTCTGTTCTTTCTTTCTGCACTTCTTTAGTTTCTTTCTGCACATCTCTTGCAGATGTGCAAGAGATGCACCTCTGCACCCCTCTTCCCTCTTTTTGCACCCCTCTTGCCTCTTTCTGCACCTCTGTTGCTTCCTTCTGCACTCCTCTTGCTTCTTTTTTCACTCCTCGTGCCTCTTTCACACCCCTCTTCCCTCTTTGTGCACTCCTCTTGCCTCATTCTGCACCTCTGTTCCTTCTTTCTGTACTTCTTTAATTTCTTTCTGCACCCCTCTTGCCTCTTTCTGCACCTCTGTTCCTTCTTTCTGCACTTCTTTTGTTTCTTTCTGCACCTCTTGTGCTTCTTTCTGCACCCCTCGTGCCTCTTTCTGCACCGCTCTTCCCTCTTTCTGCACCCCTCTTGCTTCTTTCTGCACCTCTGTTCCTTCTTTCTGTTCTTCTTTTGTTTCTTTCTGCACCTCTCTTGCTTCTTTCTGCACCCCTTTTATCTCTTTCTGCAACCCTCTTGCCTCTTTCTGCACCTCTGTTCCTTCTTTCTGTACTTCTTTTGTTTCTTTCTGCAGCTCTCTTGTTTCTTACTGCAGCCCCTAGCCTCTTTCTCCACCCTTCTTCTCTCTTTCTGCACCCTGTTGCCTCTTTCTGCACCTCTGTTCCTTCTTTCTGTACTTCTTTTGTATCTTTCTGCACATCTCTTCTTTCTGTACACAAATGGAAAGTATACAAAAAGAGAGAGGGACCCAACCACCAAAGGGAGGGGTACCAAATACGACAAAAAGTCACAAAGAATCCCCCTTGGGTAAAAAACACCTATACAACACCACATTCACACGAGAAACCTTATAGCACCAACACGTTAACAATAAACAAAGGATCCAAGAAATAAACAAATCAAGTTAGTTCTCAATGAATAGTACAAATTTATTAAATTCAGTATACAATAATTAAAAATTCATCTTAAAACTTCACAGTAATTTTCTAACGTTCATCATAAAACAATAATCAAAGAAGCTTTATCAAGCATGGACTACGAGTCCCAAGAGGCAACTGCTATTCACTCATTGGAGGGAATTATGAACATTAAGTCATGTGCTTGCCCGTCAACTGCCGATAAACGTGAGCCCGTGAACAAGGAGAAATCCAAACGTGTAGGGCTACAATGTATCCAGTGATTCTTGCCGGTTTTTGCTGAATAAAGGAACCTGCTGGAGACGGCAGGATCTGACTGCTTTTGTGTGCATCTTCACTTTTGGGCGAACTTTGGATGATGTATACCGGCCTGTCCAGGTCGGGAAGATAGCACCGCCGCGTCATGGGAGCGGACTGCTGATTTCAGATACACTGAAAATCGCTATGGCAGAGGAGCAGTTTAGCGATGTATAGATACTGGCAGCATATTTGGAGGCTCATTAGAGCTGAGACTATTACAGAATGGCATGTTTTGAGGCAGACTCATCAAGGGTTAAAATAAAGGGCATGGACTACGAGTCCCAAGAGGCAACTGCTAATCACTCATTGGAGGGAATTATGAACATTAAGTCATGTGCTTGCCCGTCAACTGCCGATAAACGTGAGCCCGTGAACAAGGAGAAATCCAAAACGCGTAGGGCTACAAGTATCCAGTGATTCTTGCCGGTTTTTGCTGAATAAAGGAACCTGCTGGAGACGGCAGGATCTGAGTGCTTTTGTGTGCATCTTCACTTTTGGGCGAACTTTGGATGATGTATACCGGCCTGTCCAGGTCGGGAAGATAGCACCGCCGCGTCATGGGAGCGGACTGCTGATTTCAGATACACTGAAAATCGCTATGGCAGAGGAGCAGTTTAGCGATGTATAGATACTGGCAACATATCTGGAGGCTCATTAGAGCTGAGACTATTACCGAATGGCATGTTTTGAGGCAGACTCATCAAGGGTTAAAATAAAGGGCATGGACTACGAGTCCCAAGAGGCAACTGCTAATCACTCATTGGAGGGAATTATGAACATTAAGTCATGTGCTTGCCCGTCAACTGCCGATAAACGTGAGCCCGTGAACAAGGAGAAATCCGAAACGCGTAGGGCTACAATGTATCCAGTGATTCTTGCCGGTTTTTGCTGAATAAAGGAACCTGCTGGAGACGGCAGGATCTGACTGCTTTTGTGTGCATCTTCACTTTTGGGCGAACTTTGGATGATATATATATATATATATTATCTACTGGCGGTCGCCAGTAGATAGTTATAGTTACAACCTATTATCCATAGGAAATCCGCGACATTCTATTTGAAATAACTCTCTTGCCGGTTGACGTATCTTCGCGAAATTTTCAAACTTTGTGGCCCGCTCCGGTCCGCTCCTACCCTGAAAGTCTCAGGGGATTCGTCAAGCGGGGGCCGAGAAAAAGGGGGTCCCAAAACGTGTTTTCCCCATGCACTTTTCCATAGGAAACTTTAGACACGGCTACAGCCCGAACTGCTGAACGGAATTACACCAAATTTGGCAAAGAGGTAGTTCTTGGTTCAGAAAGAACCCTTTTTGTTAAATGGTGTAAATCCGTTCAGTAGTTGCTGAGAAAATGAAAAGTAAAAAGTTAGTGATATCTATGGCCGAGTAGGGTCCGCGTACCCTCAGCGCACCCTGCGCGCACCGTCCCGATCACGAGCTGCATGTTAATTGGCTGTCAGCTGGCTGTCAACATTCCGATTCAGGAAATGTTGGCAGCCATTTTGTCCCTCGGTAGAACCGAGGGACAGAAACAAGTGCGCAAAGCGCACAAAGGGGGCAGGGTAGAAACACCCTGACCCCTAGGTTTGCTCAGGGGGTCCCACAAGGACCCCTGGGCAAAAAAAAATAAAAACATTTTTTTAAATCGGCAGGATGCGCTCAGGGTGCGCGAATCCTGCCGGAAAGAATCCCGCGCTTTTATTGTATTTTGCCCCAGGGTGGCCCAAGTCCCGGGGGCATGGTGGGGGGTTTAATTTTATGTGTGGGGGCCTAAGGGGCCCCCAAGCCCCGGGACCACCACCCCTGGGGCTTTTTTAAAAATGGTGCGGGAGGGCTCTGAGCCCTCCCGCAGCCCCGGGACCACCACCTCCCGGGGCTTTTTTTATTATTGAACAACCTGTGTGGGGGCTCCAGCCCCCACACGCCCGAGACCGCCACCTCCCGGGGCACTAACAAATTAAAATGGGGTCCGTTTGGACCCCGAAGCCCGGGGACCACCACCTCCCGGGGCTGTGCTGATGTAGGGAGGGGGCCGCGCGGCCCCTCCTGGAGCCCTTGATGGCCCTGGGGACCGCCACCCCCAGGGCCGGCTCCTGCAGTGTCCCGGGGTGCCTACCCCGGGACACTGTAGTTTGCTATGGCAGGACGGGAGCCTCGCGGCTCCCGTCTTGCCATAGCAAACTGCTTTGGATATTGGAAGAGAGCAGGAAACCTGCTCTCTTCCAATATCCAAAGCACATTAGCTTTCCACATGGGGAGCAGCATGTCAGCTGCTCCCCATGTGGAAAAGCAATGCCGGAACCCAAGGGACGTGGGGAGCCGAGCGGGACTGTGGGGATTGGGGACCCCCACAGTCCCCAACGGAAGAGGGCCAGCCCGGGGGATGGGGTCCCCGGGGCAAGTAGTGGCCCAGGAGGGGGCCACGCGGCCCCCTCCCCAAAAAATAAAAATAAAAATTTTAAAAAAAAATGGAAAGGCCGGCCCCGGGGATGGGGTCCCGGGGCCTTAAATGGCCAGAGGAGGGGGCACGCAGCCCCTCCCAAGAAAATAAAAAAGGCCATGCCCCGGGGATGGGGTCCCCGGGGCCAATGACAGGCCCTTCCCGTTTTTTTTTTAAATTAAATTAAAAAAAGGGGTAAGGCCCTGGGGGATGGGGTCCCCAGGGCCCAAAACAGGAAAAAGGAAGGGGGCCACACAGCCCCCTTCAGGAGACAAAAAAAAAAAAAAAACGATCGGGCCCGCAGGCCCCGCCCTTCCTTCACCACTCTGCAAATGCGCCCCTGGCGCGTTTGCAGAGAGGAACAATTCCCCTTGAATACTGGGGGTCCCTGGGGGCCAACTAGCCCACCAGGAACCTCCAATATGCGCCAGGGGCTGCGTTGCAGAGACGTGTAGAGAGGCCACACCCCTTTTACACCTCTCTGCAACGCAGCTCTGTGGCGCTTTTGGAGGTATATGGTGGGCTAGTTGGACTCCGGGGACCCTCAGGATTCAAGGGGACTTAATCCCAGCTTAAAACGCGCCACGGGGCGCGTTTGCACAGTGGTGAAGGGAGGGGCGGGGCTTCAGGGGACATGTGTGCAAACAGGCCCCGTGGCGCGTTTTAAGATGGGGAATTAAATCCCCTTCAATCCTGAGGGTCCCTGGGGGCCAACTAGCCCAACAGGTACATCCAGAAAGCGCCACAGAGCTGCGTTGCAGAGAGGTGTAAAAGGGGTGTGGCCTCTCTACACGTCTCTGCAACGCAGCCCCTGGCGCATATTGGAGGTTCCTGGTGGGCTAGTTGGCCCCTAGGGACCCTCAGGATTCAAGGGGACTTAATCCCCCAACTTAAAACGCGCCACGGGGCGCGTTTGCACAGATGTCACCTCAGGCCCCGCCCCCTCCCTTCACCATTGTGCAAATATTCTAAAATCATCCGAAATACGAATTCCGATTTACTCACCTGTTACCAGGAGAGACCTCAGTGCTGTATCTTTCAGCCCAGTACTGGTCCTGAAAAGTAATTTTAACCGTACTTACCAGTAACTTGAATTTCCTTCCATAGGCTAACATTGACTGGTTTCACTTGGAAATTCTTCTAAGTGTGGAGTTTTGGAACTTTAAAATATTCCTCTAAAATCAGCCGAAATACGAATTCCGATTTACTCACCTGTTATCAGGAGAGACCTCAGTGCTGCATCTTTCAGCCCAGTACTGGTCCTGAAAAGTAATTTTAACCGTACTTACCAGTAACTTGAATTTCCTTCCATAGGCTAACATTGACTGGTTTCACTTGGAAATTCTTCTAAGTGTGGAGTTTTGGAACTTTAAAATATTCCTCTAAAATCAGCCGAAATACGAATTCCGATTTACTCACCTGTTATCAGGAGAGACCTCAGTGCTGCATCTTTCAGCCCAGTACTGATCCTCAAAAGTAATTTTAACCGTACTTACCAGTAACTTGAATTTCCTTCCATAGGATATCATTGCCTGCTTTTTGCTGAAAAAGTTTCTAAGTGTTGATTTTTGAAACATACAAATATTCCTCTAAAATCAGCCGAAATACGAATTCCGATTTACTCACCTGTTATAAGGAGAGACCTCAGTGCTGTATCTTTCAGCCCAGTACTGGTCCTGAAAAGTAATTTTAACCGTACTTACCAGTAACTTGAATTTCCTTCCATAGGCTAACATTGACTGGTTTCACTTGGAAATTCTTCTAAGTGTGGAGTTTTGGAACTTTAAAATATTCCTCTAAAATCAGCCGAAATACGAATTCCGATTTACTCACCTGTTATCAGGAGAGACCTCAGTGCTGCATCTTTCAGCCCAGTACTGATCCTCAAAAGTAATTTTAACCGTACTTACCAGTAACTTGAATTTCCTTCCATAGGATATCATTGCCTGCTTTTTGCTGAAAAAGTTTCTAAGTGTTGATTTTTGAAACATACAAATATTCCTCTAAAATCAGCCGAAATACGAATTCCGATTTACTCACCTGTTATAAGGAGAGACCTCAGTGCTGTATCTTTCAGCCCAGTACTGGTCCTGAAAAGTAATTTTAACCGTACTTACCAGTAACTTGAATTTCCTTCCATAGGCTAACATTGACTGGTTTCACTTGGAAATTCTTCTAAGTGTGGAGTTTTGGAACTTTAAAATATTCCTCTAAAATCAGCCGAAATACGAATTCCGATTTACTCACCTGTTATCAGGAGAGACCTCAGTGCTGCATCTTTCAGCCCAGTACTAATCCTGAAAAGTAATTTTAACCGTACTTACCAGTAACTTATATTTTCTTCCATAGGAATCCATTGTCTGGTTTTCAGCATAAAAGTTTCAAAGTGTTGATTTTTACAAACTACAAATATTCCTTAAAAATCACCTGTATGACTTAAACGCATTCTTTCAACTGTTTACAGGAGATGCACCAGTGCTGGATCCAGGATCCAACACTGAGTAAGAAAAAGTAACGATAACAGTTTTTACCTGCTAAGTGAATTTCCTTCCATAGGATAACATTGGTGATTCTATGAGAAAAAGTTTCTAAGTGTCAACTTTTAAAATACAATAATATTCCTTAAAAATCACGACTGTAACCAAAACGCTTTTACTCAACTGTTTACAGGAGATGTACCAGGACTGAATCTAGGATCCAGTCCTGTGGTTAGAAAAGTAATCCATAAAGTAACTAATTGCATTTAACTAGAAATTCACATTGAGCTGAATGTTGCATTGTGTTTGAAAATGTGTTGCCCATTGCAACAACTGTAACTACTGTACTTAAAAGTCTATTGCCTATGTGCAAAGTATTTAAACTAAAGTAATTCATTCTGAGAAAGTATTTTTTGTAATGTAATGTATAATGTAATTACAATGTAATTTAAAAAATAAAATCTGTAAAAAAAATTGTTTCTAAAAATGTAGTAAATCAGTATGAAAAAAATTAGTATAACAATTAATACATTTAAAAATTGTCATTTACAAAACCTTTGAAATTCACTGAAAAAACCGTAGGTTTCAGGCACGTTATAGTTAGAAATTAGCATTTAAAAAACCTTTGAAATTCACTGAAAAACCATAGGTTTCAGACACGTTATGGTTACAAATTAGCATTTAAAAAACCTTTGAAATTCACTGAAAAAACCATAGGTTTCAGACACGTTATAGTTACAAATTAGCATTTAAAAACCTTTGAAATTCACTGAAAAAACCATAGGTTTTAGGGACAGTTATAGTTACTTGGACATTGCACTCGTACAAAACCCGTGAAATTCCCCGTTATAGTTAGTTCAGCTAACTATAACTCGCGCCCCGCAATGCACTGCTGATGACGTCACATATTACATCACTCATGACATGGTCAGTGACATCACTGATGACATCACTGATGACATCTCAAATGACATCACTGATGACATCATCCACGTGATAATCTGATGCACCTCCTCACACCCTAATATAATCTTTGATACACCCACTCTAAATTACAGACTGCCATTCGCAAAACCATAGACACTCCAACACCAATAACTACATACCCACTCACTGATTCTTAGGTCTACACACACACATCCACTCACTCACCCGTACAGTCACTCATACTTACGGTCACTCAGTACAGGACTATCATATGCACTCTTACTCCTATATAGACACTCAAACAACGCCACTCATCCATAGAGATACTCAGACACCTAGTCAGTCATGCAAATAATTAAACACACTGCCATTTACTCACCTATACAGTTATACACACACCAGCTCACTTACTCATACAAATAGTAGCACATTGTTACGCTCTTATACAATCACTGATACAAGCACACACTCATCCATACAGCCACTATCACAATCACTCACTCTTGCTTATAGCTATTTATATACTCCAACACACATATATACTGCCTTTCACATATGTAGTTACTCACACATGTACCACTGGGACATACATTCACTCACTAACACACTCTTACACACACTTACCCACCCATACAGTCTATCACAGATGCACTCTTGAAACCATCCACCCAGTGAATCACCCACTCACACATCTATGCACAGAGTTGCACACACCCTCCCACACAAACACTCAGGCACCCATACAGATACTCAGACAAGCATTCAATAACTCATATAGACACTCATTTAGCTATTCACAAACACATGCAGCCACTTACACAGCAACAGACAGACGGATACAGACATTCACCCAGTTTAGTCACTAACCCATGCATTCAGTAAGATACGTTAAATCACTCACTTATAGAGTCAGTCACGCACCTACTAAATCATCCATACAGACACTTACACACACACTCATTCTACAATACGTCTTTTCCTATATATATTAAAAATATTTAAACTTTACAGAAACACACAGTCACTGGATGATGTCATCAGTGATGTCATTTGAGATGTCATCAGTGATGTCATCAGTGATGTCACTGACCATGTCATGAGTGATGTAATATGTGACGTCATCAGCAGTGCATTGCGGGCGCGAGTTATAGTTAGCTGAACTAACTATAACGGGGAATTTCACGGGTTTTGTACGAGTGCAATGTCCAAGTAACTATAACTGTCCCTAAAACCTATGGTTTTTTCAGTGAATATATATATATATATATATATCTATACATATATATATATATATATATATATATATATATATATATATATATATATATATATATATATATGTATATATGGCTCATTTTCACACAGACATCACGCAAAATCATGAATAGCATCAGGGAATCACACTGACACTCTACACAATGGTTCTATGATTCCTACGACACTACTAGGACTGTGTATTAGGTCAACAAAACTTCAGAAGATAGAGACTTGGAGCCTCATTTACTCATTTATAAGGAAGTCACATAACACAGCAAGTCACTGATTGCTGTAAAGTTTGCATACTGGAGGGATGTTTGTACTTGTAATTGACATATATTTTGCAATAATAAGTTAAAACTGACCAGATGGCTCAGTGAGGCAAACGCTCCTCATGCACTATATGGTGACCCGCTACTCACGAATTTGAATCCAAGCATACCCAACTCAGACTCGCAATCTTCCATGCCCCATAAATGATTAGTACTAAATTGAGAAACAGCAACACCTGTTTTTACAGCACTAAGAAGAAGTAGAATTGTGGTATTAATTCTTATATACAAAACATTATTATTATTATATAGAGTGTGACTTACCCTGGAAAACGTTTTGGCACTAATAAAGGCAAAATATACTGCAAGCACTCAGAGAAGAGTGCATAGATCCATGTACTGACAGTTTTCTGTCTTTCAGTATGTCTTGTTCTTTCTGCAGGTCCTTGGAGCTGGAGCTCCGAAGCTGTGCTTCTATCTACAGAAAAAGATCTTGCTTCTCACATGCTTCACCTGTGGGATTTGTAATCTTAGCATATCTAAATATCTCAAGTGCCAGCCTTGAATGAGTAGGCTAAAGTGCTCCAAAATATTGGGATTTTCTTTGAAAATGGATTTATAAACTTGGGCCCATATTTACAAAGACATTGCATAAGATTTGTGTTACTTTCTTTATGCAGACCTGACGCAAAGTCTACAGGTGGGAATTACAATACAGTGCAAATAGTGACATGTGCAATTGTAACCCTAAGTAACGCAATGCAGCACAATGCACTGCCTTGCATTATTTTATACCAAGGGGCATTCCATGGGTGGTTTGTTGCAAATCCCCATATACACAGAACTGTAGACAGAGATTTGCACCAAAATCTTTCGCCTTCCTGAGGCAGGCGTAACAAGAAGAAATGTTTTAATTTCTCCATGTTTCTCCACCTTGCATATGTGCTGCATTTTACAGCACACATACAAATAGAAAAATGTCTTACAGCAAAGTTTTTGTGCAGGAAGGGATCCCTTCCTGTGCAAAATTGTTGTTATGTTTCATTATCGCGATTTGTAGAGTGCACTAACACACCCGGAAGGGTATCCTTGCGCTCCGCTGACCAGGTGTGAGTCTAGCCACAACTATGGCCTAGTAGGACTAACCGTAAATCCAGGTCTTCAGCTTCTTGCGGAATTCAAGAAGTGTGGAGGAGGCTCTTATTTGTAGTAGGAGGTCATTCTATGCTTTAGAAGTGATGTAGGAGAAGGATTGAATGCCAGATCTTTATCTGTATGCATTGGATTTGTGCAAGTAGGAGTCCAGATGAGCAGAGGTGTCTGTCAGGTTTGTGAAAGCAGATGCGATTGTTGAGGTATGTCAGGCCAGTGTTATGTAGTGCCTGGAAAAGGTGGATAAGAACTTTGAATTGTGATCTTTTGTGCATGGGGAACCAGTGGAGCTCCTTCACGTGTGGTGTGATGTGAGTGCAGCATGAGAGGCTTTAAGTGATTCTGGCAACTGAAAACTGAATGCCCTGCTGCTTTCTGGTGATTTTTTTGTTGATACCAGCATAGAAGGAGTTCCCGTAGTCCAGCTTGCTTGTGACCAGACATGCATGATGGTTTTCAAGGTGTTGATTGGGAGGCATTTGAAAATCTTCTTCAGCAACTTCAGAACATGGAAGCATCAGGAAGTAACAGCACTGACTGTTCGGTCATGATGAGTTTGCTGCTGATGATGATCCTGAGGTTCTTAGCATGGTTGGTAGTGGTGGGAGTTGGTCCTAACTCTGTTGCCAACCGGGTGGAATTCGTATGATGATGTGCTCTTCCCAAAAATCACAAATTGGTTCTTGTCAGTGTTTAGCTTTAGACAGTTTGTCTTCATCCAGTGGGCCATTTCAGTCATGCAGGCATTGAACTTGATCCAGCTAATGGACATTTTGTCAGTGAGGGAGAGAATGAGTTGTGTATCATAGGCATAAGAGAGGATGCTGATGTCATGAGAGCAGGTGATGCCACCTAGAGGGATCATGTATGCATTGAAGAGGGTGAGGCTCAGGGAGGATCCTTGGGGAGCTCTGCATATCAGGTCACAGGCGTCTGAGGTGTATGGTGCCAGGCTGGCTGACTGGGTCATTCCACATTGGAGTGCATGCTCTTGGATTCCAATGATGTGTAGGTTTTGGATGAGGATGGGGTGGGAGACTATGACAAATACTGGGGAGAGGTCCAGGAGAATGAAGGCTGCTATGTCTCCTCTGTCCACAGACATGCAGATGTTATACATGGTGGAAATTAAGGCAGTTTCCATGCTGTCTGAAATAGAGTTGGACAGTAAACTCTACTCCTCCGGCAGAGTTTGCGGAGTTTTGTCCACTCTGCACTACACTTGGAGCACAGAGTTCAGCAAAACTCTGCCAACCGCTATGTGGCAGAGTTTTTCTTGCGTGCAGCTTGCCAACAGTAAGTTGGCAAGCACGAGCAGTAAAAAGGGAGCGCTAGACAGCCTCCTGGTGAGATTTCTCAATGCGGGTGGTTGCAACAGATCACTACTGCTCACGTTCGAAAAAGTTACTGCTCACATTGCGAAAGCTGCTGCTCAAGTAGGAAATCTACTCTAGCACCAGAAAGAAGCAGGGCCCTCTGGTGCACCACGTGGCACCGTTCACACTGATTTTACAGCGTGGGACAAGCGCCCAGCTCTAAAAAGCAGCGCAAGCGATGCGACAGACCAGAATTCACCGGCTGGAAGAACTCAGCGGAATCTCAATGAGTTTTTAGGTAACTCCGCGAAATTCCACCGAGTAAAACTGCACGAGTTCCACCCACCCTTAGTCTGAAACCAGACTGAGTGGTGTTGAAGAGTTGGTGGTCATTGAGATATTTAGTGAGGAGTATGTTGATGATTTTCTCCAAGACCTTGGCCGGGAATGGTAGCTGAGGAACTGGTCTGTAGCTGACGAGCATTGAAGGGTCCGCAGAGGGTTTCTTCAGCAATAGGAGGATAGTTGCATGTTTCCAAGAATCTGGGACGGTCACGGAAGAGGTGAAGGCATTCTGAATGGATGTGAACATGGCACTGATGGGTAAAATTCCTTTGGAGCAGGCATGGCGGGGGCAGGGGTCCAATGGGGCCCCTAAGTGGATGGACTTCATGGTAGTGGCAGTTTCTTCTGGGGTGAAGTTGGTGGGTGGTCCCGGTGGTCTGTAGATGAGAATGCTACTTAGGGTGAAGTTGGCTGTGACATGGAGCTTGAACAATAGGTGTTCCATGTTAGAGGATGTTGTGTTCGTGGATCTGTTGCAGCTGATTGTGCTCTTGTGGATGATGGCTATTCCCCCTCCAGGCTTGTGGAGTCTGTCTTGCCTGGCAATCTTGTAGCCATTGGGATGGCTGTAGCAATGGCAGGTGCCAATGCAGGGTCCAGCCAGGTGTCCTTGACCAAAAGGAGGTTGGGGTCATTGTCCTGTAGGAGGTCCCAGATCTCTGTGGCATATTTTGTGAGTGAGCAGGTGTTGAGGATCATGCATGTGAGTGTGGCTTGTTGTGTTGGTGGTTGCAGGACTGTGTGGGTGTGAGAGAGTGGGATGTTGGGTGCACTTGGTGTGCTCAGTATGTGGTGTGTGTAAGTGCATGAAAACTTGAAGGAAGCACAAGAGAATGCTCCATTGGTGGTGTGTAGTGTGCTGAGGCAGCACAGTGTGGAGTGGTGGGCTTGAGGGCATAGAGCGTCACAGCGTGGAGCGGCGGGAGGGCGAAGGACCAGGTTTGCTGGCAATGGGTGCAGTCTGGATACAGGTGGGCTTGCCTTTCATGTTCTTTTGGTGTGAGAGCGGTACAACCGCTGTGCATGTCTGTTGCATGCCCACACTATAGCAGCCATTCAATAGTTCCTGGGAGCAGAGAGGATAGGAGTGATATCACTTCCAGTGCAGATGGTGCTGGGAATTAGTCCTCTTGCTTGGCCTCTTTCATTTAAAGACAGTTTTGGTGGGAGAACAGTATGCTGACCACAACTCAGATATCCTTGCACTATGGGGCAAGGGTGCCTACTTTGGCACATGGCTGCTAAATGTGCAACAGTGCAGGGTGAGAGCAGAACTGCTCTGCCTCTGTGTAGATATGGCGCAGTTCTGCTCTCTCCAGTTCACACGACACAGCACGTCCACTTTTCTTGCTACGCAGCATTGCTTAAACACTTAGGGGCATATTTACAAGCCCCTTGCGCCACTTTTGCGCCGCCGTTGCGTCACTTCTGTGACGCAGCGGCGGCGTAAAGCCAGCGCCATGCTGCAGGGTATTTACAACGTGACGCATCTAGGGAGATGCGTCACGTTGTAAAGCCCTGCGCCACATGAAACCTGCGTCAGGTTTCATGTGGGCGTTCTGGCGCAGGGGCGTTCCGGCGGTAGAACGCTCGGAAAAGTGGCTGAGTGAAATCTACAAGATTTCACTCAGTCACTTTTCCGACCCCGCTGTGTCAAAACCTTGCGCCTGCTTGAAGCAGGCGTAAGGCTTGACGCACCATGTTAGACATGGGCATGGTTGGCACAGTGCTGGAGTTGCGTCGCGCCCGCGACACAACTCCAGCACTGCGCTAACGTTACTGGCAGCAGATGCGACACGCATCTGCATTTCCTTAGTGCCATGATGCGCCGCATTGTAAATGCGGCGCATCCGTGGTGGCGCAAGGATTGAGATGCGTGTCGCACGTTTCCTGGCGCATCCCTGCTGATTTGCAGGGATGCGCCAGGAAACGTAAATATGCCCCTTAGTAAATCTGGCCTAGATTCAGGATGTCATTTAGAGGCTGGCAGAATGTTATGTTGCAGTTCTTTAAAAAGTGCATGTGCATCAAAGTTTCATGGCACTGGGGTAACCTCAATTCATTATATTGCAGTAGTATTAGAGGTTTAATTTGGAAATATAATTCTCTTTAACTGTTTTCTGAAGAGAGTAAGAGAAGATTAATAATGCAAGAATAGTTGTAGCATCTTTCATATCCTTGCCGTAGTGATGGAAAAGGCTCTGTTGTCAAAAGTGGTGGTTCTAGTTCCGGGGATGTTGAACAGGAACTGGCCATTTGACCTAAGATTATGGGAGGCTTTTTGCTAGTTACAATTTGAGACAATGAAATCTGGAAAAGATGATAAATGGCATGATGAACAATGACTATGGCCTTAAAGACAATTCTTTGGTGAATTGGAAGCCAGTGAAGTTGTTTCAGAAAAGGAGTTATATGCTCTGATCTGGGAACTTTGTAGATCAATCACCAGCTGCATTTTGGATACATTTGAGATGTTTTATGGATTTCATTTCATTTAATGGATTTCTTTTGGATAAATTATTTCATATGGATTTTATATTATGTTACAGTTCCTTCAAAAGTGCATGTGCACCAAAGTTTCATGACATTGGGGTAACCTCAATTTGCTGTAATATTACAGGTTCAATTTGGATATAAACATCTCTTTATGGGGCATATTCTCAAGGAGTCATCGCCGATTTATCGGCACTTTAACGCCGCAAAGTGGCGATAGATTCATCGCCCCATTCACAAGCTGGTGCAAACTGCCGACATCGCCAGTTTTCCTGCGATAGCAACCGCAAAAAACATCGCCACGGATGAGTGCGACAACTAACGCTAATGATATGCAGAGTAGGCGTTCCCGTGCAAAAACACACAAAAACACCACTTTGCGAGATTCTCAACGACCAGTCAGATCTGCATGCGAACCAAGAACAGGCGATAATGCTCGTTAGCTGCAGGGATTTAACACCTGCCTTCTGCTGGTGCTATACCAAAGGGGATGATGGACGGAGCGTTAGAGCTAATCAAACACTCACCCCAAGTCAACTGATCTGGGTTTAATTCATCATCATTCTTTAGTTCACTCCACCACCCCAGTTCAGTCATGGCCATATGCAAATCAGTCTGGCCCTGTGCCTCATGGGAACAGTCCAGCCCGAACTGCCAAGCCATGTCTTCCCTGGACCGGAAACAAGCATCCTGGGACCGGTTTCGGGTTCAAAACCCTCATCAGCCAGTCTATCTTGAATCCAGTGGCAAAGTGAGCAAGGGACCCACGTCTGGGCATACCCTGCCAACTTAGGGCGAACAAAGCAATACCAAAGGGATGATGGACGGAGCGTTAGAGCTAATCAAACACTCACCCCCAGTCAACTGATCTGGGTTTAATCCATCATCATTCTTTAGCTCACTCCACCACCCCAGTTCAGACATGGCCATATGCAAATCAGTCTGACCCTGTGCCTCATGGGAACAGTCCAGCCCGAACTGCCAAGCCATGTCTTCCCTGGACCGGAAACAAGCATCCTGGGACCGGTTTCGGGTTCAAAACCCTCATCAGCCAGGCTATCTTGAATCCAGTGGCATAGTGAGCAAGGGAGCCACGTCTGGGCATTCCCTGCCAACTTAGTGCGAACAAAGCGATACCAAAGGGGATGATGGACGGAGCGTTAGAGCTAATCAAACACTCACCACCAGTCAACTGATCTGGGTTTAATCCATCATCATTCTTTAGCTCACTCCACCACCCCAGTTCAGACATGGCCATATGCAAATCAGTCTGACCCTGTGCCTCATGGGAACAGTCCAGCCCGAACTGCCAAGCCATGTCTTCCCTGGACCGGCAACAAGCATCCTGGGACCAGTTTCGGGTTCAAAACCCTCATCAGCCAGGCTATCTTGAATCCAGTGGCAAAGTGAGCAAGGGACCCACGTCTGGGCATACCCTGCCAACTTAGGGCGAACAAAGCGATACCAAAGGGGATGATGGACGGAGCGTTAGAGCTAATCAAACACTCACCCCCAAGTCAACTGATCTGGGTTTAATCCATCATCATTCTTTAGCTCACTCCACCACCCCAGTTCAGACATGGCCATATGCAAATCAGTCTGACCCTGTGCCTCATGGGAACAGTCCAGCCCGAACTGCCAAGCCATGTCTTCCCTGGACCGGAAACAAGCATCCTGGGACCGGTTTCGGGTTCAAAACCCTCATCAGCCAGGCTATCTTGAATCCAGTGGCAAAGTGAGCAAGGGACCCACGTCTGGGCATACCCTGCCAACTTAGAGGCGAACAAAGCGATACCAAAGGGGATGATGGACGGAGCGTTAGAGCTAATCAAACACTCACCCCAGTCAACTGATCTGGGTTTAATCCATCATCATTCTTTAGCTCACTCCACCACCCCAGTTCAGACATGGCCATATGCAAATCAGTCTGACCCTGTGCCTCATGGGAACAGTCCAGCCCGAACTGCCAAGCCATGTCTTCCCTGGACAGGAAACAAGCATCCTGGGACCGGTTTCGGGTTCAAAACCCTCATCAGCCAGGCTATCTTGAATCCAGTGGCAAAGTGAGCAAGGGACCCACGTCTGGGCATACCCTGCCAACTTAGGGCGAACAAAGCGATACCAAAGGGGATGATGGACGGAGCGTTAGAGCTAATCAAACACTCACCCCCAGTCAACTGATCTGGGTTTAATCCATTATCATTCTTTAGCTCACTCCACCACCCCAGTTCAGACATGGCCATATGCAAATCAGTCTGACCCTGTGCCTCATGGGAACAGTACAGCCCTAACTGCAAGGCCATGTCTTCCCTGGACCGGAAACAAGCATCCTGGGACCGGTTTCGGGTTCAAAACCCTCATCAGCCAGGCTATCTTGAATCCAGTGGCAAAGTGAGCAAGGGACCCACGTCTGGGCATACCCTGCCAACTTATGGCGAACAAAGCAATACCAAAGGGGATGATGGACGGAGCGTTAGAGCTAATCAAACACTCACCCAAAGTCAACTGATCTGGGTTTAATCCATCATCATTCTTTAGCTCACTCCACCACCCCAGATCAGACATGGCCATATGCAAATCAGTCTGACCCTGTGCCTCATGGGAACAGTCCAGCCCGAACTGCCAAGCCATGTCTTCCCTGGACCGGAAACAAGCATCCTGGGACCGGTTTCGGTTTCAAAACCCTCATCAGCCAGGCTATCTTGAATACAGAGGCAAAGTGAGCAAGGGACCCACGTCTGGGCATACCCTGCCAACTTAGGGCGAACAAAGCGATACCAAAGGGGATGATGGACGGAGCGTTAAAGCTAATCAAACACTCACCCCCAGTCAATTGATCTGGGTTTAATCCATCATCATTCTTTAGCTCACTCCACCACCCCAGTTCAGACATGGCCATATGCAAATCAGTCTGACCCTGTGCCTCATGGGAACAGTCCAGCCCGAACTGCCAAGCCATGTCTTCCCTGGACCGGAAACAAGCATCCTGGGACCGGGTTCGGGTTCAAAACCCTCATCAGCCAGGCTATCTTGAATCCAGTGGCAAAGTGAGCAAGGGACCCACGTCTGGGCATACCCTGCCAACTTAGGGCGAACAAAGCGATACCAAAGGGGATGATGGACGGAGCGTTAGAGCTAATCAAACACTCACCCCCAGTCAACTGATCTGGGTTTAATCCATCATCATTCTTTAGCTCACTCCACCACCCCAGTTCAGACATGGCCATATGCAAATCAGTCTGATCCTGTGCCTCATGGGAACAGTCCAGCCCGAACTGCCAAGCCATGTCTTCCCTGGACCGGAAACAAGAATCCTGGGACCGGTTTCGCGTTCAAAACCCTCATCAGCCAGGCTATCTTGAATCCAGTGGCAAAGTGAGCAAGGGACCCACGTCTGGGCATACCCTGCCAACTTAGGGCGAACAAAGCGATACCAAAGGGGATGATGGACGGAGCGTTAGCGCTAATCAAACACTCACCCCCAGTCAACTGATCTGGGTTTAATCCATCATCATTCTTTAGCTCACTCCACCATCCCAGTTCAGACATGGCCATATGCAAATCAGTCTGACCCTGTGCCTCATGGGAACAGTCCAGCCCGAACTGCCAAGCCATGTCTTCCCTGGACCGGAAACAAGCATCCTGGGACCGGTTTCGGGTTCAAAACCCTCATCAGCCAGGCATTCTTGAATCCAGTGGCAAAGTGAGCAAGGGACCTACGTCTGGGCATACCCTGCCAACTTAGGGCGAACAAAGCGATACCAAAGGGGATGATGGACGGAGCGTTAGAGCTAATCAAACACTCACCCCCAGTCAACTGATCTGGGTTTAATCCATCATCATTCTTTAGCTCACTCCATCACCCCAGTTCAGACATGGCCATATACAAATCAGTCTGACCCTGTGCCTCATGTGAACAGTCCAGCACGAACTGCCAAGACATGTCTTCCCTGGGCCGGAAACAAGCATCCTGGGACCGGTTTCAGGTTCAAAACCCTCATCAGCCAGGCTATCTTGAATCCAGTGGCAAAGTGAGCAAGGGACCCACTTCTGGGCATACCCTGCGAACTTAGGGCGAACAAAGCGATACCAAAGGGGATGTTGGACGGAGCGTTAGAGCTAATCAAACACTCACCACCAGTCAACTGATCTGGGTTTAATCCATCATCATTCTTTAGCTCACTCCACCACCCCAGTTCAGATATGGCCATATGCAAATCAGTCTGATCCTGTGCCTCCTGGGAACAGTCCAGCCCGAACTGCCAAGCCATGTCTTCCCTGGACCGGAAACAAGCATCCTGGGACCGGTTTCGGGTTCAAAACCCTCATCAGCCAGGCTATCTTGAATCCAGTGGCAAAGTGAGCAAGGGACCCACGTCTGGTCATACCCTGCCAACTTAGGGCGAACAAAGCGATACCAAAAGGGATGATGGACGGAGCGTTAGAGCTAATCAAACACTCACCCCCAGTCAACTGATCTGGGTTTAATCCATCATCATTCTTTAGCTCACTCCACCTGCTGGTGCTAAGCAGGACGACTACCTGCAGTATGAAAGGGAGCCCAGCCCAGAGCCACATCTGAAGACCCACAGATGCCATGGAGCCAATGAACATGCAGCTCGGAGACCCAAGAGGGCCACAACACCCACCGCCACCACCCCCAGGACCCCCCCTCCGGATCCCCCCCCGGACTACCACCGAGGCAGCGTAGGACAAGACAGCGGACCTTCCAAAAACGGCATGGCCCCTCAGCTACACAAGTGCAGAATGTGGGGAGAGGTGGGATCCAAGTATGTGTGAAGGAGGCAACTCACCCATGAAGAAGAATGTACACAATGCCAAGTGTGGCGGTGATGTGCTGGACAGACCACAGAATGCCGAGCACAGACATGTCCATGTGGACATATACTGCTGGGGTTTGTAGTGTTGTGGACAGTGGACGCAAACATGTCACCTCAGGCAGTGGGTAAGACCTTGGACACGTAACTTTGTCGTCCCCCCCTGTATGCATAAGCAGAGTGGGTTGGGCCGGCGTACGCCAAGCCATCGTAGGGGTGTGAAGGATTTGCCCGGGGCTCTGGGCCTGGTTCAGTTCTGGCCTGGACAAGGAAGTAACTAATGAGTGTGTCACTGTTGTAGTGTCGGCGCCACCCAGTCCGCAATCGACAATGTTGCAATGTAGCATGCACCCGGAGGGTGGGCTCGCATGAACGGGGAAATGAAGGAGCGCAAGACCGCTCGGGGTCTTGGCTCATACATGCCAAGTGTAGTCTGTATCTGTATTGCCGCAGCATGAGCCAAATGCCTAGCCTTAATCGCAGCGGGAGTTCAGCCAGGCATGAACTCTACATCTGTGTCCGCACTATCTTTCCCACAGGCCTACACTCATGTGGCCGCCCACCTCCAATGGTCAACATCACAGTTTCGTTGTCAGGCTTGTGGACATGCGCAGACAGGCATGACAATGGTGTGCCGTAGGAGTGCAAGTGATGCAACCGCACAGCGCACACAAGGAAATAGGCTCGGGGGAGGGAGGAGCAGCTGTGAGGCAACGTAACACACAGTGATGCCGCTCATTTGCCACATGCAAGACATGTCAAACATTTATCCCAAAGTCGCACACATCCCACCCCACCCCAAACAAGCCACTTCACATTTCCTGAATGCAAGCAGATGAGAAACTAACATTAGTGATGAAAGCTCCTTTGTCTGAACTATCAGGCGGAAGCACATCTGCACCTCCGGCCTCGGAATTGCCTGTGCCCGGCACCCCCTGACAGATACTAGAGCAGCTGATGACGACTCCCACACTACGCACAGCCCGACGAAAGACCAACATATACACACCCCACACACAGAAGTCCTTGCTCGAAGTTATCTTGCATGGAATGGCCTTCACTCTTACTCCCACACCATCCCAGGCATACAACCGTTGCACACTTCAACAACTCATTGATCCGAGCTGTGGCATTTCATCCACAGAACTTGCGCAGGTCAGAACAGTGCCGCTTCAACCAGGGCCACTAACGCAATGGCAGAACATCCCGGACACATGCACAACTACTGTCATGTGGAACTGTACCGTGCACGTATGCTGCATTTACTGGGGGCACTGCCATTGGTAGTGCTGCGGATCAGTTACCAGCTAAGCTTCCACCTTGCCAACGTCACCTGCATGCAGCCTGTGTTGCATTGTTGCTCGTGCATATTTGAGAGGTCCATGGATGTCTGACTATCCAACAGGACGGTAGCCGAACTGGATTTCGACATGTGTGTGCACCCCCTGTTGGCCCACGACATGAGTGTCACCGTGACACCCATCTATGGGATGCCTGGATACTTGGCATACATGCTGGCAGCTGGACCTGGGGGTTTGCAGAACTCCTCGTGTGCAGTGACCAAATTGAGCCGCTCCCCTATTGGGCTGTAGTGCTAATTGGTGAAAGGGGATGGACGCAGCACATCTGTCCGGACCTGCTAATGGTTAGCCTCGCCGTCCTGTTCGATGAAGTCGACAACGACCTCATGTTGGAAATGATTGCCTACGAAGCTGCACTAGCTTTCATGGACTTGTAACTACGTACCTGCAGACACAACAGTTTGGAGCACATTGCACATGTCCCGACACCTTGTTGGAACTTGGGGTTCTGGTCACATCTCCCACGACGACAGTGTTCATGGCTGCATTCGCCTGGACTCCGAACACATGAGCGGACAACAACGCGGGTAAACACACACCTGTGAATGGTGCGGCACTCCCCCAGAGTGGACAGCGGCGCTTGGCAACATTCCACGTTCTGACATACTGCTGCATTGGTCTGCATGTTGTGGCACTTATCTTGCCCGTACTGACACGCATATGCTAATGAAGTCTATGCACCTTCACTTGTATTCAACTGTGATGTGTGTTGATTTGTATGACAATGTGTGTCTCATTGTCTATCTGGGTCACGGCCATACATGCAGTACTACACCATCAGGGATATGCGGTTGTACTAGTACATTATCATCTCACAGTTTCCTGCTATGTCACATGCGAATGGCCATTTTCCACACACAAGCGGCAGCAGTTGTGTCCTCTGTTCTGTTGTGCTGGTGTTGCTGTTTGTTCAACATTGTTGTAAATGTTGCGGTGCTCTGGATCTTATGTGTGTGTGCTGCATTGTAGGTGAGTTGCCCCTTCAGCTCTGATTTGGCTGGCCCTTATCCCTTTCAGGCGGTGTGGCTTTCACTTCTGTGCTTATGCAGTGCTGTGATGTTGCAGACTTGGGTAAATTGGGCTCTTGGTTGGTGTTGTGACTCTTGGCTATGGTTTGTATGCAGATGTGCTCTACTTATTTGTGCATGTGTGCCATTGTGCCCATTTCCCCTCGTCCCCCCAGTCCCTGGTGGTTACTCACCCTGTTGCTGTTGTGTCGGGTCATGTTGAGCAGTGTCCGGTCCCCCAACTCCTGCCACCATCTCCACACTGATGACTGTGGTCACCATTTCCTCCATCTCATCCAGCTCCTCCTGTGGCGCTGGACTCCCACCTCCAGTCTGTATTGCTGCCTTCTGGTTGTCTGCGAGTTTCTGCTTGGTCTTGCGCTTCACATCATTCCAGCGCCTCTTGACCTTGTCCATTGTCCTCCTCAGCACTCCGACTGCATTCGCCTTGTCCAGGATGGACTGCCATATTGCATTTTTTGTTGCCAATGACACAGTGGAGGTGACGAACAGTTGTTGATGGTGTTCTATCACCTCCGTGATCAGGATCCTGTTTTCCTGCGGACTGAACCGTGTCTTCCTCTTCTTCTTCTCCTTGCCCTTCCCTGACCCCGAGGTCGCAGGCTGGTCGTCCGTGGGGCTTGTGGGGTTCTGGTTGTCCTCTGTGCTTGCTCCAGCTACCTCCATGGTGCTTCGCAGTTGTTTGTGTTTTGTGTTGCCGCTTTTTTTGTGCATTTTGCAGCCTGACTTGTGGGACTTGCAGACCTGGCGCTGCTTATCGCTGGATTTTTTATCGCGGTTGGGCACATCACAACTTTTTTCACGTTCGGGTTGAGATTTTTATCGCCGTCCCGGCTGTGTTATCGCGGACATTTGCCACGTTATCGGGGTACTATCGCATGTTACCGCCGTGTTGAGAAAGCCACGTTAACACAGAGTTATTTTCCCGCGATAGACGGCGATATGGAAACTTGCGTTAACCAATTTTGGCGATGATTATCGCACGTTATTGAGAATATTCCCCCATGTGTTTTCTGAAGAGAGTAAGAGATGATTGATAGTGCAAGGATAGTTGTAGCATCTTTCATATTCCTGATAAAGATGCTGTTGCCAAAGATGGTGGTTCTAGTGCTGGGGATGTTGAGCAGGAACTGGCCATTTGACCTACGATTACGGGAGCCTTTATGCTAGTTGAAACAATGAAATCTGGGAAAAGATGATAAATGCCACAATGAACAATGGCTATTGCCTTAGAGGCAATTCTTTGGTGGATTGGAAGCCAGTGGAGTTGTTTCAGGAGTAACTAATATGCTCAAATCTGAATACTTTGTAGATCAATCATCAGCTGCGTTTTGGATAAATTAGAGTTGTTTTATCAATTTGGAAGGGCGGTAATAGAAGAGTAGAATGTCCACAAGACATGATTGAACGTGTACACTGATGACAGGAACATGAAAACTGATCATGAGGAATGGGAAGGCAAAGCAACAATTTAAAGGATAGAGGCAGGTACTTGGGACTTTAGAAACATGAAAGCCAAAGAAGGGGCTGGAGTCCAGATGACTCCAGAGGTTTCACACAGAAGGGTAAGTAGAAGGACAAGGGTCCATGACTGTAAGCCACGATAGAGATTCCGGAGTGGCTACCCCATCTGGGACCATCAACAGTTCGGTCTTAGAAGGATTTAATTTCAGATGATTCAGTGACATCCACCAGTTGACCAGATGCAGGCTGTTGGCTAATACTGTGGTGTCTAGTGAATCTTTTGCTAGCCCAAAGATATCGTAGGTGTCTTTTGCATACATATAGACTTTTCCCAGAAAACAGTGGCCTAAAGAAAAAGTATAAATATTGAAAAGCGGTGTGACGCAATTGAGTCTTGGGGGACACAACAACTGAGAGCGGTGAGTTTAGATTTGAATGGGCCCTACAATTTGATGGTTATCCAGGAGATAGGAGGTTAGCCTCTTCAGAACCGTGCAATCAGCAACTCTAGTACTGAGACAGGAGATTAGAATAGTGTGATCATTGGTGTCAAAATTGGAGAAAGATTATGGAGGATCAATGCCGCAACTATCCCCATTTTGACCAATCTGTAAAAATCATTGACAACAGATAGTTACACCTGCTCAGAGCTTCTACCTTATCTGAGCCATATGCTGAAACTGACAGATGCCCACTCGTTCAACCTCTTGCATCCATTGCCTAGTTTATAGGTCAGAAGATGATGGCTTTTCTTAGCTGTTAGAACACCTTTCAGAGGGCAACAGGCACAAAAAGAGCAACTGGACCCAACCTTTGGGCTTGAGGCCTTTTACTTCTGATGTCCTGGGACAAAAACTACTATGGGTCCTGAGCAACAGGACCAAGTTCCCCTTCAGCACTCAGTAGTAGCGTGGGTCGAGCAGTTCAAGGCTTCTCAGGGGAAGGCAAATGTAGGTGAGTAAACAAAGACTCACAACTCAAAATGCATTCAAAAGCAGCAGCAATAAATGATTGTTCAGTCAAATACTTGGTATTATGAAAAATGGAGTATTTATATACAAGCACAAAGTAAAATACGGCATACACAAACAATACACACAGGGCCTGATTCACAGAACTAACTTACGTCAAAATCCTAAACTTACAACAATTTTGGTATTCACAGAATGAACTTACACATTTGGGTATTCACAGAATGAACTTACACATTTGGGTATTCACAGAATGAACTTACAACAATTTTGGTATTCACAGAATGAACTTACACATTTGGGTATTCACAGAATGAATTTACAACAATTTTGGTATTCACAGAATGAACTTACACATTTGGGTATTCACAGAATGAACTTACAACAATTTTGGTATTCACAGAATTAACTTACTCATTTTGAGTATTCACAGAAGGCACTTACTCATCAATGAGTAAGTGCCTTCTGTGAATACCAAAATGTGTAAGTTACACAAATGTGTAAGTTACACAAAAATGTAAGTTACACAAAATGAGTAAGTTACACAAAATGTGTAAGTTACACAAAATGTGTAAGTGTCTTCTGTGAATACCAAAATGAGTAAGTTTATTCTGTGAATACCAAAATGAGTAAGTTCATTCTGTGAATACCAAAATGGTAGTAAGTTTAGGATTTTGTTGTAAGTTAGTTCTGTGAATCGGGCCCACAGTCCCCTGAGGTCGGGGCTCTAGTGTTTGGTAGGTAGGTCCCTGAGTCCCACTTCCCACTCACTAATGGTAGTGTATATTCTCCATTCACTATGGGTGACATTCAGGTTAAGACCCACTAGTAGTCCAAGTCTCAAGAGTCCCAATCCTACTCTCCCAAAAGTCAAACGTATTCCAGCGCCCAAATTGCTATGTGGCAGAACAAGTTTCTCAGGACTTTCCAGGCCCGAGATCAGTCTCAGCCACTCCTTCTAGGGTCGCGCCTACCAGAGTTTTCATGAGAGTTTCACTCTCAGACATCACAGAGGGCTGCAGTGGCTACTAACAGTGAGTACCACTCGCAGTCCTGCAGGTGCTGTGGCTGGTTGTCCATGGTGCTTCTTCCAGTGAGACGGTAATTTCCTCTGATCCTTCTTACAGGTAGGGGCATGATCACTCATGCTCCAATCCTCAGTCGGAGCTCGAGCATGCACAGGTCACCATACTGTCCTCTCCTCTTGACTGTGGCGGAACCACACAACATTCTTTGTTCTTCACGGTGGTCCTCTCTTGCATTCGGGTCACCAAGCTTACTCCGCACACAGGTGATGGCCCGATCATCATGACAGTAATTTCCTCTTTAAAGTGACCCTCTGTGGCATGCAGGGTCCCCGACTTCACTCTGCACATGAGCTACGGCCCAATTGGCACTCCAGTCATGCAATCTTTACTGCTCCCCACTCTGGCATACCGGGTCTCTGACCTTACTCTGCACATGGGCTACAGCCTTATTGGAGCGGCGGTCTTCAATCTTCATGATAGCCTCCTCTGACATACGGGGTCGCCAATTTCACTCTGCACATGTGTGACAGCTTGATCGGCACGAACATGGCTAGCTTCACGTCGGTCCCCTGTGGCATACGAGGTCGCTCACTTGAATCTGCACATGGGTGACGACACAATCAGTGCAGCAGCCATCTCCTCACACCTCACAACACAGGGCCTCTCGGCAGGATCCCCTACTGGACCTTGCTCCCTTCAAGTAGTCTTCTCTTCCTTACAGTCCCAATGGGCCCGATTCACAAAGGTAAACTGAGATGAAAGTCTAATTTTATGACTTTCGCTATTCACAAAGGGCATTTATGAGTAGTAAAGTTAGACTTTTGGTGCCTTATTTACAAGGCAGCGTTAAGCCACATTAAGCAGCTTAACGTTGCCTTCTAAATAAGGCCAAGCTTCTATCACCCACAGAGGGATTACGACCATTATCTGGTGACCCGAAACGCACAGTATTGGAGAGAGTAGGCATACCTATATTCAATCTTAGCACCTCCACCTTCTCATCAGCTACCTACTCCTTACTGTCTAAAGGTCTCTCTTTTGCTCCTCATTCAGGTCTCAACAAGTTTGAGCTTTTCTGTGATCTGATGGCATTTTTTAGAAAGATACGATTAAAAGTATTTTTCTTCAATCAGGATAGACAGCCGGAACCAAATAATCGATCAGGATTGGCCCCTAAATCTATTTTTACACCTTCATTAGACTTACTTCCCTCTGAGGTCCAAATATTTGAACAAGTGGTATATCAAAAAATAACTAGAGCAACTAAACATATCCCCAAGACACCGTTTAACCTAAATCGGGAAGAGTTTAAAGCTATGGAAAACCTCAAGCAGACACCTGCCATTACTATTAAGAATTGTGACAAGGGTGGAGGAATCGTCATTTGTGACACTTCTATATATGTCAATACAATGGAGACAATGCTGAATGATAGAAATTTTTATCTACCCATCACACGAGACCCTACCTCCAATGTTAAACAAAAAATTTACAGACTAACAAATAGAGCTTTGAAGGACAACCAAATTTGTGAGAAAGAATGGACATATCTAAATGTGAATAACCCTAAAATGGCTTGCATTTATGGGGTCCCAAAAATTCATAAAAATCAGGACAACCCACCTTACAGACCTATAGTTAACACCATAGGAACTGTAACAGAACCACTTTCTAAATATATAGACGCAATCCTACGTCCCCATATATTCCACACACCTGCGTATGTACAAGATACCAGACATATTATTAATCTTGTGGAAGGTATTGAGTTTCAGGCCAATAGACATCTCATGGTGACGATGGACATCGAAGCGCTATATACTAATATACCTGTTCAACGTGCCCTACAGGCAGTTAACTGGTTCATTCAAGAATATAAGGTGGATTGTCCAAAACTATTTCTTCTAGAATGCCTAAAAGTGGTACTGGAAGACAATGTATTTGAATTTAATAATCAACTATATAAGCAAATCAAAGGCGTCTCGATGGGAGCCTCTTGTGCTCCCACCGTGGCGAATATTTACATGTCTGCCTTTGAGAATAAGTTTGTCTACAACGAAGTAGCCCCTTTTTCGAATCAGTGACCAAATGGTCGCGATACATTGATGATATTTTTTTCATTTGGGTAGACATTGAAGAAAATCTAATCCAATTTTTAAACTGGATTAATTTATGTGATGAGAACATACATTTTACGAGTCAAGTTAGCAATCAACAGGTGGAATTTTTAGACATAATTATCAAAAATGAAGAAGGAACGCTTGCAGTGGACTTGTATACCAAACCTACAGCGCGTAATACATTACTACATTATAAAAGTTTCCACCCACCTACCCAAAGAAATAGTATCCCGTTTGGACAATTCTTGCGCCTTAGGCGCAATTGCACGACCATACAAGATTTTGATTTGAAATCCACCATCATGCGAGACAAATTTTTGAGCAGAGGCTATCCAAAAAAACTAGTTAGGGACTCCATGAAACGGGCTCGTTTTTATGACAGACAACACCTCTTGACAAGTTCCACTTTGAAAACCAACACTGCTTTGGTGTTCGCTACACGCCATTCTATGATGAATGAAAGGCTAAGACAGGCTGTGAATTCGAGTTGGCACATTTTGAATGCCAACCAACATAAAACTGAAGTAATACCAAGACCATTATTTGCGTTCCGACGCAATAAAAATTTAAGAGACCATGTTGTACATTCACGCCTGAGAACTACAGGTACTACAGTACAAACATCTTTAGACAGCACCCGACCAGTTACAGGTAACTACAAATGTAGTACATGCAAAAGTTGTCCTATGGCAATAGATGCGTCCTCCTTCACATATGAGGGACACCTTATACAATCTACAGGCCGTACAAATTGTAAAACAAAAGATGTTGTTTACCTTCTTATATGTCCATGTAATAAGGGATATGTAGGAGAAACAGCCAGGGCATTCAACATACGACTTACTGAACACAGGTCATTAATTAGAACTAGAAAAATGACAGCGCCTTTGGTAAGTCACTATATGGAACAAGGTCACACTCCAGATGACATTAGTTGGTACATCTTAGAAAAAATTACAGGTAAACCAGGAACATTGAGTGAGGCTATAAGAAAGAAAAGGGAGGTGCACTGGATATTTATCCTAGACACGGCTAACACAGGATTAAATCAAGATATACCATGGGATCAGGCAATAAGATTTAATACCTAGCTCCCTTTCCATGGACTCCGGATAGATTACCTGTTCGTGTCAGTATTTTAAAGGGCTATCAATGTCTGGCAGTGGTTACATCTTTCTTCCCGTTTTTAGGATACTTTCCGGGGAGAGGCATACCATCTTGTCTACTGCCATGTTCTCCTGGCTCAGCATGAAAGTTATTCTCCTTAGCCCGTTGACATGTTTCATGTTAGGACCTTGGATATATTCAGCAGTTAACATACTGTTCTCATTTCTTGGGGCCATGTCCTATGTTTCTAAATTTGTCGATTTATTTACGGGGCATTGAGTGTGATTAGGATTGCGTTATTTTAATTTGGGCTTATCATTCTTTATTGTCTGCTAGACAGTAATATATAGACCCAATTACATAGACACGTAAAAATATCGTTTTCAGGAAAATTTCGTATTCATTACATCCCGGGGATTATGGTATTCCTCTGCAGATTCAGATTCAATTATATGAAGTATTATAACTGAGCTACCTGACTTTAGGGTATATCATCTATAACGCTATTCTATCTAAATTCAAATACATATTTAAGTAACCATCTTTAGTTTTAAGTTCCGGGACTTTGTCTATAAACCTATAGTCTTTAGTCAATATATAATCTTCATTATTGTTTAGTCCAGTCCAACATGGCGGGCGTTTTCTGAGAGCTAGCAACCTCGCCTCATTGTTCATAGTCCCCTTTCTACCTTTATGACCGGTCTATCGGATTCACCGGATACGAGTTAATTCTCGGTTCACTGGGCGGCAGCATCGTATATAATCCGGGCAGTAGTCACTTGATTCCATTGCTGACTGTTCCGGTACGACATTTTGCTCCTCAAGGTAAGCGTTGAAAATAGGACGCATATTATATTCTTGTGTTCCCTATGGCTTTTTGAGCATTATTTGCTTGTTAAGTACTTCACCGCATTTTATAGTGATATAAAATCCCTTTTTTTAGACGCATATATTTAGCACACAGAAGAACATTCATCATTACGACTGCGTCGCCCTTGCATCTTTTTCAAATAGACCGAGTATTCAACTTTTACCGTCTTACTCTACAACAGTTCATGAGAAAAATAAGGTTTGTCCAAGTAGCTGCTTTTATTTTCAATACATCGTACAGGTAGATGATATTGAGTTGGTGTTTCACTTTCTTGAGTGTTCAATTCCTCTTCCTTATATTTGGCTTATAGAACACCGGTTTTCAAGGACGCGAGTATTAATTTTAACATCCTGAACACCGGTTTTTATGACGGTTACACTGAACCATAGAAAGGAAGTTCACCGTTAGGACTCATATTGAATTAAATACAGTCTCTGATAAGGTAATTTACATCCATTAGAATCAGGACATAGATTTACGCTCGTATCTCAGTTAATTTATCAATTTAAATGTATTCTTCTTCTTTCTTTTTTTATTTAAAGTGCCGCATTCGGAGGATTATCATAGTCCAGTTTGTTACATTGCCTAAGGAATGACAACATAGCTCCTTCAGTTCCATTTTTTAATAAGGTTTAGCACTATTTATTGACAATTCAGTTTACGTTAGTGATATGCTTATGGCTATACAGTACTTTAGGGATTTGGAACAAAATCTATGTATATTTTGTATCTTATTATTTACAGATATAGCATCCGGACTTAGCTGCTGTAGACACATTATTCATCATTTGTTTGTCACAGCTGCAGTATACTATGGAATGTAGAACATCTTAAGGTACATTGTGAGGTTTAAAGGATTATTTTTCCATTTATTTATTTTTTCTTTACTTAATTGTTATTTAGTTTTTTCTATGATTTCTATGCAACTTCACAGGCAAGAATATATCATTAATACCAGCTCTTTCACCTACACAATTTTCTTTTATAGGTTTCTAAGGGACGGGATGATATCTGTATATAATTGTTTATCTTGGACTGTAAGGAACAGTAATTAACAGCTTTTCTTCTTTCTCTTGTTTCCTCTTTTTTCTTTTTCTTGTTTTCCCTGGCCCCCTTTGGCCTTTTCTCTTTTTTTCTTCTTTTTTCTTTTTCACTGTATATAGTTGTAAATAGGTAGACATGCCAACACAGATAGTATCTAGTTTTTGAATATGTTTATGGATGTCAGAGGCTACACACAGCGACAGTTGCTTTGTTTTGCCCCCCCCCACCTTAAGGGTCATTACTAATTTTTAGAGTATTATTTAACTGTAGATTGTGGGTATCAAAATTTATAACACCTGTTTTATATTTCATTCAGCATAATTTCTGAGACGGTATCCTGACGAAGGCAAAAGCCGAAACGCGCGTAGTGCAAGATTATACCGCCAGTATTGACAGGTCTCCTGCTTTTCTGTTTGTGTAAATATTATACAGCTAACATTTGTGGTTTATTTGCCATGATGGCATATTATATTATCAATTATCATATGATCAACAATTCTCGGTATTTGTCATATATAGTTAGACAGAAGCTATTCTATCATGTTGAATGGTTGTTTTTAAAATGTATGTATTATAATGTGAATTTGTAAATATATGGATTTTGTAATTAAGTATGAACTCAGATTGATTTATATATATATATAAGAAAATAAACAAAAAAATCATATTTTTCTTTTTGAATAAAAATATCAATATAAAAATTGACATACACTGTCTTCTTGGTGTTATCGAATTATTAATATAAGTTTTGATGCCCACATGTATGTAATTCACCTGGCCTAGGCGTCGATTTAACTGTTTCAAGCTTCTATCACCACCACAACGTCTGAAAAAGTGACGTTGTGGTGGCGATAGGGTTTGTTAATATGCCCCATATTAGGATAGGAGTATAATCTATATCCTGACATGCTAGGATATTGACAAGCTTCACAGAAGGTGATATGACATCAAAATGAGTAGAAAGAAAAAAATTCCTCGACAAACCAGCTCAAACCCAGAGGTACAGGTGGAGGTGACACCCCAGGTGAGTCAGTGGATGGCTTACCAGGTATGGACATATCTGCCATTGTTGTGTTAGAGTGCACAGAATTCTCAGGAGGTGAATTTGAAAAAATTATAATTCTGCTTGCGAAATCTGTTAAATCTCTGTTATTGTTTTCTCACAGAGTCAGGTTTCAGCAGAATCATACCTCCAAAGAGATATTTGCTACTTAAACCAATCTCCTGCCACATCGCTCATGACATTTTAAATGAGCTATACCCTTGTATAAAGATATCGCACAAGATAATGGCAAATCACACTTATAAACTCGTGCCATTTTCTCAAATTTATGCAAAGAAACTAATAAGCAATTTTGCACACCTTCAGATTGTAGCTGTTGTTGTTAATGTCAATGCCATACAATGTGATGTGATCTGACCATTGCATTGTGTGTAGCACTGTTGCACCTATACTGTAACATTCCTCTCTGGCTACATCACTTTCATGTGGCACTTCTGGATGTGTATCTTCTCCTTCATCACCCTCCTCCTCAAACTCAATGACCCTCTGCATTACTATTTTGTGTAACTGGGGGCCTGTTACAATTATTTAGCAGCATGGCACTGTGTCATATTCCGCAGCCTCATCTGATTTATGTGGGCAACTGAATTATCCTTTCAGAAGTATTCTCTATTGCCTTTATTGTTCTCTTTTGAGCATTGTCCTTCTTGTGCTGCCCTGCAGTGCCTTGAGCTAGGTAAGGTTAAAGGATACACCCACATATGCACCAGACTTTGTCACTTGTGATGAACATTGGATTCTGTTAACGTGTAGTAAAGTGATGACCATGTTTCCCTGTAGCCTACTGAGAAGCTCTGCAGCCCCATGTTCATAATTTTCAAGCTGCTTGTAAACCATGC
Source organism: Calotriton arnoldi (assembly GCA_963921515.1). Taxonomy (NCBI): domain Eukaryota; kingdom Metazoa; phylum Chordata; class Amphibia; order Caudata; family Salamandridae; genus Calotriton; species Calotriton arnoldi. Next base: position 147,079 of record CAWUFW010014635.1, on the reverse strand, counting down.
TGTGTGTGCTATGCATGTATTTGGACATGATGTCAGTGCTGATGTAACTGCATAGAAGGTGATCTACACTTTCAATGAGTCAATTTCTCCTCTCTCTGTGCTTTGTAGCAGTGGCATATAGCAACATTCTATGTCTGAAGTGGTTATGCCAATTCAATTCAATAAGCTTTATTCAGCATGTACAAACAACCATAAAAGCAATTACAAAATTTAAAATTCGAATACATATTAATCATTTATCAAAGGACAATGCCTTTTATTTCATTTATAGCTTTTAATATAAATAACGCAACATTAGAACATATCCCTGGATCATTACGGCCAGCAAGTCATTTCATTGCAGCTTTATGCATTCTCACATTGTGTTTTAAAAATAGTGGTTTTATATAGTAACGCCTAAAATACAAGTAACAGTTACAAAAAAGCATAAAGTGCACTGTGCTTTGCTTAGATTGCCCATCACAACGGATGGGGGTAAAATCTGGGGGACACGATTTAATTAAAGGGAAAGCAACTAGATGGTGTAATATTCCTAGTCTCAGTCTGATCAATACAAAAAGATGTGTTGGCTTAATCACCTGTATCAAATAATCTTGGAATCCCATCCTAGATTCTATTTACTGGTAGAATATAAAAGTTGATTGTTCCCCTACCATTCTCATAAGAGTTTCTGTTTTATAAATCAGAAAGGCATCCTTAATTACCTGTTTAGTTAGGGTAATCACTGGCGCAGGATTCATTTTAATTTGTTACTTAAATAATTTACTATATGTATCACTAATACATCTTAACCAAGGAATATACATTTTTTTATCCAGAAGTAGACAGTCCTTAATTATAGATTTTGTAAAATTAGTTTAATCTTTGGCCGAAATAGATCTTCATAACAACAAAGGCCGCAGGGCAATCAAATCTGCTAGGTATAGTAATCCTACTTCCTGGTGTATTACTTCAGTGGACGCTGAGGACAGTAAACCTCAAAGACGTTTTAAAAAAGAATTTTCTTCTCGCTGCAATACCTGGGTATAATTATGGCCCCACACCCCTGTGCCATATAAGGCAGTAGCAACAGATCTGGCCTTATATATTGCTAACATTTCCTTAATTGGGCGATTGCCTAGTTTTGACGCAAATCTAAAAACCCTGTGTGTGCTCTTGGTCATCTTAGATCGAACATTGATTAATTCATGTGACCAATCCCCGCTACCTGAAAAAGTTACCCCCAGGTAGCAAAAAGTGTTAACAGTATCTACAGGGGTACTATCAATATGAAAAAGTTTTGCATTTCTTTTATTTAGGTCCGCATACCATGGTAAATGTTTTTGATTTATTGATTAGCAATTTCCTTGCGACAATAAAATTCCTAAAGTTGCCAATTAATCGCTGTAGGCCTACCGATACCCTAGAAAGCAGCACAGCATCATCTGCATATAGCAGCACCAGTATAGGGCTACCAGAGCTTTGTGGGGCATCTGCTTGAACCAATTGCAAAACTTTGTCCACCTCATTAATAAACAGTGAAAAAAGGAATGGGGCGACAACACAGCCCTTGTGAATGCCTCGTTTCACATCAAAATATGTTGTGCATTCGCCCCGCTGCCCATATCGTACCTTTCTTTATAACATCTCATAAAGCCTTGCAAGGAGACAGATAATTGGTTTAGGTGTGCCAAGATTAAGCAGGGTTGGCCAAAGAATTGAGTGGTCAACAAGATCGAATGCACTGCTAAGGTCTGCAAAGCATAAATATAATCTCCCTTCTTTGGCGCACGTGTATTTGCCTATTATTAATTCCAAGTTAATAAATTGCTCTATGGTCCCTACCCCTTTCCTAAAACCACATTGTGCTGGGGAGAGCATAGCATTTTCATTTACCCACTCTTCTAATCTCACTAGAAGGAATTTGCTCATGACCTTTACTGAGGAATCTAAAAGCGATATGGGGCGGCAGTTTTTTGCTTCTGACTTATTACCTTTCTTAAAAATAGGAATAATAACACAATGGCCCCCATGAAGGAGAGATATGCTCTGTCACAGCTGTATTAAATACCCTAGTACGAATGGGCCCCCATAAGTCTGTTGCAGCTTTATAGAGATCCACTGGGAACCCATCTGGGCCCGGGGCTTTCCTCCCCTTACTTCCCTTCAATCCGATCTGTACTTCTTAAGTTGTAATATTTAATGGTAGAATGGGCCAATTACTCTGTTTATACTTAATGTCCTAGATACTTCATAATCTGGTGGATTAAAAATACCTAGGAAATGGGATACCCAAGCTTCACATGTAACATGTGATAGAAACTCGGGAAATGAATCACTTTTAAAAAATGGCAAATTCACTGTTTCCCAAATCAGTTTGTTATTAGCAGTATCTGCTGCCATAGATAGCTTATCCCATGCTAACTCCTGTAATTCCTTTTTCCTAACCTCAAGGACAGTTTTATAATTAAACCATAGGCTTTTGATTAGTGCATTATCTCTTGGTTTGCAGTGTAGGGCCTGTTTCAATTGATTAAGGGCTTGTGTGCATGTATAATCAAACCACCCTCTACATTGTCTATTTTTCTTCCGGAGGGAGCGGTCAATATCTCATCAATGATAGTGTTCATTTTAATAAAATTGGTTATCAACTGGGTGGAACTAACAACATAATTGAGGCAATAAAAAAATCTCCTCACCACATTTTGTGACAATTTCATGCAAGATCCTTTGGGGGTCCACTCCCTTCCATTTAACACGAACCCCGTTAGGTCTAAAAGGGGCAATATTAGTTATAGTACTTGGGTGGGCTACAACCTTTCTGCCCCAAAGAAGGGCTGTCATTAAAAAGTTGTGATCGCTCAGTGCTAGCTGGGAAACCCGCGGAGTAGAACACAAATTGCTAGCACTAAAGGAAATTAGCACATGATCGATGGTAGATGCAGCATTCCTACCTATGAAAGTTGGTATTAGGTCACCATTAATATCACGAGCACTCTGTAGCAGTTCTAGATCATACTTAGCAATCATTGAGTTCAGGGCTCCTCCATAATCACTGTGTGGGAAATGTATATAATCATCCCCCTCTTCATTTTTAACCCCACACAACTGAGTAGCCGACATAGAGCATGTTTGAATATTAAAATCCCAGACCCAAATAAGTACAATGTTTTACTACGAGTTGAATCAAACACATTACTATAATAATTAACCACAATCACATCCCTGCCATCTTTAGAATGCAACCATATAATTTGAGTACACACTCCAATTGTAACTACTCTCTTTACAATTACCGTTAGCTTATTTGAGACAAGAATCTAAAGCCCCCCTTTTGTTCTTCCAGCAGGAGATGGTACTGCCTGTAACCAATGTGAAGAAAATCCTTCAATATAAATAGGATCGGTACACCAAGTTTCTTGTAAACAAATCATGTCAAGTTCATTAATAAAATCATACCATCCTAGGGAGTCCCGTTTACTTATTAGACCAGCAATATTCCAAGTTGCAATTTTATATCCGTTTTCTATTTTGAGCACTGGATTAGCAGTGAAAAACTCACTATCCCTGGCCTCATGTTGATTAATACGGGCTAAGATGGCGCTCTCTCGATATATGGTGGGTCAGCACCCAGATCTTTATGGAGTAGAAAAATAGCATCTGAATATACCCCACCATGATCACCTTTCCCATCTTTATGGATTGTGGTCTTGGCTCTAAGGGAATAATCAACTTCATGTCAATCATTATCTTGCAGGGTTCTCAAAGCTTGATATCTATTTGAGACAGGCAATACGTATTGAGGATGGATTTCTAAACCTGGGGTCATACGTAAGCGACCGGTCCCGTCCTCCACATGTTTAGCCGGCCTTAGGTGCCTATAAAAGAAGCCAAGGGGTTGTAAAGACACATTCTGATCCAACTGAATCGGTGGAATTGCCCTGACTAGGGTATTTCTTGCCCAACTCGGATTCCTAAAATTAATAATTTTACAGTCTCCTTTCAGTTTCTTCTGTAAAGGGCCTATCCAGCTCACTCTTCGGGTCAATAGTATCTGGTCAGCTCCTGCCACCGGGTACCCACAGTTCCTATCGAGCCAATGTGCCACTCTATTCTTTAGGGTGTCATAAGTTTCTTTTTGACCCGGTTGCGTGGGGGGGCATTAACGAAGACTGCCACATAAGGACAGCATTCAGATGGCAGATTTATACAGACACCAGCTCCTCCCCCATAAGGAACATTATCTCTCATCTGGGTATGCTTTATGGAGGGTTGGCCCAGGGCAATTCTATGCCTTCGTTCTGGCTGGCCTTGGTTTATCGGGGTCTGCTGTCTAAAGGTAATATTTATGGGCTCCGATCCCCTTTGTTTGTGCCCTACTTTTATAGAACCCTTAGTACCCCTAAATTGTTCTCTATTTGTCACATTTGTTATTGCCACGTCTGCGGGGACAATTACCTGTGGCAGTAGCTTGGGTGAGCGTCCCCTTATTGCATCTCCCCCTTCCCATTATTAGTACTGGTGTTCTTATATAAGCCACTAATCTTAACCATTTCACAGGACAGTTTGTCAAGTTTTTCGCGAATCGGATTTAACAAGTCCTCTATTTTGGATACTATAGTGGTTTTTATTTGTGCTGACTGCATATTCAGGGAGGTGTCTAAATCAGTTGTACTCTTACTAGCTAGGTCTATGGGCCTCTGATTGTGTCCCTTCTTACATTTATTACCGCCAACCATATCTTGGGTTTTATTACACCCTCTCTTCCTTTTTGGGGTCGGGGGTCCATCGGGTGTATGTGTACGTGGGGGGTCAGATTTTACATTGAGCTCTGATTCTGATGTATTTTGGGAGACCCCAGGAACCTCAATATGATTTCCTCCCTCCAATTGCACATCCCCTTCTGGTACTAACCCATTACCATCACCAGCTAGCCCTCCAGCCACCACACCTGGTCCCAGTGAAAGGCAACATTCTGTCCTGTCTATTTCTTCGGTAATTGAGCTAGCTGCTTGTACCAGGTATGAGTCAATAGTTCTGCGTGAAATGTCGGTTACTGAAGTTTGAGCTGGTGCCTTGAGTTTAACCATTTTTAACTCTCAAGATGTATTATATCCAACTATATTAAAAAAGAAGATGTTAATTGTAGTATAAAATACTATACAGTAATAAATGAGATACACTATCACTAACACCAGGGCAAACTGAATCCGACTCTGCAGTCTGTGGACAGTCTAAAAACGATATATAATATGCAATGTTCTTAAGGCAGTCCGTATAGAATCAGATAAAAACTAATACGTGTCCGGGAATAGGATCTTGTACACAGTACCTTCCAAGTGTCTATTCCTCAGTTGATAACACAGGGAAGATATCCGGCACGACCTTTTTCCTCTGTGGACACGAGCTATAGAAGCTGAATACGTCTCTAGATGCTTCAAGGCAACGTGTCCCCCTTTCCTACAGTGTCCAAGCAATTATCAGACTGTTATAAGCAGTCAAAAGTTAAAATCTTCATAAGTCGGTAGCCAACATGCAAGAGGAGTAGCCCAGCCTCTTCCGGGCTATGATGGGCTAAGATGGGCCCACTCTTGGCCCGGTTTTTGCCTGGGTTTGCGCAGCGGGAGCCCAAGCCCAGTTTAGTATGCGCCTCCGGGTGCAGAACAGCTGTGGCAGCATTGACGTTGGCGGCTGGGGCCACAAGTGTAACCGGGCGTCTATTCCAGCCCCCTCCTCCAAAGAACAGCAACACAGCGTCCCCGTCTAGTCTAGCCTCTCACATTACTCCACGTAGTTCAACGTAATCACTCTAGTCTTGTTGCTTATATTTCCAATCTGGTGTGTCTGTGATAATTTTGCACAATTATCAACAAAGAATATGTTCCTCACTAGTCTTATATGTGTTTCTCAAATGCACCAGATACATGAGCTGAACGCAGAAATCGAAGAGTACCCTCTAAGTATTGTTACTCGTTGCTCCTCATGTTGTCAAAAGTCATATTATTCTCATAATTGTATGTTCCCCTTGATACAGGTCGCACCAGTTCTTTCTCCTGTCATCTACCTTCCCATCCAGTTCAAAGTAGTTATGTCATAAGAGCAGCATCTTATGTTTGAAATTATTATGTCATAAAAGCCTCCTCCACACTTTTTCATTCCTCAAGAAGCTGAAGACCTGGCTTTTTGAGTAGTCCCACTAGACCCTAGGTTTCACTAGACTCATGCCTGATTAGTGCCAGGATACCCTCCCGGGTGATAATATGCTCTACAACTCTACATAACATAACATAACCTAACATATGTAAGTGCAGCATGAAGGACAATTTTAAGTGCTCCACATACAACATATACTCTGCAAAGTTGTTGAGTCATGACTTTGCTGCCAAGTTTTTACTTGTTTTTAAATTGTAGGTGGATGTTGATGATCCTAAATGCCTTTGAGAGAGTGTTCCTAATATCCCACGTCTAACCAAAACTAGCACCATCCTATGTGTGTGTTTTTAGATGTGGGGATGATCAGGAGAGGTGGCACTTTCGATTTGAGGTTTCTCCTTTCATTATAAAGTTTGAGCTTCAATTGTAAGAAGACAGCAACTGTTTGATGAATGAATGTGTAGTACAGTGTGCTTTGTAGCAGATTAGTCTTGGTGCTAGTAAGAGAATAGGACTTTGAATGCCCGGATAATGTGGTCCTGCTTTCTTAGGTACAGGAAGTCATTGGCTAACACATTCTGGATTTGTTGTAGCTTTCCTAGTAGATTTCTTTTGAAAGGCCAGTGTAGAACTCATCTGACTAGTCAAGACATAACAAAACTATTCCTATTGATGTCTGAACACTGTGCGAAGAAGGTTAAGATAAGGTTAGATTTATTATAGTAATCAAAAGTGTACAATAAAAGCACATCACAATAAATAAATTGTCATAAAACCAATTCATCTATTAAAAACACAAAAGTAAAAATATATTCCATATTCGTAGATTTAGAATACATAAATTTATCATGAAAATTTCCTTATACAGTTTGATTGAGATAGCATTAAACATGATCTACAAATTTCATAAGTTTATCATTAAAAGAGTTAGATTGTGACTTAAAACACAGTGTTACTGCCTCTTTAGTTTAACTTATTTTAGCATCTCTAAATACCAGTTGTAAATATTTCTTCCGAAGATCAGTAGCTTTGGGCAGAAGCATATAATGTGTTTGATTTTTTCAGCTTTATAGACACATAGGGGTCGATTCCGATGTCGGCCGGAAGCGCACCTAACAGTATTCGTCCGGAAAAAATACCAGCCGAACGCGTGTTTTCCGACCGACTCGAACACTCTACCGAACGAACAAGTACGATGCGCATAACAGCCCAGATTCCGAGCGAGCCGTACTTACCCATTCCAGCTCCTGTTCCCCACCCGAGCCGTATCCGTAAACGCCGAATCGAGTCGCACGGAACCAAATACACAGCACCTTCCGGCCGGACTAGTACGATGCGTCTTCCGTACGCGCCGAACTCGTCGCTACGTCCGGCACGTTTGAGCATCCGGGAGAGCTGCACATAAGCTCCGATTCGTGCCAGAAGACGATCCACGGCGACGAGACGAACAAGCCAGCGACGAGTACGAGTCGAAGCCACAAGAAACACGAACGAGACGACCCAACCATGAATCCCATCACGCAGGTCCTACCAATACTCTACATCTATTACCGGTACGGACGCGTACGGCGCAGACGGTAAGTCAAACACCCACAACACAAACAAACGACACGTACCCGAAATATGTCACACACACATAGGGATGCACAAATGACGCACACTAGCAACAGCAGAACCATAGGGGCGGGATGGCCATCACCAATGCCATACACACCCATAGGGGGATAGATGCCTGCCACTACTGCCATCCCCACTCATGGGGGTCTGGATGCCTACCACTACTACCATCCCCACTCATGGGGGGCTGGATGCCTACCACTACTACCATCCCCACTCATGGGGGCTGGATGCCTACCACTACTACCATCCCCACTCATGGGGGCTGGATGCCTACCACTACTACCATCCCCACTCATGGGGGCTAGATGCCTGTCACTACTGCCATCCCCACTCATGGGGGCTGGATGCCTACCACTAACACCACCCCCACTCAGGGTGGGCTGGATGCCTGTCACTACTGCCATCCCCACCCATAGGGGGCTGGATGGCTGTCACTACTACCATCCCCACTCTTGGGGGTCTGGATGCCTACCACTACTACCATCCCCACTCATGGGGGCTGGATGCCTGTCACTACTGCCATCCCCACCCATAGGGGCTGGATGGCTGTCTCTACTACCATCCCCACTCATGGGGGTCTGGATGCCTACCACTACTACCATCCCCTCTCATGGGGGGCTGGATGCCTACCACTACTACCATCCCCACTCATGGGGGGCTGGATGCCTGTCACTACTGCCATCCCCACCCATAGGGGCTGGATGGCTGTCACTACTACCATCCCCACTCATGGGGGTCTGGATGCCTACCACTACTACCATCCCCACTCATGGGGGATGGATGCCTACCACTAACACCACCCCTACTCAGGGTGGGCTGGATGCCTGTCACTACTGCCATCCCCACCCATAGGGGGCTGGATGGCTGTCACTACTACCATCCCCACTCATGGGTGTCTGGATGCCTACCACTACTACCATCCCCACTCATGGGGGGCTGGATGCCTACCACTACTACCATCCCCACTCATGGGGGGCTGGATTCCTGTCACTACTGCCATCCCCACCCATAGGGGGCTGGATGGCTGTCACTACTACCATCCCCACTCATGGGGGTCTGGATGCCTACCACTACTACCATCCCCACTCATGGGGGATGGATGCTCACCACTAATACCACCCCTACTCAGGGTGGGCTGGATGCCTCAGTCACTACTGCCATCCCCACCCATAGGGGGCTGGATGGCTGTCACTACTACCATCCCCACTCATGGGGGTCTGGATGCCTACCACTACTACCATCCCCACTCATGGGGGCTGGATGCCTCACCACTACTACCATCCCCACTCATGGGGGCTGGATGCCTGTCACTACTGCCATCCCCACCCATATGGGGCTGGATGGCTGTCACTACTACCATCCCCACTCATGGGGGTCTGGATGCCTACCACTACTACCATCCCCACTCATGGGGGCTGGATGCCTACCACTACTACCATCCCTACTCATGGGGGGCTGGATGCCTGTCACTACTGCCATCCCCACTCATGGGGGGCTGGATGCCTGCCACTACTGCCATCCCCACCCATAGGGGACTGGATGGCTGTCACTACTACCATCCCCACTCAGGGTGAGCTGGATGCCTGTCACTACTGCCATCCCCACCCATAGGGGGCTGGATGCCTACAACTAACACCACCCGTACTCAGGGTGGGCTGGATGCCTGTCACTACTGCCATCCCCACCCATAGGGGGCTGGATGGATGTCACTACTACCATCCCCACTCATGGGGGTCTGGATGCCTACCACTACTACCATCCCCACTCATGGGGGCTGGATGCCTACCACTACTACCATCCCCACTCATGGGGGGCTGGATGCCTGTCACTACTGCCATCCCCACCCATAGGGGCTGGATGGCTGTCACTACTACCATCCCCACTCATGGGGGTCGGGATGCCTACCACTACTACCATCCCCACTCATGGGGGCTGGATGGCTGTCACTACTACCATCCCCACTCATGGGGGTCTGGATGCCTACCACTACTACCATCCCCACTCATGGGGGTCTGGATGCCTACCACTACTACCATCCCCACTCATGGGGGCTGGATGCTCTACCACTACTACCATCCCCACTCATGGGGGTCTGGATGCCTACCACTACTACCATCCCCACTCATGGGGGCTGGATGCCTACCACTACTACCATCCCCACTCATGTGGGGCTGGATGCCTGTCACTACTGCCATCCCCACCCATAGGGGCTGGATGGCTGTCACTACTACCATCCCCACTCATGGGGGTCTGGATGCCTACCACTACTACCATCCCCACTCATGGGGGCTGGATGGCTGTCACTACTACCATCCCCACTCATGAGGGGCTGGATGCCTACCACTACTACCATCCCCACTCATGGGGGCTTGATGCCTACCACTACTACCATCCCCACTCATGGGGGCTGGATGCCTGCCACTACTGCCATCCCCACTCATGGGGGGCTGGATGCCTACCACTACTACCATCCCCACTCATGGGGGCTGGATGCCTACCACTACTACCATCCCCACTCATGGGGGCTGGATGCCTACCACTACTACCATCCCCACTCATGGGGGCTGGATGCCTACCACTAATACCATCCCCACTCATGGGGGTCTGGATGCCTACCACTACTACCATCCCCACTCATGGGGGCTGGATGCCTGTCACCACAACCACCCCTACTCATAGGAGGGGTAATGCATGACACAACTAGCATACTCCCACATAAGGACTGTCTGTAAATTACATCCCACCCCCAACACCATGACAAGCGTGTGTGGTCTGTTTCAAATGCATACAACACTGAACATGACATTGAACATACAATGTGACCCCCTAACACATGTGTCACACATAATTGTGTGTGTGGCCTACAGAATGCTAGCAGACCATGACCACTTGAAGCACATTTTGAACAGTGTGGCAATGGGGCCCAAAGCCCCATCACCACAGTGCCCAAAAGGTAAGTGTGTGCTCCATAGCTGAAGCACATTTTGAACAGTGTGGCAATGGGGCCCAAAGCCCCATCACCACAGTGCCCAAAAGGTAAGTGTAGTCCTGGTAAAAGCTGCAAAAACAAAACTGCAGGGATTATTCCTGGCCACACAACACCAAACACTACAGTGGCATTGTAGTGCTTGTGTCCCATAGCAACATAGATTGTGTGAGGCAAGCAGTGCAGTGCCAATGACACATCGTTCTGGCCATGTGCACACAAACATCAGCCATGGGGGCCCACATTGTCTACATTCACAAATAACACAATGACAGAAGTGAGCATCATAATGCAGACCCACATATCTGCACCAATGGACACACAAATGTAGATATCCTGTGGAGACTGTAGATGTCAGGTGAACAAATACCATACCATGGCAGCAATGGGACATACTAACCATGATCATTGTGCTGACTGATGACCTAGCAGTCCCAGGGCCAGCAGGGGAAAGCCAACAAACAACATACAGCCAATGGCAAACTAGAGATATGCCAATGCAGTGGTGCAAATGCACAAACACAAACAGGCAGACTCACACTGCATATCATACACAACAGGTGAGGGGGTTGTGTGCCAGTGTCCCCAGGCAAACACACAACACATGAGGAGGCCAGATTCACTAATACACAGATGTCAACACAGTCACATACAAAAGTAACTCATGGATTGGATTCCCTATGTGGGCAAACAGGCATTGTGAGATGAGAGGGAGCCCAAATTACACATGTCACACAAGCTTGTAGGAACAGCAACAAACACAGCAAGAGACAGAACCACCCCAGCACTCCCCAGGGACCCCACATTGTGGTGACACTAGCCTGCATGACAATCACACTGTGATGACAAAGGTAGATGTCATCCACACTGTGAACCACAGCCATGTGTCCTGAGCAACAAACTACCATCACACCTATACAAGCACAAAGCACTCAGCATGGCCTGCCAGCCAAGGAAAATATGGAGGTAGTGCCCCAGCCGGGCAACAACTCACATTTGCACACACTCAACGCCACACACCTTGAACTCCACCAATGTGCAGCAGTGAAGCTCACATGGACTGCTGACATTGCACATGCACCCATGACAATCCCAGGGGTGGTGGGGGAAATAAGGTGCAGAAACACATCACACATGGCCAGTCAACAATACTTGTGAATGTCTGACACACTGCACAGTATGCCGTACATGGGCATGACGTGAAATCCACCCCAAACAATGGGATCCTGGCCATAGTCACACACCAATGAAGAAGCCAAGCTGACCCACAAAGGACACACATAGACAACTACCAACATTGCAGCTCTGACCCTGAGGAGTGGCAGCAGTCACACACACAACGTGTCACAATCACTGAAAGCATACACAAACAGAAAATCACATTACTCGTGTAACCAACAAGTGCCAAGAGGAATCCTGACTGTGTCCCATCTGCATTTGCCCACATCCCCAGCCGTGACAACAAAGACAACTAGGGATGACAACCTCATGAACATTAGTTTGCCATGCACCCAAATCCCGGAGAAACCAGGTCCAAGATGCTGGATGAACACAGAACAACTCAGCAAGCATCACAAACAGTAACATCCGTAGGGACACACCCTGTGTAGGAAAAGGAGAAGGGAACACGCACAGACATGCCTACACAACACACAACACGGGCACAGCCTATATCACGGAATCACGCACTGCCATGAGGGCACTCCACTCCTGTGGAAGGTCAGCTGTGCCAAACCTTGTCTGTGCATGACTCAAACATGTCAGCAGAACACTCGGTCAGTGAGTCAACAACTACAACACACTGAAGGCTCTGCTCATATCAGCCTGGGCACGGGAGTGTCACGTCAGTCATCTGCATACACCCAAGACACGTGTCAAGCAACTTGCACTGTGTACACAGATGAGTCCTCCAAATTTGATGTGCTAAACTGCATGTCCATTGGAGACGGGCACACAGTCAGGGTACTAGGAACATTGGACAGTGGTAAGCCCACCAGATGTGCATCAGTGTAGGACAAAGATGGTAATCTACAAATGCTAAACGTACATCCCTGTGTCAAATGCTGAACATTACACCCTCAGACTGCAGCAAAGGATGCTATAGATCCAGACTAGATTAGGACACATATCCCATGGACCACATGGAGCCCATCACAGCAAAACTTCATTTACCTGATCTGAACACTATTACAACAGCAAATGCATGATTCTACACATCTACATCATGTACCTCCAAAGATTAACCACAAGTAAACAAAAAGAGGCTTTATTCAGCAAGTGTGCAACTCAAATCAAAAGTCCAAAATAAACTAAGGCCAATGGCCAGTCCAAATATACAGTCCCAACAGGGTGATGTGTGACAACTTGTCAACAATTGCTTGCCCTGCACAGGTACGGACAGGGGACATCCCCTTGGAGGGGCATACGAGGGGCAGGCCAGGCACCGCAGGGACAGGATCAGGGATGCCAGAAGGAGGCAGTGAAGGGGAGGTAGGTGCAGGAGTGTCACCGGCAACTGCAGTGGAGGTGTCTGACTCAGGGGGCTGGCACCACCGCAGGGCTCAAGTCAGATGGTGTTGGTGCTGCAACCACTGCAGTGGGCTGGTCAGATGGAGTGGACTGGGTCCCCAATGCAGTGCCCGAGTCAGACGGGGTGGTTGTGGACTCCACCGCAGTGCATGACTCCAAGGTAGTGGAAGGGGGGCAGAAGAGCTGGGCAGGACAGAGGGGGACACGGTCTCCACACCAGTGGCACAAACAGGCAGAGCGCTCTGGTTTTGGGGTGGAAGAGCAAGTGGCAGGGGGAGGGCCTAAGCAGTTTGGGGATGGGGTATCGGTGTGTGGGGGAACCTGGGGCAGGGTGTGGCGGTGGAACCTGTGGAGTTGTGGCCTGGGGGATGGAGGTGAGAGACTGGGTGGTTGACTTGCAGGGCGGTGGTGGGGTCTTGCTCTTCCGGGACCGGGGGACTTGCGGGTGGGGGCTCACTCTGCCTGCGCCTGGGGGAGGGTGTCTGGGGGCGAGGGGCACTCCCTCTGTGTGGGTGGACTTCCTCTTCCCCCGGTATGCTGGATCAGCGGGATTGGAGGGGAAGAGGCCGAGGTCACAGAGGAAGAGCTGCTGATCAGGTGGGGTTGCAGGTGAGGCAAAGGAAGGGGTCTTGGAGGGAGAGGATCTTGAGGATTGCGGAGTGACTGTTGTTGCCTGTGTGTGTTCCCCATCCCCTGTGTCTGTGGTATCAGTCCCCTGAGGATGCTTGTGTGCACGTCTTGCCTTTCTCTTGGGTGTGTCTGTGCTGCTCGTGTCTGTGTGTTTGGGTGACTGTGCAGGTGTGCATGTGCTTTGGACAGGTAGGGGGCAGGAAGTGTGGATGGGGCAGAGGTGGGAGGGGTGAGGGACTGTTGGAGGAGGGACACTGCTGCCGGTCAGGGAGGAGTCCATGGACTTATTGCTCCTCTGTAGGGCAGACATACCTGCCGAGATGCCCTCCATGAACGACACCAGCTGTGTCAACAGAGTGGTGTGTGCAAGGAGGACACTCAGCATTGCTGTCTGCCCTACATGGAGCTGCTGAAGGAGGTACACAGACTCCTCACTCAGGGCAGCAGGGGACACAGGGGCAGGGAGTGCGGTGCCTGGCACGAAGGAGACACGCTCCCGAGTACGGGAGCCTCCACGGACCTCAGGAATGGGAGCCAATGGGAGGGCGGTGGTGGTGGTGGTGGTGGCAGGGCCAGACAGACTAGCTGGCCTTTGGTGGCTGCTGAGACCCGCCTCCACAAGGGAGTCATCCTCCGAGCTGCTGTGGTCCTCAGCTGAGGTGGATGGTGCTGAGGACCTCCTGGTGTGGCTCCCTCGCACTCTGTGCCACTAGGTCCCTCTGACCACTGGGTCCGATGCTGACCCAGTCTGGCTCCGCTGCTCCTCCTGGTCCAGTGGAGCTGTCCCCTCCTGTGGCCGTGGATGTATCTGCAAACAATTAGGGAAACAGACAAACATCAGTCACCTGCACTGACCGCACACACCACAGTAAGTACAGCACATTACAGAGCAAGCCCTGGCATCCTTAGTTGAACATTGCCTAAAGTCCCCACACAGATTCGGGAAGCCAATTGTCAGTCTGATGGTCAACCATGGGACTCACACCCCTCCTGCCCTTGCACCCATCTGTCTGGTGCCTGTCTGATGGTAAGACCCCAGTGCGGACACATGCACCACCTACACAGTTGTTGGACATTGCAGGGAACACGGTGAAGTATGTGAACATGCACACATCACATCTCTTGCCACTGAGTCAGTGCAGGTGTCCGGGTAAAGGGATGGCCAGAGTCTAAATAGAAATGCTTGTGATGCATACCAGCACCAGACACCATGATGCACCCATGTCCGGATAGTCAATGCCACAATGGGGTGCATGTTGCACATGTCACTCCCCTGCAGGATCAGTCTCAGGAAGTTTAATGCCATGACACAGGAATGCGTGCAAAGTCATACATGACTGTCTCAAGTCACATGGCTATGGCAACCAGCCAACAACAGTTTGCACTGTGTCACAATCCGAGGGCATGGGGAATGCAAGTTATGTGACTGACAAGTGCACATGTCCATCCCCCAAATACCACATCATCTGTACTACTATTTGTCCACGTCATACCAACTGGACATATGGGGGACATGAAACACAACTCTCTGAACATGAGCACCTCACAGTGTGCTGTGAATGACAATGCAGCTGCCTGAAAGTCACAGTCGCAAACACCTGTGTGCACAGTCAAGTGATCAGACACCTATAAGTCACAGAAGTATCGCTCTATCATGGTCACATCTCAGATGGCATGCTGAGCCCTAACCGATAAAACATACCAGTAGTCCTGACAACGAAGACACAGCACAATGAGACAGAGGCAGACACCTGAGGGTACATTTCACTGATCACAACATGCCAGATGATACACGGGAGTGGGAGTACAGAGTGTATTGCATGCCCTGGAGTAGGCATGACTGTCCAGCTCCACCTGTAAGAGGGATGAGTCCTGGACAGTAGGCAGGTGGCTAAGCATGTGTGACACACTGGATACACATACTCCTGAGGCCCAAACATTGTTCCCACCAGCAGCATGGGTGTGTGCCAAATTCCCCAGGGACATGTGGTGAGTCAGAGCAGCAAGCGGACCACATATCAAAGTTACACCCAGATTACATGTCAGAACTTAGGCATTGAGAAAGCAATTGAGCCACCCATGAATCGCACAACATAGTCACGGGAACAAATGCTGTCCCCCACCTTAAGCAATGCAAAATGCAATGACACAGTCCCCAAATGACACAATTTCCTGACTATAAGGGCCACACATATGCGTATCAGAGGAGAAGTGGGCATGTCACAAATGAGGGACATGGGTCCTGGACCACATGACTGATGTACTGTGGAAGTTTAACCAGGCCAGAGGAGGGCACATAGCATGTCAGACAAAGTGCACAGTGCAGTCATGGACTCACCCCTCCTTGCTGCTGTCTGTCCTTCAGCTGCCCATCCAGGTCAGGGAAGACCACCGCCAGGATCCGGAGCATGTGGGGGTCAGGGTCCGGTGTCCGCCCCTCCTGCGAGGAGGCGACAGCTTCAGCTGGACCCTTGCGATCCTCCGGGTCCAGCCACGAAGGTCCTGCCACCTCTTCTGGCAGTTGCGGATCCTGCGCCTGTAGACCCCCACGGATCTTACTTTCCGGGCGATGGTCAGCCAAATTTCCTGCTTCTGGTGGGCATCAACCTGTGAGGATGACAAAGTGAAAAGGCCATTACTACACATGCAACATATACGTGCATCACACAGTTGGATATACATGTCTCAATCACAGGGGCATATGATGTACACAGGCAGTCCAACAATGGCTATGAACAGTTTGCCAGCAGTCACTACATGGTATCATTGCATGGGAAGTAAACCTAGTTGGAATGCACTGTTCCTGCACTGTACCAGTTCAGTGCATGTAACTACACACTTTGGGGTGTGACAACTACTCAGTGGGCATGCTAGCCAGTGGTGTGCACACTGAGTGTCCTGCTAGTCAGACAACATGCACAATTAGTGAGGCAGTGGACAGCACACTCACCTGCTCCCTGGTTTCCCATACAGCTTGCTGTACTGTGGAAGGAGGCTGTCTCAGCAGGGCCTGGTTCTCCTCAAGGCTGAAGGCTGGGGCTCTCTCCACAGTACGTGCCATTGCAGGAGCCAGAGGATGCATAAACAGCAGCAGTGTTGGTGGCAGATGTCGCCCTGGAGCATGTAGTGCAGGCAAGTGAGCTCTCAGGGGAACAGCCAGCATTATATGTGTGCTGCAGAGGCAGATACTGTCCCATGTGTCCAAAGTGATAGGTCCAAGTCGCTTGCATCTTCTGAATCTGACCAATCCATGGAATAGCAGCACTAATACACGCCCACAGCATCCTTCAAATCTTCAACTTCATGACACCCATGATTTTGCAACATTGTTGTGGCTGGCCAACTGAATTCACTGCATCAGACTCGTTGAGCTTCGAAAACGCGTCCGCTGCCATGCCAGGCCCCAGCCAATGTGTGCGCACCGCTCTGTCCACTGCTGTACAACGCGTATTTCGGGATACAACGCTGCACTCAGCACACATCATATGCAATGGGCCGGCCGGGCACACCGATCGGTCCATTGCTGCACAACGCGCACTCGGATACAACGCTGCACTCGGCCACATCATATGCAATGGGCCGGCCGCGCACACCGATCGGTCCATTGCTGTTCAACGCGCACCCGGGATACAACGCGCACCCACTCACATCCTATGCAATGGGCTGGCCGGGCACACCAATCGGTCCATTGCTGCTCAACGCGTACTCCGGGATACAACGCTGCACTGGCCACATCATATGCAATGGGCCGGCCGGGCACACCGATCGGTCCATTGCTGCACAACGCGCATTCGGGATACAACGCTGCACTCCGCCACATCATATGCAATGGGCCGGCCGGGCACACCGATCGTCCATTGCTGCACAACGCCGCACTGCGGATACAACGCTGCACTGCCACATCATATGCAATGGGCCGCCGGGCACACCGACCGGTCCATTGCTCTACAACGCTGCACTCGGATACAACGCTGCACTGGCCACATCATATGCAATGGGCCGCCGGGCACACCGATCGGTCCATTGCTCTACAACGCATCCCCGCCACATCCAATGCAATGGGTCGCGGCGGGCACACCGACCGGTCCATTGCTGTACAACGCTGCATCTCGGGATACAACGCGCACTCGGCCACATCATATGCAATGGGCCGCCGGGCACACCGATCGTCCATTGCTGTACAACGCGCACTGGATACAACGTGCACCCGCCACATCATATGCAATGGGCCGGCCGGGCACACCGACCGGTCCATTGCTGTTCAACGCTGCACTCGGGATACAACGCTGCACTCGCCACATCATATGCAATGGGCCGGCCGGGCACACCGATCGGTCCATTGCTGTTCAACGCATGCATCCGCACACATCATATGCAATGGGCCGGCCGGGCACACCGATCGGTCCATTGCTGTACAACGCTGCACTGGATACAACGCGCACTCGGCCACATCATATGCAATGGGCCGGGCCGGCACACCGATCGGTCCATTGCTGTACTAACGCTGCACTGGATACAACGCGTACCCGCCACATCATATGCAATGGGCCGGCCGGGCACACCGACCGTCCATTGCTGTTCAATGCGCATTCGGGATACAACGCTGCACTCGCCACATCATATGCAATGGGCCGCCGGGCACATCGATCGTCCATTGCTGTTCAACGCTGCACTCGACACATCATATGCAATGGGCCGGCCGGGCACACCGATCGGTCCATTGCTGTACAACGCTGCACTCGGGATACAACGCGCACTCGCCACATCCAATGCAATGGACCGTGCGGGCACACCGATCGGTCCATTGCTTCTACAACGCGTCCCTGACAGGTCACACGCATATGTCACCATGCTGGTCACTGGTGAACCTATGCCAGCCACATATACTTTCCAGGGACTCAGGGGCACACCTACAACACCACACCCAGTCCACACTGTATCTAAGGCATGTGTGGCAGCATAACCTTATCTGTGTATGTGGCTGAACATGTGGTTTGTGGGGTGGCACTTGGGGGCAGACACACCCAGGCTGTGCACGTGTTCATGGGGACAGGGTCCTTTGTGTGTTGTGCACCTGACCACTGTGGTGTGCAACTGTTCATTTTGGAGCATGTGTCATGGTCACATTTCCAGGTTGTGTATGTGTATGACATGTCACATACCCCCAGGCTCACATGTGGGAAGGCATGTATGTCACAGGGTGGCCCATTGCCACAATAGTGATGTCCCTCCGCAGTCTGTGTGCATGTTGTGTTTCACATGTCTCTGACGCCATGTGCACAATGGGAGACAGTCTCCACATCCACGTGGTTTGTGCATGAACTTTGATGTTGTGTGTGTGTGTGTCACAGACGACCATGTCTGTCCTGCAGAGGCTACAGGGGCCACTACCTGTGGGTGTCATGTTTGTATTTCTGACGTGTACATGATATGCCATGTCATGCCAGTGTCCATGTGGCAAGTCAGGGTCCCTGGGAATCTACCTGTCAATGAGCTGTGATGCCTGTGGAGTATCTGTCCAGACATGTCACTGTGGTATGTGTGTAGAACGTGAGAGCAGTAAATGGGTACTGTGACACAGCCTAATGGTTTCCCATAGCACACCCTGAAACCTGTTGTCAACACTTGTTGAACAGAGATGTTAGATGATGTCCATGTAGGTGCCATATATGTCCAAACAGAACGACACACACATCAAGTACTTGTGTTTGTTAATGATGTATCATGTGAAATTGAGTATGGTGAACGGCACATAGGTGGGGTGACTGACAATCTTGCTTTCTTCACCTATGCACTGCAGGGCTCCTGCTGTCCATCGACCATTCCCAGACCTGGCAACGATGGTGGAACGTGACAGCATCCGACGGTACCGCTTCACCAGGCAGCTGATTGAGGATTTGGCAGTGCGGTTGGACCCACATTTGCAGCCTGGCCGTCCGTATCCTACAGCGCTGACCCCCAAGGTGAAGGTGATGGCAGCCCTACACTTCTTTGCCACCGGTACCTTTCAACACACTGTGGCGACTGCCGGTGGGATGTCACAGACTATGTTCAGCCGTGTGCTACGCAATGTTTTGGGGGCAATGTTGAGATACCTGAACCAGTACATCTATTTTCCAACACGTCAACGACTCACTGACGTCAAGAGTGACTTCTATGCCCTGGGGAGGATGCCACATGTAATTGGCTCCATTGATGGGACACATGTGGCTTTGATACCACCACAGGCACATGAGCAGGCATACCGGAACCGTAAACATTACCATTCAATCAATGCTCTGGTGGTATGTCTTGCAGATATGACCATCACACATGTGTGTGCCCGTTTCCCCGGTTCGGCACACGATGCCTACGTGATGAGGAGTAGTCGCATCCCGAGGATGATGTCACAGATGCCAAACCAGCGTGCCTGGCTTGTTGGTGTGTACTGACTTTGTACCATTGTGTGTGTTCTGCTATGTTGTTTTCCTCGCACACATTTTCAAATCGGCTAATGTGCAATTGTCTGTCTGTAGGTGACTCAGGATACCCCAACATGCCGTGGTTGCTGACACCCTCAGGAACCCTGTGACACCAGCCCAGATGCGCTACAATGAGGCACATGGTCGGACGAGGAGGGTGATTGAGCGGACCTTGGTCTCCTGAAGAGCCGCTTCCGCTGCCTGGACAAGACAGGAGGGGCCCTCCCATATGCCCCAGCAAAGGTGTGCAAGATTGTCATCGTCTGCTGCATGCTACACAACCTGGCAGTGCGGAAGGTTTTGCCTCTTATCCTGGATGACGATGACCAACGTCCGCCACCTGTGGAAGATCCTGGCCTGGGTCACGATGCCAGTGAAGATGATGATGATGATGATGGTAATGTCCGCACAAAGCTCCTCACCAACTTCTTCAGCTGAATGTGAGTCTCCAGAGGGTTGTAATGTCAATGATTTGAGTTTGCATGATGTGTGTGTGGTGCTCTGGTGCTGTTTGAGTGTGGCCATGTGCTACTTGACTGGATGCGTGCAGCGATGTGTCCTTGCAGGTGGTCTGTACTGCCCAACAGTGTTGACATGCTAACTTGGTTTTGTGTAGTTATCTCGTGACATGTATTAGACATGAGTATTGCCGTTCTGTGCTGTTCTTCAGTGGTTTTGACTGTGTGTCATGTCTGTCCTTCACAGGGTGCTGCCGGAGTTGTTTGATCAACTTGGATCCCACGAATCCATGATTCAACTTCCAAGGTGGAAGCAGTCGCTTCCCTACAGGTGATGTGCCACACACCCCTGGACTTTCTATCTTCTGCACTTTTTGACTTTGTGGCCACAGCCAGGTTGGATTAGCTAGCATTTGTAGTGGAAACAACATGTTGCAAATGTGTAATAAACCTGTGCTTCACTTTGGGATGTGCGTTGTCTGTAGTCACACATCTGACTGACATTTGCTTACTGCACCTGTAGTCTAGTTGACACAGACTGTGAATAGGTGGCGTGTCTGTGCATTCCACTGTATTTAGTTGCAACATCAGTATAGGTGATGAGTCTGATGGCCCTGGTGTGTATGTGTTGTGTGGCCCTAGTGGTGTGTCTCCTCATATGTGTCACATCGCCATGACTGACATGACGGTGTTGGACTTGCTGTAGCAGTTAGCATGCACAGTGTCATTTTTCTGATCACCATCTCCATGACAGAGAGCACGTTGGAATCACAACAGAGGCAGATATGGTGTATTTGTGAGTTTATTTACATACAGGTGTGAGGATGGTGCACAGGATGGTGGGTGCTGTACATAAAAATTGGAATCCAAAGTTCCCATATGATTCAGAAGTCTTGGTAGCTGAAATGTCCACAGTAAAGTCCACAGTCATCTGATGAATTTGGCCAACTATAGCTCCCCATGTCATGTGGAGAGTTGGGTTGGTTTCGACAGGGCGTGCAGTTTGCACACAGAGGAAAAGTTCCAGAACAGGTGTTGGCTTCCTGGGGGATGTAGATGGCCATCGGCCTCTCAGTTTGGCCTCCTCGGACGGCCCTCTTCTGGGACCTCAGGTGCAGGCTGCGGCGGTGCAGGGGACTCTCTGCCAGAGTCCTCCTCCCTCCCTGTGGCATTTGCAGTTGTTTCAGCAGCAGATGTTGTGGGCACACAGGGAGGTGAGGCCATGTTGGTGCTGATCTGGCGGAGGCATGTCAGTATGTCCCTATGCACCGCTGTCAGTTGTTCCAATGTGTCCCACTTGGACTCCATGCCAGACATGTGTGTCTCGTGACAGTGTGTCTCGACATGTGACATGTGTGTCTCGACACGGGACATGTGGGAGTCCAAGCGGGCATGATGGGCAGCCTGCTGCTGTTGTATGTCCTTGAGGATCCCCACTACCTGGCTGACCTCTCCGGTGCTAGTCTGGTACGCATCCGCAATGCGTGCCAGTTGTGGGTCATCATGCAGTCCAGACCCCTCTGCAAAGAGCGACCTATGTCTACCACCCCTCCCACCACCCCTGGCGACACGTGCAGGACCTGCGGTGGCACGCACAGGTGACCGTGGGCCCACTTGGGTGTTGTTCCTGGGCTCGTTGTCACCAGCTCCAGTTTGAGTCCGGGTCCCTGCGCTGTTGTCATCTGTGTTCCTTGGTCTGTCATCTGTGTTCCTTGGTCTGTCCGTGTTGGCAGGGGTGGCCTGTGTGTTGGCAGTTGTTGGAGGGGTGGGTGCAGGGGGTGCAGATGTTGGTCCTGCTGGTGCTGCATGATGACTCACACCGGAGGGTCCAGCTGGTTCTTCGCCATCCGAGGAGTGCAGAGGCTGATCCACACCAGTGAGCTCAGTGTTCACCGGAGCCTGGGACAGGGACTCCTCCTCGTCTGCTGCTGTGTCCCCATCATCACCTGTTTTGGGAGAGACACAGATTGTATGTTATGTTTCTACTGGCATCAATTGTTCAAACACCTGACAGTTGTGACTGTACCTCTGGATGTGGGCCTGGACATTGCATTCTCCTAAATTGTGACAGTCAGAGAGTGATATTGGTGTAGCACATTGTCCTGCCAACCTGTGGCATGTCAATGTGAATGTTGAGGTGTGTGCATGACCAGCATTGGTGGTATTTGCTTGCCATCCGGGCCTCCTTCTCCCCCAGCCCAGTTATCCCACCATGAAGCGTGCTTCCATTGCAGGGAGTGCAAGTTGTCTTTCAGGATGTCAGTCAGTGGTGTCCTGCTGTTGGTTGTTGCACAGTTCCCAGCAGGGCCTTGTGCTCCCCCAGCAGTACCCAGTGTCAGCCATCTTGTGAGTCATTTTCCACTCCCTGTGATGTGAGCATGGTTCAGGGTGGTGTTGATGGGCCAATTGTGAGGCTGACCAATATCTGTGACTACCACTCCCATCATGCTATTGCTTCCACCCCCCTTCCCAGCATGCCCATCCTTCCTTCCTTTTGACTCTGCTTCCCTGTGGGGTGGGGTGCCTGTGCTGACAGGATGGCTGGGAGTGTTGTCCTGGCAGTTGTTTGGCTACAAGTCCCAAGAGTGTCCCTGTGCGTCACACAGCATAACCCAGGGTGGTGGTTCTTTGTGGGATCTTCAGTTAGGATGTGAGGCATTGCATTCTCCCAGGTGGGTTATGTGGAGTTAGTGTTGAGGGGGTGTGTGAGGGGAGGTGCTTGTAACTATGGTCAGTGCTGTGAGTCCTTCTTCCCACCCAGCCCAGTTATCGCACCATGAAGCGTGCTTCCATTGCAGGGAGTGCAAGTTGTCTTTCAGGATGTCAGTCAGTGGTGTCCTGCTGTTGGTTGTTGCACAGTTCCCAGCAGGGCCTTGTGCTCCCCCAGCAGTACCCAGTGTCAGCCATCTTGTGAGTCCTTTTCCACTCCCTGTGTTGTGAGCATGGTTCAGGGTGGTGTTGATGGGCCAATTGTGAGGCTGACCAATATCTGTGACTACCACTCCCATCATGCTATTGCCTCCACCCCCTTCCCAGCAGGCCCATCCTTCCTTCCTTTTGACTCTGCTTCCCTGTGGGGTGGGGTGCCTGTGCTGACAGGATGGCTGGGAGTGTTGTCCTGGCAGTTGTTTGGCTACAAGTCCCAAGAGTGTCCCTGTGCTTCACACAGCATAACCCAGGGTGGTGGTTCTTTGTGGGATCTTCAGTTAGGATGTGAGGCATTGCATTCTCCCAGGTGGGTTATGTGGAGTTAGTGTTGAGGGGGTGTGTGAGGGAGGTGCTTGTAACTATGGTCAGTGCTGTGAGTCCTCCTTCCCACCCAGCCAGATATCCCACCATGGAACGTGCTTCCATTGCAGGGAGTGCAAGTTGTCTTTCAGGATGTCAGTCAGTGGTGTCCTGCTGTTGGTTGTTGCACAGTTCCCAGCAGGGCCTTGTGCTCCCCCAGCAGTACCCAGTGTCAGCCATCTTGTCAGTTGTTTTCCACTCCCTGTGATGTGAGCATGGTTCAGAGTGGTGTTGATGGGCCAATTGTGAGGCTGACCAATATCTGTGCCTACAACTCCCATCATGCTATTGCCTACACCCCCTTCCCAGCATGCCCATACTTCCTTCCTTTTGAGTGGACTTCACTGTGTGTGAGTGTGACAGCAATGGCAAGATGGCTGACAGTGTGGTCCTGTTGTTTGTTGGTGCCCAGTTCCCATCAGGGCCTTGTGCTCCCACAGCAGTACCCAGTGTCAGCCATCTTGTCAGTTGTTTTCCACTCCTGTGATGTGAGCATGGTTCAGAGTGGTGTTGATGGGCCAATTGTGGGTGTGACCAATATCTGTGACTACCACTCCCATCATGCTATTGGCTACACTGACTTCACCAGCATACACAGAATTCCTTCGCTTTCAGTGAGCTTCCCTGTGAGGTGGTGTTCTAGTGGTGGGTAAATATCTGGGAGTGTTTGTTGGTTCTATTTGTGCCACTGCCTTGCTGTATTTGTTGTTAGGTTTGTACATGTCATGACACAGTTACATATCACTATGAGATGGCAGGTATTGTGTTTGTCTGACTAGCATTCACATCTTGGGATGAATATCTTTTGGTTGCTGTGTATTTGCTAAGGGTGCATGGTTTGCCTATCCCCTTGACTGTGATGTGTGTGTGTTGTCACACCATATTGTGTATATTAGTTGTGTACTCACCAGGCTCTGGGATGTCTGTTAGTCCGTATACGCTCACTGGTGGTAGGATGGCCCGCACCTTCTCCTCCCAGGGCCTGAGGTATACTGGTTTTGCAGGAGGGCCACTGCTGGTGTGCTGGCTGAGGAGGTAGTCCTTTTGAGTAGGTCCCGGACCCTCCTGCGCACATCATACCACCTGTTCTGGATGTCTTCCTTTGTGCGCAAACATGGTGATTGTGCGTTCACCCTGTCGACAATCCTCGCCCACATCTTGGTTTTCTGCGACATGGGGGTCTGTTGTACCAATGTACCAAACAACTGTGGCTCTACCCTGAGGATCTCATCTACCATGACTTCCAATTCACTGTCTAGGAACTTATGATTCTTCTTTGGGGGCATGGTGATGGGTGGTGGTGGTGATTGATGTGTGTGTGCAAGTGGGGGTGTGAGTGTAGGTTTAGCTGGGTGTGTGTGAGGGTGCTATTTGTAGGTGTGGTAATGGTGTGTGGCTTGTGTGATGTATGAGCTGTGAGTGTGTCTGTGGTTGCTGTGTGATGGTGTTCTGTGCTGGCAGGTCAGTGGAATTTGCAAAGGATCATGGTAGGGATTTGTGGCCTTTATGTAGGTGGAGTTGGAGGTGTGTCCTTGTTCCATTTTTTTTTCCTCCCTGTATTTATTGGCTTTGTGGTTGCTTGTTTGGCCCTTTTAAAAAAAAAAAATTCCTTGGTGTTTTTGGTGCATGTAGGAGTCGTTCTTGTGTCCGAGTAGGACGCTGCAGTTGTCTGGTACGATCTTGTCCGACTCTGCTCCCGCTGTGTGTCAGCTAGGTTTCATATGCGGCGTACGAGTCGGTCGCGGAGTATTGGGTTGCTTCGGCTGGGTTTTGTATACGTGTCGGTCGTACGGCTTGTGCTCCGGGCGATTCGGTCGTGTTTTGCATGCACAGCATCGTACTCACGCGGGTCGGAGTTCGCGGGTACGCTTCGCTCGGGTTCAATCCGGGTGCGTGTCGGTCGGTTCGTTTCGCGTGATTTCCCGGCCGGATGGCTGGTTTACGTCCGGCTCGGTCGGACGTTTTGTATTCCGTCCGAGTCGGTCGGATTTCACATGCATTTCATCGTACTACCCGGGTCGTACGGCGCCGGTCAGAGTCGGTCGGACTAAATTCCCGAACCGAGTCGGTCGGTATTTTTTCCGGCCCGAATCGGAATCGGCCCCTTAGTCTGCATCCCTTGATGCCTGTTAGGCATGTATCCCATGATCCTTCGAGATGAAGCAGCAGAATATACAGCAGTTGGAAGCGTAAATATTTCCTTTTTGTTGCAGCTTCAAGATTAGAGTTAATGTATGGTTGCTGTGGAATTTAGTAAGAGTTGATGAGCAATTCAGTATGCTTATATGACAGAATCAAGGACAGGCCTTCTTCACGGCTATTCCTCTGCAAGGTTCTCCTTATCAGAGTCTTATGCAAATGTTTAGACATTGCCCCCAGCTCACCCAGTTGGGGTATTTTTTAATTATAATCGTTTTATTTAATGATAGTTCCAGGCCAGTTCTCCTGAAGGATCTGGATTTAAATTCTTCCAGTATTAGGCCCTTTAATGTATTTATACTTGTGTTACTAAAGATACAGATATAATTGATTTTAGCTGTAAGATAAACAAATAGTGACTTCAGATTGAGTTCCAAGCGCAATTTGCATTGAGGGGTAGATCCTCGTAGGGCGAGCAAAGAACAAATAATTTGCATGTAAATTATATTCAGTTCTATTATTGTTTTGTCACTGGAGACTGATGATGCATACAGAAGTGAGAAAATATTTTTGATGTTTAGAACATTTATTGATTGGCCTATCGCTCTCCCTCCGTGGGTCATGTCAAACCTCTTAAAAGCTTTGGCGACCATACCCTTTAACCTCGTTAGAAGCAATATGCTGGGACCAAGTTAAAGGTTTATCATTATTTATTCCCAAATACTCGTAACTGTTTACTTTTCCAATTACTAGGTTCTCAATCATCCATGGTTTTATTTACATCTCTTCCCAAAACACATTAGTTTAGGTTTTTCTGAGTAGATGATTTTAAAGCCATTCTGTAGATTGTAATTATATGTTCTCATTAGTTGATGTTGTAGGCCTTTGGGGGTCATTGAAAATAGTATCAGGTTGTGGGAAAGTCATCCTTTTGCCCCTGATCACCCCCATTTTTTGATTTGTACTGATGGTAACAGACTCTGACTGTGCCCCTGGCTCTGCTTACCAGACTTAGGGCCAGTGCTCTGCTGTAAAGGTATATGGTGGTTAGGTATAAGTACAATTGGCAATGACAGACCCCCATCATTCCCTACTATATAATAAGGCAAGGGGGATTCAAAACTGCCTATAAGTCCCTAGTATATAATAGGGCAGGGGCGTTTAGAGGCTTAGTAGATTTCCTGCACTAGAGTGTGCACAGCTGTGTACCCTGCTGTCATTTTAAAGGCAGCCCTGCTTGGAAGACTGTCTTTAAAATGAAATTATATGCAACTTCGACTTTGGAATAAAGTACTTCCAAAGTAGTAATCTACCTTAGTTTTGCATTTGTCACCCCTAATGTCTCTCCCAGGTGTCCCAGGAGTATGGTGCCATGTAACTATAAGCAGGGACATTATAAAATATGTATTATAATCCCGGGAGAGGGAAAAACTGCCAAATTCGTTTTTCCCCATTATAGATAATTAGCTCCAGAGGCTAACATTGGAATATTTTATTTAACTACAAATATTTGTAGGAAGGAGCTCAAAATGTAATTCAAGTACTTAAAATGATAATTATGATAAATCCAACAACTTGCCACTGTTAGATTTATAAGAACTATCACAGAAAATAAGTTATTAAACTTTATTTTCTGTAAGCCAACATCCAGCCTTCCACCTGCTCTCTCCTGATAGGCTAGCCTCTGCCAGGCTGAGCAAAGGTGTCTTAAGGAGGTGTGAAGTAGCCTGCCAGGGAGACAATGGCTTTCCTGTGGGAGGAGAACTTAAACTGCAGGAGCAGACGGCAGGAGGGGGAGGGGTGGCCAAACGTGTCTTCAAAGGGAGAATGACACTTTAGGGCAGCACAGGTTCACTCCCACATCTTGCCACCTCAGCCATAATTAGATTATGGAGGAATGAAAGGGGAGTGTTAGAGAATCTTGGCCATGCAAGTGGGTT
Source organism: Calotriton arnoldi (assembly GCA_963921515.1). Taxonomy (NCBI): domain Eukaryota; kingdom Metazoa; phylum Chordata; class Amphibia; order Caudata; family Salamandridae; genus Calotriton; species Calotriton arnoldi. Next base: position 118,896 of record CAWUFW010014635.1, on the reverse strand, counting down.
GGCTTAGCCTGGTCTAACTTCTAAGGAGAGAATTTCCCCATGTTGGATTTTGAGAGAATAGTGCATTCTGTGACAAGAATATGCCACAGTTTGGAGGAAGTGATAATACATCTGGGTGGCACCCTGCATCCCATTGGTCAGGGGTGCCCCCGCTTGAAGCCCATAAACCTACATAGATATGGAAGAGTTGCCAAGCAACTCAGATCTGCTGCCTGAAACTACAAGGAGAAGAAGGACTGCCCTGGTGGAACCCTGGCCTGCACCCCAAAGGATTGCACTCTGAAGGACTGCACCTGCTGCACACTGGGAACTACAGCCCTAAAGACTTTGCCTTGCTTCAAAAAGGATTAAAGAGTGGACGTCCTGCATTCTACAGGTTAATAGAGCCCACCTACATCATGTCCACCAAGATGTCCCCATCCTGGAGTACATCCAACGGGCTTTTAAGGATTTGACCAGGCGCATTGTGGGAATTGTAGTCCCATCATCCCAAGCACCATATCAGAGATTCTAGACCCCTGGATTGGTGTTGTGGACACTTTGAACCCTCAAGGAGACCTTCTGGAAGAAGATCAAGAACTTTGGAGAAGTTTGGTGAACAGTTTGGAAAAAGCTCCATAAGGTGGCCGACTTGACATCGAGAGTCAAGCCGGCTACCTTCAATCATGACCCGGCCTGGATTTCATGTTTATCTGGCTAAAAGCGTCAGACTTTCAGGATTTGACCAGGGCCTCACAGAAAACAAAGCCGACAACGTCAACACTAATCCAGCCTGAAGAGGAGTCTCGCTCGATTTTGAGAGAAAAAGCTCCAGAAAAACAAGTAAGTGCAAAGCTAGGATTTTGACCGAGGCCTCCTGCCTATCCGACCCGGGCTCCATCGCAGTCGGACTCAAACTTTGACTTTGTCCTGGTCAAGCGCGACCAGATGTCCCAATTTGGCACTATAGATTTTTAAGCATTAGAAAGTGCTTATTCTTTAAAAATTCATATCTCTTGTTGCCTACATTGGATCTTTGTCATTTTGGTGTCTATTTGTTCATAAAAATATAGCCTATTTGTATAAACCGGAGTTGGATTTTTATTGTGTGTTGTGTCTTACTTATTTAATGTGTTGTTGTTTTTAAATGCTTTACACACCTGTTTCCTAAGTTAAGCCTTCCTGCTTGTTGCCAGCTGCCAAGGGTTGAGCAAGGGATTAATTTATTGAGACCATACCTGCACCTTTAATTTTGTTTGTGGCCTTATTACTAGTAGTAAGTCACTACTTATCAGTACTAATAAAACACTTTCCAACATAGGTCATATGCATAGGCCAGATGACTGATCTATTGCTTCCCCAATTTCGGCGGAAGCCCCTCCATTGGGTTAAGATGCTCGGAAAGATATGAAATATACAAGGAGAACAAGAGAGGTGCTAAAATGCAGCCCTGTTTTAAGTAGTTCAGAGTTGAAGTTCTTGATAAAAGAGAGTTTTGACTGGAAAGCTTAATTCTTAGCCATGTTTTTTGGTTTAATAGTGAGATGAAATGAAGAAGTGGATGATCAATGCTCCAAGATCGCAGTTTATTCCACAGGTGATTTTGATCTGCCTTGCCAAATACTATGCTGTAATCTGTGTGACATATTTGTAATGTTAGGAGTGTATTGATTGCCTCCTGAGCAAATAGTGTCAATGCTGGTATGTAGTCCACTGTCAAACAACCTCCCCAGAAAACCTTTTGGTTTTATGGAATCAAATTATTTTTCTTTGCACACATTTCAAACTTGCTAATAAATATTTTGCAAAAACTTTGCCATCACAGTCCAACAGGGTGATGATTCTGTAATTTTTCGGGTCATTTTTTGCCCTCTTTTTATATATTGGATGTATAATCATTTCTCTCCAAAACGGTGGCATAGCACCAGAAGTCAGGGTTTGCAAAATAGCTGACATAGTCGTGTGCTCCAGAGTGTCTTGTCATGTCTCAAAATATCACTAGGCAGCCTGTTCGGACCAGGCAGACGAGATGGTCAGCATTTTACAATCATAGGTAATTTCTTCTTCAGTTACTAACAATAAGAAGGAACTGGTTTGTTTGGTGTTATAGTATCAGATGCATACACGTCTTTGATATGAGTTTCTGATTTCTCAGTTGAGATGTAGTAATCATTTGCCTTTTAGATGGTACGTAAGCCTTTTCCTACCAGAGATCTGAATCTTTTGATGACTTTGAGTTTCCTGCATTCAGTTTAGTCCTATCCTCTTCTTGTTGACTCCATTTTATTTCTAGCACACTTTGTTTATATTGTTGCTTAGCGATTTGAATCATTTTATCATGCTCAAATGAGGTTGGGGTTTTAAGAGCTGTCTCACAACTTTACAAAAATGTTATTTTGCTCTTTTGCTGGCCCCTAGTCCGACTCTATGAGCAAAACCACTGGTTCCCTTTAATTTACAATTTTGGGGTATTTTAACTGAGTCAAACGTTAAAATCTTGACCAGTAAGTGTTCCCAGTCATTGACCCAGTGATTTTAATCATACGTGATGCATTTCTCCATTTTCAAGTTGTTAATAATGAATACTTCCTTCCTCATCTCCAATAAATTTTAATCAGGCCTCCATTCCATCGTATAACTCTTTTAATGTTATTTTTGTCCTGATAGTCTTCCAACATTAAAAATTCTGACCATACATTAAGAATAATGTGATCTCCTGTGGATTGTGATCTCTTTCTTTCCGGTCAATAATCTCAAAACTTCTGCATAAATGAAAATTGGAAAAATGTATAGTTGGTTATCAAACTAGCATTACCTACTGTAAATGTCAGTTATGCTGTGTATCTTTATCAAATCTTCCATTTAAAGACCTGAACCCCAGTACAAACAGTCAACTTGATGTTTACTTATCAATTTTCATAGATTTTCTATGGGTTCTTGGGATTGTCGGATGTTGGCTGCTGAATATTGTGTCTGGAGAGTCCTCTGATTCTGCTTCGTTACCCGGTTTACGTAATAACGACTGATTGAAGTCACTGGTCAAAATAAAGAAATAACGAGTACATTTATCAACTATCCCTACAAGACTATGGAACAGTGACTCATAACAACCTGAGTTCGCAACTGGCAAGAGAGGAAACACTTTTATCAGTATTTTCCAATTAGACTGCTGAAATGCTGCAAGAATTAGAATGAATGCCTTTTGCTTTCTTTTGGAGGCTGTCATTCACAAGTGTAATTAAGCTGCTACTGGTCCATCCTGACCTACTTTTCCTTGCCGGATTTTAAAAGGATGAGAAGTTAGGTACATAAAATCAAAACGTTTTCTAAGTTTCTGGCAGACAAATAACATGAAATTTAGAAACGCAACCATATAAATTGTTATTCTCGGTTGTCATATGCCTCTTACTCCCAGCTATATTCGGAGAACATAGTAAAAGGTCATTGGATGGTGGTGGGGAGGATTGGCTAGGAGCAGTGTAGGGGCCAATTTGACTTATCTCATACAATTTGAAGCTGATGATGTAACTATGCTTTTGTGCTCCTTTGAAGAACAATTGGTGAGGACCCTAAGATTTTTCAGCAAATTTGGATTAGCAGCGCCCTTAAAATGGCTGAATGTAGTTAGTGTACGTAAGGTGATTTCTGTTTTTGTCACATTAATATATGCGGGTATTATTTTTTTTTTTTTGCGTGATGAATAATTATGCCTCAAGCTTCTAAATAGTCCTGGCCCAGATTTTGGGAGCTAGGGGCCAGAAGTGCGTAGCTTTTTTTAGATCACAAATGGCCTGATTCGCAGAATTGGGCCGTTTGTGACTGCCGAAAGCATTTTATATGTACAGAACCCTATATTGTGATTCAGTTCTATTACCGAATCGTGAAATGGTATGCGATTTCGTATTAGGAAGGGGCGTGGTAAGGGTGTCCCTTACTAATAGTGACTCGCAGTGGTATTTGTGAATGTTTTATGACCGAAATGTGGTTGCAACAATTTGCATTTTACTGCCTACTTCAGGTACGTGGTAACTCATTTGCAAACGGAAAGGAGTCCGCAAGGGACCCCTTCTCCTTTGTGAATGGTTGTAAAAATTTTTTTGAAGAGCATGCAGTGGTCCTACGGACCCCTGCCTATTCTTACAACATGAAAATAAAACTTTTCATTTTTCTTTTTGAAATGCAGCCCGTTTTCCTTTATGGAAAATGAGCCGCATTTAAAATAAAAACATTGCTTTGTTTAAAAGCAATCATAGACATGGTGGTCTGCTAACCCCTGCAGGCCACCATCCCTGTGATTTTAGCGATTCTCAATGGGTCGCAAATTGCGGCCTACCTCATGAATATTATCGAGGTAAGTCTATTTGTGACCCACCGGGAATCACAAACAGTGTAACACACTGTAGTAGATTTCTGTTTGCGATTGCCTAATAGCGAATCGCAAACATTTGCTATTAGATAATCGCAAACACAAAGGTATGTAAATCTGGCCCAAAATCTTCAGCAGCCTACATTGTTCATGTAAATCTACAGTCTGCCAGATTTGGCTATATAAACTGCACAGTTGAATTCATGTCTTTCAATTCGGTGAAGTGAACAAGACGTTTTAATCAATTCTGATGGTTTAAAATATCATGCTTTCCTTCAGATCTGTACACTGGATAAAAAAATCAGGCTTGGTGTGTTCTCAGTTTTCCCATTGCAATTCCAGTGGAGTGATGTTGCATTTAACTCTTTTTTGCACTTATTGCATATGCGTGGCTGCCTGATCCTAGCTAGATGTCTTAATCATGAGTAGATTTGACGTACCAATGGTGCCAATTTGATTAGAGTTTTTAGGATCCTATATTGGCTGTGAGCTTTTATTAGTTGACAGTAAGGGTTGATCTTATTAAATGTGCCAAGCATATTGCGTTAGTCTTTGCTAGATCTGGCGATTCCACCGAAATTCTCACAGTATCATTTATTGATGCACTTGATCAAGCCATGACTATTTAGGTATTTAAACTTTTGGTGACATTTTGATTATAATTTGGAACGAGGTCTGACTTTTTGTCTTGCACGGATAGATTTAATGTTTGTCCATTAACAGTACAGCCTAGGATATTTGCAAGGCTCTCATATTGGCTATCAATATTGATGGAGGGAGGATTGCTTTGTCAGTTTACTTCTTGATCCAGGTTACTAGGTTCAGACTGGCTAAATATAGAATAGAATTTCTGTTTTCACAGAGCTTTATTTGTAGTTATAGAAGAGTCTTGTGGCATTTCTTTATTGGCTTCAATATTTGACCCCAATGTATATAACTTCTGCAGCTTTTTTAGGCATCTTTTGCTAATATAGGGTATTAATTCTTCCTTTGGAGTGTCTTCTATGACCTCTAAAAGTTTATGACCATTTTTGTCTGTTGTTTCTGACAACTTTTCAGTATGAGAATGGACTGTATTTGAAGTGCTAGTATGTATGACTCCATTCACATCATTTGCAGATGTAGTAGCTTCTAGTTTTGAAACTCTGGTTTGGGAGAAATCAGAAGGATTGTGGGCCGATGGCTGGGTATTAATTATCCTGGTTATTAGATGAAGTAGATCACTTATGTCATCTATTGGAGATAGATTCAGAATACTACACTCACAGTCATTCAATTTTTGCTCAATACATGCCAAGCTGTTGGAATTCTTCTTCACTGAGTTGAGGTCTTTGTGTGTACTTTTCAATAGTGAAACTTGTTCCAAAAATACCACAGATTGATTAAGTAGGGTATTCGATATCTGTGTTAATGATGGCCCCCAAACCTGCCAGTACCGCATATCCCAGGGGAGTTAATTCCTCTAGTACATGATTAGAGGTTTGGCATGAAACATTTCTTTGTAATGTGTAAATTGATGTGAAGCATCTGGCTGTGATAATGCAGACAAGTTGTATTCTTGGTTTGGGCAATAATGTATTCCAGAAAAAGCTTCAATCGCTTTTAGTAGTACTGAATCGTCCAATGTGCTTGAGAATTTTTAGCATGCTGGGCTCTGTTTTTTGTTGGATCCATCAGACCCTACAAACCCTGCCTCCTCTCTCCCATAGATTGCTTCTCTTAGGGAGTCATTGACTAATAGAGCATGATTATTTAGAATAATGTTTATCTCTGCTGTAGTTGTAATTTGTGATGTTAAAGCAAAATATAGACATGTGTGTTTTTACACGTTTTCACAATTCGAGTTGACAGTGTTAAAAGTGTTATGAAGATCACTGATCTGCGTCTGCATTCCTAATGCAAAGCAGTCCTAAATTGATGGTGGCTGAGTCAATGATTTTATTAATTTCACTTCAATCATCATGGATTTGTCAGTTGTTAGATCCGTAACTAATGGTTGGTGTTTGAGAATGACTACCTGATCCTCCTTTGGACATAGTTTATCCTGTCAGTACATAAACATTTCTGTCTGTGAACACCTTTGTTTCCTCATGCCTTGCTTTAACTTACTAAAGTTGGTATGGATCTCCTCCCCCATGGTATTAACAATCACAGGATTGGGGAAGCAGTTATCTTTCCCTTTCTTTAGACCAATGTCCATTGTTATAGGTAACTTTGTCTGTACCCTTTGCTAGCAGGTTTTCATTTTTCCCCATATATCTCCTCTTGAATGATGAAATCGTTTAGTGGATGTTTTGGTTACTTATAATTTCCTTTTCTTTTCTTTTGTATTCCAGATTGAACTACAGAAGACTTTGTAAAAAAATTGTCAATCCAATTAATTCTGATAACCTGATACCCTGTCGCAATAAGTCACAGTAAGTCACATAAGTACCCAGTAATATCTGGCTGTCAGTCATATATATATATATATTCACTGAAAAAACCATAGGTTTCAGATAAGTTATAGTTAGAAATTAGCATTTAAAAAACCTTTGAAATTCACTGAAAAACCATAGGTTTTAGGGACAGTTATAGTTAGTTGGACATTGCACTCGTACAAAACCCGTGAAATTCCCCCGTTATAGTTAGTTCAGCTAACTATAACTCGCGCCCCCGCAATGCACTGCTGATGACGTCACATATTACATCACTCATGACATGGTCAGTGACATCACTGATGACATCTCAAATGACATCACTGATGACATCATCATCGTGATAATCTGATGCACCTCCTCACACCCTAATATAACCTTTGATACACCCAATTTGAAAGGCAGTATATATGTGTATTGGAGTATATAAATAGCTATAAGCGAGAGTGAGTGATTGTGATAGTGGCTGTATGGATGAGTGTGTGCTTGTATCAGTGATTGTATAAGAGCGTAACAATGTGCTAGTATTTGTATGATTAAGTGAGCTGGTGTGTGTATAACTGTATAGGTGAGTAAATGGCAGTGTGTTTAATTATTTGCATGACTGACTAGGTGTGTGAGTACCTCTATGGATGAGTGGCGGTGTTTGAGTGTCTATATAGGAGTAAGAGTGCATATGATTGTCCTGTACTGAGTGACCATAAGTATGAGTGACTGTACGGGTGAGTGAGTGGATGTGTGTGTGTAGACCTAAGAATCAGTGAGTGGGTATGTAGTTATTGGTGTTGGAGTGTCTATGGTTTTGCGAATGGCAGTCTGTAATTTAGATTGGGTGTATCAAAGGTTATATTAGGGTGTGAGGAGGTGCATCAGATTATCACGATGATGATGTCATCAGTGATGTCATTTGAGATGTCATCAGTGATGTCCAACTAACTATAACTGTCCCTAAAACCTATGGTTTTTTCAGTGAATTTCAAAGGTTTTTTAAATGCTAATTTCTAACTATAACTTATCTGAAACCTATGGTTTTTTCAGTGAATTTCAAAGGTTTTTTAAATGCTAATTCCTAACTATAACATGTCTGAAACCTACGGTTTTTTCAGTGAATTTCAAAGGTTTTGTAAATGACAATTTTTAAATGTATTAATTGTTGTATTAATTTTTTTCATACTGATTTATTACATTTTTTGATTTTTTTTTTTACATATTTTATTTTTAAATTACATTGTAATTACATTATACATTACATTACAAAAATACTTTCTCAGAATGAATTACTTTAGTTTAAATACTTTGCACATAGGCAATAGACTTTTAAGTACAGTAGTTACAGTTGTTGCAATGGGCACCACATTTTCAAACACAATGCAACATTCAGCTCAATGTGAATTTCTAGTTAAATGCAATTAGTTACTTTATGGATTACTTTTCTAACCACAGGACTGGATCCTAGATTCAGTCCTGGTACATCTCCTGTAAACAGTTGAGTAAAAGCGTTTTGGTTACAGTCGTGATTTTTAAGGAATATTATTGTATTTTAAAAGTTGACACTTAGAAACTTTTTCTCATAGAATCACCAATGTTATCCTATGGAAGGAAATTCACTTAGCAGGTAAAAACTGTTATCGTTACTTTTTCTTACTCAGTGTTGGATCCTGGATCCAGCACTGGTGCATCTCCTGTAAACAGTTGAAAGAATGCGTTTAAGTCATACAGGCGATTTTTAAGGAATATTTGTAGTTTGTGAAAATCGACACTGAAACTTTTCTGCTGAAAACCAGACAATGGATTCCTATGGAAGAAAATATAAGTTACTGGTAAGTACGGTTAAAACTACTTTTCAGGACCAGTACTGGGCTGAAAGATGCAGCACTGAGGTCTCTCCTAATAACAGGTGAGTAAATCGAAATTCGTATTTCGGCTGATTTTAGAGGAATATTTGTATGTTTCAAAAATCAACACTTAGAAACTTTTTCAGCAAAAAGCAGGCAATGATATCCTATGGAAGGAAATTCAAGTTACTGGTAAGTACGGTTAAAATTACTTTTGAGGATCAGTACTGGGCTGAAAGATGCAGCACTGAGGTCTCTCCTGATAACAGGTGAGTAAATCGAATTCGTATTTCGGCTGATTTTAGAGGAATATTTTAAAGTTCCAAAACTCCACACTTAGAAGAATTTCCAAGTGAAACCAGTCAATGTTAGCCTATGGAAGGAAATTCAAGTTACTGGTAAGTACGGTTAAAATTACTTTTCAGGACCAGTACTGGGCTGAAAGATACAGCACTGAGGTCTCTCCTTATAACAGGTGAGTAAATCGGAATTCGTATTTCGGCTGATTTTAGAGGAATATTTGTATGTTTCAAAAATCAACACTTCGAAACTTTTTCAGCAAAAAGCAGGCAATTATATCCTATGGAAGGAAATTCAAGTTACTGGTAAGTACGGTTAAAATTACTTTTGAGGATCAGTACTGGGCTGAAAGATGCAGCACTGAGGTCTCTCCTGATAACAGGTGAGTAAATCGGAATTCGTATTTCGGCTGATTTTAGAGGAATATTTTAAAGTTCCAAAACTCCACACTTAGAAGAATTTCCAAGTGAAACCAGTCAATGTTAGCCTATGGAAGGAAATTCAAGTTACTGGTAAGTACGGTTAAAATTACTTTTCAGGACCAGTACTGGGCTGAAAGATACAGCACTGAGGTCTCTCCTGATAACAGGTGAGTAAATCGGAATTCGTATTTCGGCTGATTTTAGAGGAATATTTTAAAGTTCCAAAACTCCACACTTAGAAGAATTTCCAAGTGAAACCAGTCAATGTTAGCCTATGGAAGGAAATTCAAGTTACTGGTAAGTACGGTTAAAATTACTTTTCAGGATTAGTACTGGGCTGAAAGATGCAGCACTGAGGTCTCTCCTGATAACAGGTGAGTAAATCAGAATTCGTATTTCGGCTGATTTTAGAGGAATATTTGCACAATGGTGAAGTGAGGGGCGGGGCCTGAGGTGACATCTGTGCAAACGCGCCCGTGGCGTGTTTTAAGTTGGGGGATTAAGTCCCCTTGAATCATGAGGGTCCCTACGGGCCAACTAGCCCACCAGGAACCTCCAGTATGCGCCAGGGGCTGCGTTGCAGAGACATGTACAGAGGCCACACCCCTTTTACACCTCTCTGCAACGCAGCTCTGTGGCGCTTTCTGGACGTACCTGTTGGGCTAGTTGGCCCCAGAGACCCTCAGGATTGAAGGGTATTTAATTCCCCATCTTAAAACGCGCCACGGGGCCTGTTTGCACACATGTCACCTGAAGCCCAGCCCCTCCCTTCACCACTGTGCAAACGCGCCCGTGGCGCGTTTTAAGTCGGGGGATTAACTCCCTTGAATCCTGAGGGTCCCTTGGGTGCAACTAGCCCACCATATACCTCCAAAAAGCGCCACAGAGCTGCGTTGCAGAGAGGTGTAAAAAGGGGCGTGGCCTCTGTACACCTCTCTGCAAGGCAGCCCCCTGGCGCATACTGGAGGTTCCTGGTGGGCTAGTTGGCCCCAGGGACCCCCAGTATTCAAGGGGGTCGTTCCCCTCTGCAAACGCGCCAGGGGGCGCGTTTGCAGAGTGGTGAAGGAAGGGGCGGGGCCTGCGGGCCCGATCGTTTTTGTTGTTGTTTTTTCCCCCTGAAGGGGGCTGTGTAGCCCCCTTCCTTTTTCCTATTTTTAGGCCCTGGGGACCCCATCCCCCAGGGCCTTACCCCTTTTTTTAATTAAAATTTAAAAAAAACGGGAAGGGGGCCGCGTGGCCCCCTTCCCTGGGCCTGTATTGGCCCCGGGGACCCCATCCCCTGGGGCATGGCCTCTTTTTTTTATTTGGAGGGGGCTGCGTGGCCCCCTCCTCAGGCCATTTAAGGCCCCGGGGACCCCATCCCCTGGGGCCGGCCTTGCACTTTTTTTTTTTTTTAAACTTTTTTACCTTTGGGAGGGGGCTGCGTGGCCCCCTCCGTGGCCACTTATGGCCCCTGGGACCCCATCCCCGGGGCCTGGCCTCTCGTTGGGGACTGTGGGGGTCCCCAAACCCCCCACAGTTCCGCCGGCTCCCCGTGTCCTACGGGAGCCGGCATTGCTTTTCCACATGGGGAGCAGCTAACATGCTGCTCCCCATGTGGAAAAGCAATCAGCTTTGGATATTGGAAGAGAGAGCAGGTTTCCTGCTCTCTCTTCCAATATCCGAAGCAGTTTGCAATGACAGGACGGGAGCCGCGAGGCTCCCGTCCTGTCATTGCAAACAGCAGTGTCCCGGGGGTAGGCACCCCAGGACACTGCAGGAGCCGGCCCTGGGGGGTGGCGGTCCCCAGGGCCACCACAGGATCCAGGAGGGGGCCCGCGCGGCCCCCCTCCTTACATTTTGAAAGCCCCGGGGAGGTGGTGGTCCAAAACGGACCCCCATTGTAATTTTCTTAGTGCCCCGGGAGGTGGTGGTCCCAGGGCGTGTGGGGGCTGGAGCCCCCACACAGGTTTTTCAAAAATAAAAGAAGCCCCGGGAGGTGGCGGTCCCGGGGCTGCGGGAGGCTCAGAGCCCTCCCGCACCATTATACATAAAGCCCCGGGGGTGGTGGTCCCCGGGGCTTGGGGAGCCCTTAGAGGCCCCCACACATAAAATTAACCCCCCAGCATGCCCCGGGACTTGGCCCACCCGGGGCAATTAACTATCGAGCGCGGAGACCGCGCTCGATTTTTTCGGCAGGATTCGCGCACCCTGAGCGCATCCTGCCGATTTAAAAAAAAAAAAAAATGTTTGCCCAGGGGGTCCTTGTGGGACCCCCTGAGCAGACCTAGGGGTCAGGGTGTTTCTACCCTGCCCCCTTTGTGCGCTTTGCGCACTTGTTTCTGTCCCTCAGTTCTACCGAGGGACAAAATGGCTGCCAACACTTCCTGATTTGGAGTGTTGACAGCCAATTAGCATGCAGCTCGTGGATCGGGAGGGTGCGCGAATCCGACGCGGCCATAGATATATATATACTTTTACTTTTGATTTTCTCAGCAACTACTGAACGGATTTACACCATTTAACAAAAGGGTTCTTTCTGAACCAAGAACTACCTCTTTGCCAAATTTGGTGTAATTCCGTTCAGCAGTTCGGGCTGTAGCCGTGTCTAAAGTTTCCTATGGGAAATTGCATGGGGAAAACACGTTTTGGGACCCCCTTTTTCTCGGCCCCCGCTTGACGAATCCCCCGAGACTTTCAGGGTAGGAGCGGACCGGAGCGCCCCACAAAGTTTGAAAATTTTGCGAAGATACGTCAACCGGCAAGAGAGTTATTTCAAATAGAATGTCGCGGATTTCCTATGGATAATAGGTTGTAACTATAACTATCTACTGGCGACCGCCAGTAGATAATATATATATATATATATATATATATATATATATATATATATATATATATATATTTCTACAATGGATCGCACTCACTCGAGATAAAGTTGAAAAAAGCGTATTTATTCAATTCAAGGGTTTTGCCATGCCCAACACGTTTTGGTCCTACCACATGGACCTTAATCACCGGTGTGGCTCTGCCGGAGGAAATACGCACCGCCCCTTATCGAGAGCGCCGGCGTCCGACCTTGGGCTGAGAGGAAGAAATATATATATATATATATATATATATATATATATATATATATATATACTCCAAATAAATCACCATTCTTTGCAGTAATATTCCAGCACTCCATAGGGCACTTTTCACTCGGTTTTTATTTTGCACACAGTGACGGCATCTACGCGTTTCGGCAGTGTCACGCTGACTTGTTCACGATGCAGAAGCGCCATTTTTTCTCATTAAAGTATTTTTTTTCTCGTTACCAACATTGACAAAGGACAAGCCTTCTTCGGCACCATAGAGTTTGTTACATCACTATTATGGACGCCATCTTTAAACATGTTCAATTAAATACACCACATTTAACTTTTGGGTGACCGTTTTCAAACTTTTTCCTCATGCTAGTGCATAATCAAAGTTTCCATTCGTGTCCCTGACATTGTGTTATTCTTTTTCACAATTTCAACTATATATATATTCTGTTGATTTTAATATTTACGTACTGCCATAATTTTATCTTCTTTTAATGTACTGTGCTTTTATGATTTGACATTTTTAAATCGAATAAAGCGGAATTTGATTTGATTTATATTCTAGTCATCAGTCTATAACTATCCACTGTCTACTGGCATTCACAAACAATAATACTGTAACTGTAGTAGCCATATGAAGAATATATGAAAATATGTTGATGTAGTTGGTAGCTGTCTGTGGTTATTTCTAACAGGCATTTACTGAGGTCAAATGTCTTGAGGTGCTTGAGATTTTAAAGTTTTAAGATGATCTTGGGTATGGTGAGAAATGCCACTTTTTGTATGGTCATCCCAATTTGTTTCTGAGTTTTATTGCTGTTTTTTAGAATCTGTACAATAGGACACTCCTGTCCAGTGCCTAGTGTATGTGCTATGTTCAATACATCATGTAGAAATTAGCTGGTCCCTGATTGACTTATTTAACGTTTTTATAGGGCCATATGTGGTGCAGAAAATGTGCAAGTGGTGTAGAAAGTTAAATGCACCCTATGGACTGCAGCACTTATTGTACTATCCACTAGTGTGACAGGGAAAACATGGGTTCAGGCCTACCATTGTAGCCCGACTTCTGCAGTGCAAAATCTGCAGTGCAGTCTAACACAAGAACCCTTTTTGACAAGCAAAGACTGGGCCTGAACACCAGCGTATTTCTTATCATTTTGTGGATTTCACGTTATGCTTGTTACACGAAATTCTGGAAATTAGCCCATTCTAAGCATAATTATGTGCCTTTTGTGGTAAAAATTTGCAACTAATAGTGCGATTTGTTTGTAGTAACATTTACCATCAATGTATAGGAACAACAGATCAACAGAACGCTAGCAGATGTTGTTCATGGTGCTCTTGTTTAACTGCAGCCTTGTGCCAAAAAGTTACTTGAGGATGCATTCCATGCTAAAATATAGCACTTAAATATGGATTTGCATTCTGCATAATTACATGCAGTTTGCATAATTTTACCATATGTTTGTGTAATCAGAAGCAAATTAAGTAAATGTAGCACACCCCTAGCAAATACCTACCTTTTAAATATAAATAGGTCATCCATATCCAGGCCTCATAGCCCATGTGGTGGGGTGCATTGTATTTATAAATGGGACATGTAGAAATTTAATGTCACCATGTCCCTACAGTGACAAGTCCCAAAAGCTATTTTCAGTGTCGAAAGCTCTGCCTGTCCTATAAGAAAACTAAAGTACAGATTAAAATATTATTTCTGCATCTCGGTTTGGGATCAGCTAGAAAAATAATTCAATCACATTTTTTTATATTTATTAAAAACCCAATTCAATAGTGAAGTTGGATTCATACTAAATATTGAGAAAAGTAACTTTTAGAAAGTGGCCTTTTCCCTGCCTGATGCTCTGGGAGACTCATTTATATTAGCTTTCCAGCTGTTAATCAAGTGCTTGACCTGAGGTATGCAAACTGCTCCCTCTGGCAGGAACACCAGGTAAGGGTGGCCCTGGAACGTAAATAACTTCAAAGCGGCCTGCCCTGTTACAAGTAAATGTTAGATGACACTTGTATAAAACTGCATCCTTTGTCCCCTCATCAGGCTGGCACCAAATCCAGTGGGAAGAAATCTACCCTAAGAGCTAGTTTTGAGTGACCACAGAGGAGGGGACAGCTCATTACCCTAGCAACACCTGTGTGTGAGCACACATGATCTGCAGAAGGGGAGACGTTTACCTATCTTTGATTTTGGGAATAAGGTGCTCTCTGGGATTGTTTGCAGGAAGGCAAATAGGAGCTACTGTAAGAGTAGGTCAGTGCCCTTGAGAACTTTTACCCCATTGATTAGGAAAAGCCAGGAGTCACCCACACCCACTATCTGTTGCCCAGCATACATATGACACCAGAAAGCACAATCCTCAGAATATTTTCTTGACCTGTGGAAAAACAGAAGAAAAATTGCACCTGCCTTTTGAGATGTGTTAGGAGACCTAAAGGGCTGGACCTGCTCCCACTTAAACCCAGGACAAAGAATGAACTCAGAGGGTCAGTTTGCGGTTCTCCTGTGTAGACCTGCAAGAAAAAGTCCCACTATCCATTTGAAGTTGGAAACTTTTTTGCAAGAAACCTCCAAAGCTCGAGTGTCAACGGGACCAAACTGCTTCAGGTATACAGCCTTTGGTTCCACTGCGGGGACTGCAGTTTCAGTGGTGATTTTTCTTCTCAAGAAGTGAGAAAGTCCAATTCTGCATTGCCATTCTGCACTGTCATTTAGAAGATATTTCAAGTCCCTTTTATGAAGTATGAATTAGTATCTTTTCCAAACATTTGTGTTCCAGACTTTCACCAGGACCAATTGGCTTGGTGTATTTGAACCAGGCTCCATTGTGGTTGGACTTAAATTGCACCTTGGTCCCAGTCCATCACGACCATTTGCTTATATTGGCGCTTGAATTTTCTTTGCACTTTTTATACTTAAATATTTTAATAATCTCTTGTTCCCCTATTGGATTTTTATTGCTTTGGTGTCCCTTTACTTGTTCTTTTTTTCTATTTTTATAAATTGGAGTGGGTGTTGTTTTGTGTTGTTTCTTTGACCTTTTAACTGTTTTGGTACTTCTAAATTCATTATCTTTGACTGGACCTAACAGGTTAGTGACTTTATTACTTGTGGTGGACTACCATTGACTCCAATAATTATTTATCCTTCATCTAGGTATCATCAGCATAGCCATAGCAGCTAAGGAAGAAAGGTCAGGATGTAGGGACAAGTATACCTTAAAGTGTAGATAGCCAAATTTTGAGTCTTGGAGAACACCTATATGAGTGAGGAATGACAATGTAAAGAACAACATAAATGTAAAGATTGGTGGTCTATCATTGAGGTAGGATGTTTCCCAATAGAGAACTGTGCCCTGAGCCTTTTAGCCTCTTTTAGTCGCCTGCATAGCAGCTGGTGGTTTACTGACAGTATGTCAAGAAAAAGTATTGCTGCTTCTCCATTCAAGTCATCCCACATAGAGATTATGCTGATCCATAATGCTCCTTGGCCTGACTCCGCCTGTCTGTTACGAACGAGTTTGTTTTATTCAGTGAGACAGAGATGTAAAACAAGGCTGCCATTTCAACGAGTTTAGCTTGAATAGTCCACAAGATATAGGTCTGTAATTTACCAGGGCCTAATTGATCAAGTCACTGCTCCTTTATTATTGGTTTGATACAAGAAGTTTATCTGATCGCCGGACACGATGGCCAGCATGGCAGCAGAAGTTTCTGAAAGGTTTCTTTTATTACTGCCACAATGTAGATTGTGATTTGGGCACATTATGATCTTGCACTGTTTGTAACTCACAGCTGTTAGCTCAAACAGGCACTGTTATTATACTGCCTTTTTGTGGTAGATGTAGTTGCTAAGGTTGCATATTTTCCTTTTTTGTATTTCGATGCTTCTGCCTCTATTTGGTTTAACACGCATGTTGAGCAAATCTACACTTCTAAAGATATGATTGACAGCTTGTCAGCTAGAGGTGTAAATGTTGTGTGGGCATTGCAAGGTCCAGAGACTGGGTAGAAATGAGATTTGCATGGAAGGTGTTTGTGGCTATATTTTCCAGAGTCTAGTAGCAAGTGCATATAGTGTGAGGAATTGGTGCTGTATTATCATGGGGGGATTGAGGTTAAATTTGATTGCAAGATTTCATTACATGATGATCATTCTTGTGGATTTCTTCTATCACTGAGACTGGTCCTTTTGAGGTGTAGATAGCACCTAGGATATAGCCTGCTGAATGAGTGGGCCTCTGACTAGTTGACAGAATCCCAGTCTTTAAGGTTAGCATGGAAACATGCTGATTGACAAAGCAGCAGTGTTGTGATCTCCTTGGAAGCAGAAGGTTGGATGATCAATAGGAGTGATGCTGTTGAGTCCAGAAAGCTGCAACAAAAGCTGCCTTGTATGGGATGGTAAGTAGATGAGGAGAACAAATAACACTTCACTTTACAAGGTTGAATATTATTCAGTGCTGGGTGTTGGTAGTGTTGTTTTTGGAAACTATGACAACCTTTTTTTGTCTGAGATTTCTGTATGGAACATGGGGACTCATTACGATGGCGGAGGGCCCACCACCGCCAGCCGGTCGGTGGCGGGCCCTCCGCCATCGTACTGCTGTTTTCCCCCCGCCTTATTATGATGGCGGGGGAATCGTTAGTTAGGCGTGGCGGTCGTAAAGACTGCCCGCCACGGTTCCGTCAGGCGGTCCTTTTTTGACCGCCTGTCTGAACGAAAAGATTGGGTAACATGGCGGCGGTGCCTTGCAGGCACTGCCATAGGGATTATGATATCCCTTTCCTCTGTTCATTTTGCGGCGGACAACCTGCCGCAAAACGAATGGCGGAAACGGATTTGGGGGCCCGTAGCGGGCCCCCCTCAATCCCAGGTGCAGGGACATGTACCCTAGGGGGCACCATATCCCTGCCCCATAGTGCAGGGATGTGTCTGCACCCTCTATTTTGCATTGTGGTGGGGGCTGCTGACCGCATCCCCGCCACAATGCAAAATATAGGTGATGCAACCGCCGTGGTGGCGGTCGCATCGTGATTAGGATTGTGGGGAGGCCGCCTCATAGGCGGCCGGTCCCAAATCCGTATTAATGGCATCGTAATGAGGCCCCTGGTGTCTATGAGATGTTGCCAGATGCACCATAGGTACAGCATTGTCTCCTAGTAAACAGTTGGGGATGAAGGGGAGATCGGGTTGAGGTCAACAAGAGAGTCACAGATATATGGGTTTTTTTGCTTCGTCTTTTTGCATTTCTTAGTGTGCAGGATATTTGGTTTTTATGGGGTGTATTGCTAATGTGCCAATGACATTTTAAATTTATTTTGTTACTTATATCTCAAAAATGTGACTTTTAAAAAGATTATATTATGAATGTTATAGTATTATACTTTTTCTTATTTATGTTTTACCATTACTGCCCAAATTTACTAAGATTTTGCATCAGGGTTGTGTCGCTTTTGTTAGTGCGGCCCTGATGCAAAATCCATTTGTGCATTTACTAAGCCATGCAAATTTGATTTGGGTGGCTTTGCGTAAATTAGTAAATACAAAGCAATGAGTTCTGCATCACATAGAAAGAGGAAATTGCCTCTTAGAATTGTTTTTGTGTGGGATGGTATTCTTACCTGCATAGAAATAACCCTACCTGTAATACAAGCACTCTTGCAGCATTGCAAAGGTTGCTTACTTTGGCGCTAGGCAGCACACAGTGCACCAGCCCTAGCTCTGCTCTATCCTTTTCACACAGTGCAACAAAGCAGTTT
Organism: Calotriton arnoldi; assembly: GCA_963921515.1. NCBI lineage: Eukaryota > Metazoa > Chordata > Amphibia > Caudata > Salamandridae > Calotriton > Calotriton arnoldi. The sequence continues at coordinate 100,731 of CAWUFW010014635.1, read as the reverse complement.
GCCTTGCTGAATTACTTTACATGAAGTATTAGTAACTCTGCTCCTACATTATTATATTTAATGAAACAAGAGACAGTTACAGTTCATAATTTTTATGTATAAATAATATGTTTAATATATAAATGAACAGATTTTTCTGAACTTATTTAACTATTAAAAAATTACATTAATATTCAACCTACAGTATTATATTTCTCTTTTCATTTAGTAGCAACGTTTTTCAATTTTTCAAAAACGATTCTTTTTTATTTATGTTTTATGTTTTTTGTGAGGGTTTTGTTTGCGTTGAGGGTGGGTTTGATTAAGTTCTTTTTTCTGTTTTTTTTATCATCATGGACAGAAGATTTTTGGATGGTGCTGGTGTTTTTTATTTCAATACAAATAAGTTAGAATATTTAGCAACTGGGTCATTTTGTATTAAATGGCATACATTTGCAATAATGTTTGGGAGCATAATTGGAAAGTCCCATCCATCATCTGGTTTTAGCACTGTGCGTAGAGTTAATAAGTTGTAATTTGAAGAAAAAATATGAATTAGCTTTTCATTACTTTCATTATCATATATTATGAATGATTGGTTAGTATGCATTAGTTTAATGTTATCAAGGATATCTATATCTTGGGGAATTTTGAGGCTTGCTACTTTTCTTATTCTGTTGCTCTTTCTTTTAAGATTGGCTTTGCAGGCGATTGTCCTGTTGCTTCCTCATGAACTTTAGGCATTATATCCTTTACTATAGTTCCTCTAGGTGTTTGGTAACTGCCACTGTCAACTTGTTCATTTTTCAGGACATTTTTTACTCACATCTTAGTTACCTTTGGGGAATTATTATGTTCTCTGGCATTTTCCACGCTGCCATAACATCAATTGCAGTACAATTTAGTAAATATAACTTAAAAATGGCTTTCCTTTTGGAATTTTACGTATGGAGCAGGATCAGATAAATTTGTATATTTGGATCAGAATAATATCTAAATATATGTTAAATAGTATATTAATTATGAAGTTATATTTATTCGTGTGGTTTAGTTTTTAACATTACGCATGTTTTACTTTCTTTTTGTTGCTTTTACTTTAAATTTTTGTGAGTTAGTCACAGAGTGATTTTTTAGGGTTTCTTCTATTCTCTGTGTAAGAAATTGGGTTGTTAGTTAAGGGGGGTGACTACCCACCTTAAGCATCAAACTGCCATGCTTAGGGTCTACCTTTATCAATGTAGTAAGTAGAATGTGGTGGAGGAAGTGGTCGCCCCTCAAACTGTCACACTCTAAATTGGATGGATGGACCTCCATGGTTGCAGTTGATAAATAGACTGCTTTTGATGGTATTAAGTCAGCAGACGTGCATGTCTGTACCTTGAAAGGAGCCACCATAATGATTGCTTCCTTTAAGGTACAAAATTATTGGTGGACGATTTCTGTTGGTTTTGAGGGCATTCCCCAAACTTTTAATTTTTTGTTTTTCAGAAACAAACTTTCCAAAAATGAATGATCCCTCTAAGTTTTCTCCTAGAGGTCGAAGGTGGCTATTGTTCTTTACTGTCCCTTAACAGCATACTTTTCCTGACAGAGACAGACAGAATTAAAACGAAAAAATCACACTGTCTGCTCTAAAAAGAGTGGGCAATGCGCAGGGTGGGCCGCTAGGGTGGGGTCCGATTTTGGCCCCCTGGGGACCGTTTTTGTTACAGGGCCGTTTTTGCAGCATAGCTGCAAAATCGGCCCCGGTAACAAAATCGGCCGAAACTGGCCCAGGCAAACAGCTCGGCCGCTCCCAGGGGGGCCGGCCGAGCTCTTTGCCAGGGCCAGTTTTGGTTCCCAGTCCGACCCTGGCAATGCGATGGCTTCACTCTGACGGCCCCTACTCCATCTGCCATCGGAGTAAGCTTTACATCGACGGAGTCAACGGGGGCTTTACCCACAGAAAGCTTACAGTGGGTGCATCTATAAATGAGGCTGACAGACAGAGAGCTTGCATTTGTAATAGAGTACACTTCTGCCAAACTCTAAATTATCCCCTAAGTCTATCTCCTGGCAGTTACCATGTCTCCTAGAGTGTGTGGGTGGTTATTGTTCTTTTCTGTCCCTTACTGGCAGGCTTTTCCTGATAGAAACAGACAGAATAAAAAGAGAAATATATTTGTTTCTCCTCATTTTTCGTCTTTCTACAGGAAAGGACCACAATTTCTCAGCTTTTGGGCTTTAAATGCATAGTTCCTTGAAGATCGCCCTCCAGCAGCAACATGTCATACAACAACGGTTAGCTCGACTTTAGATTATACGTTTGTCACCCTCCCTCTTTTTCACCCAAAATCTGCATATCACCTAGGAGAGAAATATTTAAGTGACCATCTCCCACAAGAAGCAAGGCTCAAAGGGGCATATTAACAACGGCCAGCGATAATTATCGCTGGCCGTGCTTAGCGATAATTATATTATCGCAGGCTATCTCTGGTATTTATCGCCCTGGTAGCACGTTATTAACAACGCGTTACTCCAGGGCGATAAAAATTCCAGAGATAGCGGGTTATCGCTTTTGCAGGGAACATCGCTGGTTTTCCAGCGATGTTCCCTGCAAAAGGGCGATCATCTTGCTGATACGACCCACAGGGTCGTATCAGCATAATCCACCCCTATGTTAGGGATGGCTAAGTCAGGATTTTAGCAGACGTTAGTTTTGGCGAAACGGCCGTTTTCGCCAAAATCTAATGTGTGCTAAAATCATGGGGCTGCCTTGTAAATATCGCGATGTAAACATCAGCGATATTTGCAACGTAGCCCATCTTGGGTACGCCTAGTAACGCCCACTTTGCATCTCATTGGAGATGCAAAGTGAGGCGTTATGAAAGGGTGCTAACATGCAATTATGCATGTTAGCACCCTCTTGTAAACAGGGCGCTGGTTTTATCTCCGCTTTTTTGGCTTTGTAAGCCAAAAAAGCGGAGATAAAGCCCTTGTAAATATGCCCCAAAGTGAGTACTATCCCCTTTCGTCAACCAGTGGAAGTGCCCAGTTGTATATAAACCGTGAACAACAAAAGAATCAAATATAACCCCTCGGCCTTAAACAATTTGTTGGAATCAGTGATGATATTACTGCAACAGCAGCGAGAAACAACTATTAAATCAGTGACTGGATGGGAAGCCTTCACAAAGGTATTAGGGGACACTTATGCCACTCTGGTAAAGCCCAGGAATGTGACTCAGGAAGAAGCTTGGCAGGGGCGGTACACCGCTACACACCAGGAGCAAATAAGGACTTTTAAGAAAGCAATAAATAAAATATTAATAAAGCTTTGCTGGTGTCCATCAGATAGCAATTTGCAACAAGAGATGAGACAACTCAAAGCAGGCCTGAAAAAACTAAACTGAAACTTAAAAAGGCAAGAAAAGAATCCCTCTGGGCAAAGCTGCTTTTTGACATTAAAAAATGACAGTGCACTTTTTTGAAGCACGATAAACATGCTCCAACGCCCCACTCACTGTGGGATCAGCTCTCATCTAACTGAGGAGGCCTAAGCCAAGTTCTTCTTCGATCACTTCAATCATTTAGCAGAGGCAGGAATTCCACCAAGATCCTCAATGGGGTTTCAGCCAGATACCATCAAATGCACTGAACAGTACGCTGAAGTGAGAGCAGACCAGTAACAACTGACCAGCAGCCGCACTGGGACTTTCAATCAACAAAGATCGCACATTCAACAAAGCAAATCATGAGGCAGATATGCGAAGGAAGACGTCAGGGTGCCCCAGGTACAAAGGCCATCCCACCCGCCTTGTTTGAACAGGAACGACCTTACTGGGCAGAGAGCTTGGTGCTGGTGTTCCAGAAAATCCTAATGGAGGGAAAAATCCCGACCTCTTGGAGGGGGTCTATTATCTCACCTATCTACAAACACAATGACAAGTCCAGTGCAAAAAACTACAGATTGGTAGCTCTTATTCACAATGTGGCCAAATATGTTGCCAAGGTCATCTTAGAGGAGCTAACATCCTGGCCTACAAGCAATTCAATCATCCCTCTAAACCAGACTGGATTCTGCAAGTATACGAGCACCATTACCAACATTCTGGTTCTTCCCTTGTTAGTTAACACCACAAAGGGGGCTAAGTTACACCTGTACTTTTGCTTCCTCAATTATCAGTCTGCTTTTGACCATATAGATCAGGATACATTGTGGTGCAAATTGAACAACTGGAATATCCCAACTGCCTCATTGAAACAGCTGGTCCTGTTGCACACAGACACTTGGGTAAATTGAAGCTGGGGGCAGGTATGCACCTCTCTAAATGCATTCCAACCTCCAAAGGTCTGAAGCAGGGGTGCGTCTCAGCCCCCTCCATATTCAATCTTTTTATGGCGGACCCTACACTAAGGCTGAACTGCTACAATTTGGTTGGGCTCCAGCGCTTGCTTGATGTTACTCAAACTTACTCGGCCGAGAATTGCCTGAAGATCAATTTAGATAAAACTAAAACTTTGGCACTAAATCAAGCAAAAAAAAAGGGACATACGCTGGTATCTGGCTAACCGACCTCTGAAGACAAAAGCAGAATATAAGTATCTGGGACTGATAATAGACAGTAAAGAATCGTTCATGCCGCAGAAAGGGAGAGGCAGCACTCTAGCTCTTGCACTAAAAAATCTGGAAAAAACAGTGGCTAGCGCCAGCTTTACACCACTTCTCTGGGAGATTCAGGCAAATCTCGCACCAACAAGAACCTATGGGAGCAAGCTGATGCAGGGCAGAGATACGTCCACTCTGCATGGAATAGTGGTGGGCGCATATAGAATGATCTTCAGACTCCCCAAATATACTTCACCAGCGCAGATATGGCTAGAGTTCAGCTTGAAGAAGCAAACACTTGCAAGAAGGTGTGCATGCATTAACTGCTGGCATAAGATTAAGAGTGCACAACCGAACACCTTTAATGCTCACCTCTGGATAGATCTCACAACAATGGATAACTACCCCGCAAGGGCCTACCTCAATGAGTCAATAAATAATTAGGCCTACAGGGCCCATGGGAAATGTCTGCAACCCATGCCAGCTTTAAAGCCTTGGAAAATAAAACCACCAAACACATCTCATTAATGGAGGATAAGGCAACTGTCCATGCACTTTATTCCTCAATATATGAAGTTGCTCTCTTTCTGATAATTTTGCACATTTACTCTTGTATCTTGGCATACTCCGGCTAATGAATTTACCCTGCTTGGGAGCTGGCAAGTATTTGAACGTTGACTACGTGCCAGCATGTACTCTATTTGTTTGTATAATTTGTGGCACCTTGTTTTTTAACTGATATTACATTGCGTGGTAATGTTGTTTTAATACATTTCAGTACTGCTGGCAATGGTTTTAATTAACCAAGCAATAATACATTTACTTACTTATATTTTGCAGCAAACATAGCAAGAGGAACACTCCTCTTAGGATTGCTTTTGTGCAGGAAGGTGATCCTTCCTGCATAAAAACAATCCTGAGGACAACACAGGCACCCTTGCACTATAGTGCAGGGGTGCCTGCATTGGCGCCAGGCTGCCCAAATGGCACCAGCACAAAGGGAAAGGACTGGAATGCACTGTATTGTGTAAATACGGTGCATTCCTGCACTTTCACTTTGTCGTAGGGCAGTGCACCAAACTGACTTGCTGTGCTGCCCTACGACAGTTCCCCATAAATGAAGGCCCTGCTCTCTAGCAGAAGACAAAGATGCTGATGCACATAATGATGCTGATGTTGATACAAAGATCCTAAATAGGCCTGTCATTGTCAATAAGAGAACACCAGATAAGACCTCCACCTTCTTGGACCACTCACTGAAATTCATTGCCTACATTCAAAATCAGGTTAGTAAACCAAATCTGCAGCAAATCAATATCATCTTTGATGTCTATAGAGCTGCCGGCCTGAAGTCCTCTGTGCAAGCTAAAAGAGTTAAATGAACTTACAAAAGCAGTGCAAAATAAATAGCCAGAATTCCTATGAGATTTTTAAAAAACACAAGAGCTTTTTGACCTACAAACTACTCAAAGAGCAGCAAAAAAATATTATGGTGAAGCTGTTGTTAGGCAAAATAAAAGAATAAGATGCTCAAGTGGTGCAATTACAAGAAAGTGACAGGAACACAGTACCAAATAGGAAGCTGTCAAAAGAAAGTTTCTTCGTGCTGCAGATGGCATTGCTGAAGATAGGAAGAGCATTCTCACATGTACTGTAAACATTATTGTAGTGTTGGCTTAACACTTCAAAGAACCTAAAGTGTGAGTAACTGTGTGTTGCATTCTGTACAGGTAAATCTTTTCTTATTCTTGACATGAGTGGTTTGGCACAGGCATTAGGAGCTCTCTGATGCATAGCCCCTAAAGTCTCTCATGCATTGACGGGGAATGACACAACATCACATTTTTCAGGAAGAGGGAAAATAACTTGCTGGACAACTCAGAATATTTATCCAGAAGTGGCACCAGGCCTTCCTTCATTTTCCTTCTCATCTACATTGTAGCATTTGTGGCTGCTATTTGAAGGCTTGCCATCCTTCTGAGAGACAGTTATAGCAAGAAATAAGTGTGAAAGGGGCCATGATTGTTTTATTTGCAAAAAAAACAGTGACTTAGATAATATCCTTCAAACTCCGGATGCCCTTCAACAGCATGTGCTCAGAGTAGCCTACCAGGAAAGACAATTTGGGACCAGTATGTTCAGAAATCACCTCAGCACCTGGATTTAAATATCCTTGGTTGGACCCCAGTTAGACAGTCTTTGACGTGGTAACCATGATGGAAAGTTCAATTATCAGCAGGTGGCAAGCTTTTCTGACTGTGTAAAAGTAGAGGCTCTATGCTGTGTAAATGTGCAAAGGCTGATTTGCCCTGCATTATTCCTTATTTATGCCGTGGTAGTGAACATCAAGATTTTTAATTTCATAGATGTACTTTAAAAACAAAATGAGAGTAAAGGACCTTCAAGCTAGTACGAAGTTTTTAAACTTAATCAGATTCATTACTTTACACCAAAATAAAGTTTACCCGATGCAGAAAATAAAAAAGGAAGACAAATACACTCAATGCTCCATAGTTAACTTTATTTTCATTTTGTAAAATGATTATAAAATGTAATTTCCTTTGATACACACTAACAATAAGACAAATATCTTTGATATGTAAACGTAAGTTTGTCCCTCTGTCACTACTCTGTCATTTCACTTTGAAACATAAAATGATGTTAAAATTGTAAGAGAGAAATAATGATCTCCCTAAAATGTTCCTGTCTTTTTTGTAGTGAATTGAATGCTGAACAAATTAAAAATGAAATTAAATCCATTGATCCGTTCAGGAGTTGTGAGTGAGTGAGTAAGTGAGTAACTGACTGACTGATATTATTTATTAAGTACTACCAGCTACCCAGTGGGCAACCCAGAGCAGTGACTAAAATAACTAAGAACGCTTAGGTAAAGTCTAAGGGGCATATTCTCAAGGACGTTTCGCCGATTTATCGTCACTTTAGCGCCGCAAAGGTGGCGATAGATATTTCGCCCTATTCTCAAGCTGGTGCAAACTGCCGAAATCGCCAGTTTTCCAGCGATAGCTGCCGCAAAAAACATCGCCATGGATGAGAGCGACAACTAACGCTAATGATATGCAGAGTAGGCATTCCCGTGCAAAAACACACGAAAACACCACTTCGCGATATTCTCAACGACCAGCCAGATCGGCGATGCGATCCAAAAACAGGCGATAAGGCGCGTTAGCAGCAGGGATTTAACACCTGCCTTTTACTGGTGTTAAGCAGGACGACAACCTGCAGCATGAAAGGGAGCCCAGCCCAGAGCCACATCTGAAGACCAGCACATGTCATGGAGCTACTGATCATGCAGCTCGGAGACCCAAGAGGGCCACAACACCCACCGCCACCACCCCCAGGCCACCCCCCCTGGACTACCACAGAGGCAGCGCAGAACAAGACAGCGGACCTTCCGAAAACGCACCAGCCTCACAGACTTAACGCCAGAGGATGTCATTGCCCACTACAGGCTCAAAAGGACAACCATCCTCCGCATCCTGATCCACATTGCCCACAGGCTGACGGTACCAACACAGCGGACAACCAACATCCCTCCGCAGACAAAGCTGCTGGCTGTGCTGCACCTGTTGGCCTCTGGTACCTTCCAACCAACAACTGCCAGAGTCGGAGGAGTCTCACAGCCAGCCCTATCAAAGTTCCTCACACCTGTCTTGGATGCCATCATCAGCTTGGTACCCCAGCACCTTCACTTCCCCCACACTGCGCAGGAACAGCTGGAGACCAAGCAAGGCTTCAATGCCATAGCTGGCTTCCCGCACGTGTTAGGGGCAATTGACTGCACACATGTCCTACTTGTGCCCCCTGCCGACACTGCACACATTTACCGCATCAGAAAGCACACGCATTCCATCAATGTGCAGGCAATAGTGGACCACCGGGGACTCTTCACAAATGTCGTCGCCAACTACCCAGGCAGTGTGCATGATTCCTACATCTTCCGACAGTCCATCATCAACCAGAGCTTCCAGGATGGCACCTATGGAAATGCACTGCTCGTTGGCAAGTATCAAATGAACACACCACACACCCCAACTCCACAATCATGCAACTCACAACTGTGGGAATGCACACGTTACAAAATCACATGCAACATGCCAAACAACATGCCCACCTACCAGACATGACAACACAAGTAACTGTGGTAACCGTGGCCAGCCATGTAGACAAACCATCCACGTCATGGCACCTCTGCCACACAATTGCAGAATGTGGGGAGAGGTGGGAACCAAGTCTGTGCGAAGGAGGCAAGTGACCCATGAATAAGAATGTACACAATGCCAAGTGTGGCGGTGATGTGCTGGACAGACTTCAGTATGCAGAGCACAGACATGTCCATGTGGACACATACTGCTGGTGTTTGTAGTGTTGTGGACAGTGGACGCACCCATGTCACCCCAGGCAGTGGGGAAGACCCTGGACATGTCGCTATGGCGTCCCCCCCTGTAAGCGGAGTGGGCTATGCCGGCGTACGCCAGTCCAGCATAGGAGTCGGAATAAATAGCCCGGGGCCCTGGGCGTGGTTCACTTCCGGGGTGGCCACCAAAGTAAATACTGCGTGTGTCTCTGTGTCCGCCATATCCTGACCATAGGCCTACACACACGTGGCCGACCACCTTCAACGGCCAATATCACAGTGTTGTTGTCAGGCTTGTGGACATGCGCAGACAGTCATGACAATGGTGTGTCTTAGGAGTGCAAGTGATGCAACCGCGCAGCGCACACAAGTAAATAGGCTCGGGGGAGTGAGGAGCAGCTGTGAGGCAACGTAATACACATGGATGCTGCTCATATGCCACAAGCAATACATGTCAAACATGAATCCCAAAGTCGCACACATAACTTACCACTGAACTAATAAGCCTGCCAACACAGAATGCAGAACCACTGATTGACACATATCTCTCTCCCCTGTCACAGGTGATCAAGGATATGCACTCTGCCCGTGGATGATGACACTCCTCCGAGACACGAAGACCCAAGCCCAGAGGCAGTACAATGCGGCCCACAAACGCACCAGGGGCATTGTGGAGCATTCATTTGGCGTGTTAAAGTCACATTTCAGGTGCCTGGACATCACTGGTGGAAGACTCCTGTACAGCCCAGAAATAGTGTGCAAGATGATCATTGCATGTTGTGTGTTGCACAACATATGTGTACGCACCAATGCCCCATGGATCCAAGTGCCAGATGCACCGGACGATGATGATGAAGATGAGGCAGGTGGACCACACCCCAGTGCAGCTGCAGCAGGATTAGCCCGAAGGAACACAATCATTAACAATTTCTTCACATGAGCACGTCACATTGTGACTGTCCGTAGCAATCATGGGACAGGACAAAATGACCACAGGCACAGCATGTGCAAATACATTCATTCCAACACACATTCCCTGTGTGCATGTCACTCCTCTGCATAAGCACATCATTCTGACAAGTGTAAGTGCAACATTTAGTGCTAACAATCTCACAAATGGCAATTAGATGGTGGGTGTGTCACCTCTGTGCAGAGAGGCTGTTTAGGGTATCACGTATTCAAAATGCCATTTCAGGGTGTCAAAGATAGCGCGTAATCCCACTCAGCAGCGTATCACATGTGTCCAAATCCATGACATGAAGGCTGTCAGTTGTGACCAAGAATAGACAACAGGGCGTCTTTTGTGGTCAAATATGTACCACAATGATGCAGAGAATTGCACCCTGTGACTCAAGTCCCACAGCATTAGCAACATGGACGTGAGGGGGAATCACTGCCCCTACATTCATCCATACTTCCATACTTGATTGAACATAGACATGACACATCTGTGTGAATTAGAATGTTTTATTCACATTCGGTGGAGTGTTGGAGCTGAAGCAGTACAGGGCCATGCAAACCCCACCTTACATTGTTGCCCTGTGGAGGGCCAGCCAGAGTCCTTTAGGGATTGACAAGTTCATTGGTAGAGGAAGAGTTCAATCTGCAGTCTGATTGCTGTGTCATTGGTAACCAAACAGAATATGGCAGTCCATGTCGAGATCCGAAGGTGAGTGTCGCAGAGTGTATCGGGAGACAGTGGAAGGTGATGATGCAGAGGGCAGAACCAAGCAGAAACAGGCCATATGGCAGAGATGAATGCTACTGCTTCCTTCTTACCACTAAGGCAGAATCATCCGCATCTTCGTCCTCTGATGTCTCATGTGCCTCACATGTGGGTGGTGGTGTTTTGTCTGCAGCACTGTGTGGCACTGACACATCAGGGGCCGGAGGTCGAATCTCTGCCGCACTGTGAGGCACTGACACATCAGGGGGCGGAGATGTGGATGTAGAAGCAGCTGCAGCATTCATCGGCACAAGGCCTTGTGGCAGCAATGCCATGATGAGGGTCTGCAGGGCATGGAAGTACCCAGCTGCATCTCGCTGGTGTGCAGCCATGGCAGCCATTCTTTCCGCCTGCATCCGCTCCCTGTTCTCCATGATCCACCGCATGTGTCCCAACTCCTGTCTGACATCGCTGGAGCCACTCTGACTAGACAGTTGTCCTTGTCTCAGAGTCAGGACTCCAGCGATGTCAGCCATGGTTTGTTGGAGAGCATGGAGCGGACTGTGGTGTCCGTTAGGGACTGTAAGTGGTCCCTGATGGGACTTAGACACCCACGTATGGCATCTAGTTTGGCTGCCATGAGGTCGAACCCCACCCGCACCTGATCAGCAATCTTCTCCTGGCACCCTAAAACACGCCGTTGGAAGGCCATGTGTTGTTCGTGGGGGTCCTGGGAGACAGCCGTGGTGGTGGGTGCTTCCTGCTGTGTGGTCTGTGCAGGGGGTGAGGTCTCCTCGATGCAGCTGGGCTGCCCTGCTCCTGGAGGTGAGGTGCTGAAGCTGTCCATGGGCTCTTGGAGGGCATCGCTGTCGATGTTGGGGAGGTCCTCCTCATCATCAGTGCTGGGTTGTTGGGTCTGCTCTGCAGGAGGTGTTGGTTCTCCTCTGGAATGTGAAGGGGAGATGCAGTTTAACATTGTGTTCACATGTATGTTGACGCATTGTACTAGTTTACATACAGACTGCATGGCAATGTACATTGTGATTGTTTGGGAGGAGCTGCCTTATTGATGCGGGACAGTGGACATTTCGACATCATCACGGATGTGTGTTTGTACTTGTACATTATCATATCACATTTCCTTGCTATGCCAAATGTGATTGGCCAGTTTCTACACACAAGCGGCACCAGTTGTGTCCTCTGTTCTGTTGTGCACGTGTTGCAGTTTGTACCACATTGTTGTCAATGTTGATGTGCTCTGAATGTTATGTGTGTGTGCTGCATTTAGGGAGAGTCGCCCCTGCAGCTCTGAATTTGCTGCCCCTTATCCCTTTCAGGAGGTGTGCCTTTAACTTCTGTGCTTATACAGTGCTGAGATGTTGCATACTGTAGTGTGGATTGTGGCCTCATTGTCGACATTGCTAAGTTAGCTTAGGCCTAGCTGCCATGTTGCCTCTTTTGCACACGTCACTCCGTGACTTTGTTTTTCTAGGCTCTGCTTGTGACCATTCACATTAGAACTGTCTGCATTTCTGCCTTTCACCTTTTCTGATGTTCTCTGTGGTTTTCGTCTGCACACAATATACAAGGTCGAAAAACAACGTCCCTTGTTGTTGCTGTTCTGGTCAGCCCCTCGCACTTAGACATAACATGAAACACAGCTGCACTGGAGAAATTTGTGTGCTTTTAATATTGTGATCTCCCTGTTGGAGGCACTTGGAGAAAAACCTTTCCAGGGAGAAAAGCTGTGCTTGTCCGATGATGTAAACCTTGCATCTAGTTCTTGAGGTATGGGGGTCCCCCTGACAAAGCCCAGAGGTCTTCTATTTTTATAATAAACAAGTTACTAGACGGGGAGGGTGGCAAGGCCATATAGTCCTTTATCCACTGTCTTTATACAATGCTGTCCCCGTTTGTATTCTATGGAATTGTAACAATGCTTACTGTTTTGTCTTTATGCATTATGCTGCTAGTACTGGCACGTGTACTGTGTCTTAGAGCACGTTAGTTGAAATAAACATTTTAAACTATACTGTGTCTCTTAATACGCACGTTGTGGACAAGTATGAGTGAGTAATGAAAGAGTGTTCTTGCTCCCGCGATTCCTGAAAGAGTCCGTGTTCTGGGATGTCTAATCATTGGTAGCTTCGCTGTAGTATGGAGAACGAATGAGACACTATAGCTAGTCGGATTGGGATTTTGGGCACTAAGGTGGATGGTTGGTACACCACTATACACCGAGGTCCTGTTTTCCTGCGCATAGTTCTGTATATGTGCAGAATCCCCGCAACATGGCGCCACCAACGTGTGGTGGGCTTCTTATCTGCGAGACGCTTGAGTAGTGCTTGTGCTTGTCCACAATTCCCTTCACTTCTGTCTCCGGAAACAGTTGTGGGGGTGTAACCTCCTATATTGATGTTTTTATAGGTTCTTTCAAGCTTGAAGTAATTAAAAGGTATTCTTATTAATGTTAACCCTATATTGCGCTGCCACGCACTAGGTTGTTCTACATTTCTTAGTCTTGATGGCTGTGAATGTAAATATCCCGGCACATAGCCGCGCCGCGCTCCGTGCTCATCTAGCAGCCTATGGAGTACCCGACGCGGGTGTCACCCTCATCTTTGTGGTACAAGCTGATCCGGCTTACCACTTTGAGGTGTTTTACTCATGGGTCACTTTTCCGGCGGTGGAAGGAGCTGACAATTTGGTCCACGTTTACGCTCCCACCGCCCTTCCTAATGTTTATCGCCTTATCAGGCTCTTGAAGTTCCGCTCACGGCATGGCAACACCGTGTTTGGCTTAATGGCGCCCTCCCACACCCGGTCACCCCGATTCGTTTAGGCCCTTTATCGATAGATGGGGCCGCTTGGCCTGTTTTGGCCGGGTATACCCCGCATCCACGTTATTTAGCGGTTCCAATAGATGAACTGCGCGTGCTGCATACGTCTTTGGTCCGTGTGCATAGAGCCTTAGTACAGTATGTTACAGGCAATGTCCAGATGGCCCCACCTGGAGTTGCGGCGCATCCAGCTGGACTTGGCGGTGTGACTATAAGCCCCGTCATGGTTAATTCGGTGATTGGCAAGCGCCCACAGAATAAGGATGATTTGCCTTATTGGCTTGCTGAAAAATTTGACCAGCTGGAGGCAGTGTTTCCCAATACCTCTCCTGTGAAAAAACACAGGATTTTGACTATAAGTTTGCCAAAAGACTTAATTCCCGAGTTGACAGAATGCAACAACTGGGGTAAGGTATTTGCGGCGGTGTATGCGAAGTGTTTCGGCACTCCATCCATGACGGTCCTCCCCACCGTGATTAAGCGTGTTCAAGACGAACATGGCCCTGAAGCGGCTGTGGAATTGGGGATGAGACTAGTGGGAGTGTTCGATGTAGTGGCTGATCTAATCCTTACGAATGTCAAGGGTGATGCAGTTAACTTTCAAGTAGCTAATGCCTTGGCTTTAGTCCCAGAACTGGACAAGCCTCACAAATTACCAAAAATGATTGCACAGGCTTATAAACCCATTGGCCGCAATAGTTTGGGAGTTAAACCTTTTGCTAAGACGCAAACTCAATCTCAACCACAACAAACATCTCAGTCTGGTAAAGACGAGAAACCTTTCTTTTCTAAAAAGAACTGGAAGTTGAAGAAACAGGGTAAGCAACAACAAAAACCAGGGTCATGTGCAGCATCACCGGTTTCTGCATCTTCTGAACGCACATATGATTTGCGCGACCGAGCGAGAATTAGGTCTCCTGACAGATTTCAGGTCCCTGACCAGCGTTCTCCTCATTCTTCACAGGCACCATCAACCTCACAGGCTGGTGGAGGAGATCGCCAGGAAAGAGGCAGGGGTCGTGACGCCCCTCAGGGACGAGACCAACCTCGACAACCTGGAAAAGGGAAACAAGAAGAGTTTCCACGTTCTCGCCCACAGTTTCAGAAGAAAAAGGCTGCAGCTTTAACATCGAGATATGCCACAGACGGTGAGAACGAGACTCCTGAATTGGACATGGGCAGTGACGCTGCTAGTCAGCGCCGCGGAAGTTACCATAGTGCGGGAGGCACTATGTCCTCATGTGGAGGAGACAGCAACTGACACTTTCATTACTGTCGAGACAGCTGACACCCGAGTGGCACCCCCTGACAGACTATTTAATATTGTCCTTCAAATTGAAGGTGACATTGAGCGTGTTATTAAAGGGATCTTTTGGGAAAATCTGACCTCTTCTTACGACATTTTATTGGCGGAGGCGGATTGGCCGCCCCCATTTGTTCTCGCTGCTCCTAGATGGGAGGAAGTAATTCTTCCGAGCTTTTCTCGTCATGTCCCCAAGGACAAAGCGGAGGCTCTCGCAGCTGAGTCGGCTGTGGCCCACGCCCCGGCACTGTACCGTAATCACGTGGGCTGGGATGAGGATTCTCCCCCCCATGATATACCATTGCGGTCTCTGCCACAGCCTCAACCCCAATATACCCTCCGGCAGGAAGCTAAAGGTCCCGTTTCCGACATTCTGACACAGTTAGAATATCAAGGAGTAATTGAAACATCCGTGTCACCGATGAATAATCCCCTTTTTGCGGTTTCTAAACCCGATGGGTCTTACCGTTTAGTTTTGGATTACCGGCATTTGAACTCTCATTGTCGAACCTTTGCGGTGCAAAATACCCATAGTTCTGCGCTAGTAGACAGTCTTGTTCGTAAAAAATATAAAACGACACTTGACCTTTCCAATGGATTTTACACACATAATTTGTCCCCTGACTACAGTCAATGGACCGCTTTCAGTTCCGGTGGAAAACATATGAAATTCTGGCGTGTGCCAATGGGCTACAAAAACAGCCCGGGAGTCTTCGCCGCCTGTGTTGTCTCTTTGTTGGACAGCATAGACCCAGATGCGTATTCGTATGTGGATGATATATATCTGACAGACGACGAACTATGGCCGCATCTTTCCCGAGTAGACCGCATTATTCTTAAGTTTGCGGTCTTAGGTTACAAATTTAATTTTGCCAAATCTCACATCGCAGAATACACTGTGTTGTTTTTGGGCTACGAGCTCAATAATGAAGGAAGGGGCTTAGCTCCCCACTTCCTGGAGAAGTGCGCACTTCTGTGCCCTCCGACGACCCTGAAAAAGCTTCAGTCTTTGCTGGGATTTTTGAACTTCGGGCATTCTTATATTCCCGAATATGCCCAGCGTATCAAGCCTCTCTATGCCTTGATACAACCATCCTTTTCAAAGTCATGCTGGCTTCCGGAACATTCCCTTATTCTGCAATCTTTGCAGTCTGATCTACTTGAATCTAAGTTCTTGTTGACTCGTGATAACCACACGAACCTGGTGATTAGAATTGTGCCAGGCGCAGTGGGTTTCACGTACTTGACGTTTAACGAAGGTGACACAGTACCTATTGCCTACAAGTCACATCTGTATACTTCTGCCGAGTTGCGCTTTTCAGCTGTGGAGAAAGTTTTGACTGCAGTGCAAATGGCGATTCTTAAGGAACGCGCACTGGCACAGGGAACACGCATCTTGGTTGTCACACCCTATCCTGCCCTAGAGGCAGTGACAAAGGCAAATGTACCAAAGTCTAAGGCTTTGCACCCCCGTTGGATACAATGGGCTACTTCTTTGACGTCTCCGGATGTCACCTTTACCTTTGATTCCTCTCTTCAGACACAGGAGTTCTTGCAGTATGAATTTGTTCATCCTCCTCCTCTGTCTTTGCTGCCTCTTGAGGAGTACAAATGTATCATTTACACAGATGGTTCGGCGCAGCCGGCCACTGGTTCTAAGCATGCTTATTCAGCAGCATGTGCTATTGTGGCAGGTACCATGGTGAAAGGTGAGTTCAAATCGAGTGTTGTGCACACGCAGGCACTGGGAGACAGTACCGCCCAATTGGCCGAGCTGCGTGCTTTGGTGCTCGCACTTGAGTTTGCAGACCCGGTTGTGACTACACTTCTTGTATGCGATTCTTACTACTGTGTTCAGTCTTTTAATGACAACTTATTCTTTTGGTCTCAGAACGACTACAGAGATTCTAAAGGCAGCGCAATTAAGCATAAAATGCTTTGGGTTCAAGTGGCAGATCTTAAACAATGTCTGCCTCTCACACAGGTGATTCACACTCTTGGCCACAAGCGTGTGGGTGCACACGCGGTCAGTAACAGTTTGGCGGACGAAGCTGCCAAATCAGCAGTAGCCACGTGCTCAGTAGCAGCCGTTACAAGATCCATGACAAAAATAGATAATGAGATTTTGGCAGCTATTGCTGCAACTAAGGAAGGTTCTAATTACCCACAGGCTTTCCCTTCCAAGTACTCTTATCACTTAAGTCCCGACCAGGTTCCTTATGTAAGAATTCCAGATGTTGGTGATCGGCTGATTCCCAACACGGACCGCAGAAATTCTTTGATAACAGCCGCACACGAAGGCTTGGCTTCGGCCCATGCTGGCGTGTCTGCAACTGTTTCACTCTTGCAGCAGCGTTATTGGTGGCATGGTTTATACAAACAGACCCGTAATTATGTCCTTTCTTGCGACATCTGTCAGCAAATTAAGCCCTCTACGGTTACACGTCTGCCACAAACACAGCTCTGCATTTCTAATAAACCTTTTGGGTGTCTATATCTTGATCACTGCGGTCCATTTTCTTCTGATACTGCATACAAATACATCTTAGTTGCAGTTGATTCGTGCACACGTTTCATCTGGGTTTGGCCACAACGCAGTGCTGACACTCGAAATGTCATCAGGGATTTGCGTGCCTTTGTGGGAATTTTTGCCTGTGGCACCTGCCATTCTGACCAAGGTCCAGCGTTCGCCTCTAAGGCGTACAAGGACGCGATGAGGTCTATCGGGGTGCTGGTGCAATTTTCATCTCCATACAGGCCTGAGGGCAACTCAATTGTGGAGCGAATGAACCGTGACTTAGAGCAATCCTTGACAGCTAGAGTCTTAGGTACTGGCAGGAACTGGCTGGCCCAGGTGTATGGCATGCAATGTGCACTTAATAATCTCCCTAGAAGATCTCTGGGTGGGCGGACCCCATACGAAATGCTCTTTGGCATACAGATGTTTGTGCCAGACATTGATGGTCTAGACATGGCGGCGACTGCCGCAATCTTTGACGTAGATAATCATTCTACTATGTTACAGGACTTACAGGAGACCCGTGACAGACTTGCAAGTGAACACTTACCCTCAGCCACGGACACAGCGCTGCAGATTCCGGTTGCCGGCTGGCTTCCAAAGATTGGAGATCTGGTCCGGGAGAAGGTGGAGAACAAAAAATAATTTGGCCCCTCTTATCGTGCACCAGTTCCGGTTCTTGGCTTGAAGGGTACTCGTACAGTCATCTTACCACCACTTTCTGGTCGCAAAGACAACAGATACATCTCAGTGGACAATGTCAAGCTACAACATCTGGCCGATTCTGAATAGTGTAACACCTGCTGTATCATGTCCAGCAATTTCAAGAAAACCTGTTTGTGGCCCTCTAGTCTCCACAACTGCCGATGTTACCATTGGGATGGTCGCTTTGCCAGATCGCCCGCACAACCTCCCGGCTTCCTCTTGCAATGAGGAAACTGAGTATACTTACCCCGCAAGTGAGTCAGTGGCTCATTTGCCTACAACTCCACTGAACTAGTCTCGTTTTTCCTTTGATTCGTCTTCCACCTCATCACTTGTCCCAACCAAATTCAGTGTTTTTGTATCCTGTTTCAGAGACAATTTTTTGGTCCCCCCATGGACATACATCTGGATGGTGCTATTCCTGATTTTCCTGTTTATGTCCATTGGCTTTGTGACAGTTTTTTTCTTGCTCATCAATGGTCACTACTTGCCAGAACGCTCTGCGGTGAACTCTGTAGCTGGAACTTTGGCTCCGCATTCTTCTTCACACATCATGAAGCGTGACCACACATTTGTGAACATTTCCGCCTTTCCAGTTGCAGACGGCATCGTATGGGATGCAGTGAATTTCCAAATTCATGGACCAAAAGAAATTATTAATGTCCCAAATGTGCTTCGTGTTTCCATGGGTGATGTGGTAAAAGGAACATTCATTCAGATGATTGGGATGTGCATGCAATTGAATCGTTATTTTCTGATTTGAAATATTATGCTGCTTTTAACCCCTTCTGTGCTCATGACGAGCTGGACTCGTCATGGCACACAGTGGTCGTGTGCTCATGACGAGTCCAGCTCGTCATGATACACAGCCCCCGGAATCTCTCTGGTGCGCGCACCAGAGGGATTCCCTTTATGCCAAAAGAGCCTCGGGAGCTGGGGAAGAGCTTCCCCAGCTCCCGAGGCCCCCCCCTGGTTTCCCTGAAATGACGATCGGCGCGCACGTCGCGCTGATGTCATTTCAGTGAAACTGAAACTGAAATGAGCCAAGAGGCTCATTTCAGCTTTCAGTTTCTACGTGCTCAGGGGGCTATCTCAGCCCCTGAGCACGTAGAAACTCAGGAGAGGTATCGTTGGAAAGGGAGAATCTCCCTTTCCAATGGTACCCTCTCCTAGTGGATCCCTGCTTGGGGATCACCCCAGGAGGGCGATTCCCAAGCAGGGATCCACCCACTAGGCACCAGGGAGGGGGGAGCGGCCCCTTGGGCAAGGGCCTTTGCTCCCCCCATAAAAATGTTGGCATGATTAGTCTTTCTGCCCCCCCTGGGGGGTAGATGGGGGCAGTATCCCCCAATCTGCCCCCCCCCGGGGGGGTAGAAAGCCCACTAGATACCAGGGATTTAAAAAAATATTATAGTTAGTGGTGGGGGCTGCCCAAAACGGGCATGCCGATGCCCCCACCCCCGGCCACGAAATTAGTCTTTCTGCCCCCCCTGGGGGGCAGATGGGGCAGTAGCCCCCAATATGCCCCCCCGGGGGGGCAGAAAGCCAACTAGATACCAGGGATTTAAAAAAAAAATATAGTTAGGGGTGAGGGCTGCCCAATATGGGCATGCCAATGCCCCCACCCCCTGCCGCAAAGGTACAGTCTTTCTGCCCCTCCTGGGGGGCAGATGGGGGCAGTAGCCCCCAATCTGTCCCCCCCGGGGGGCAGAAAGCCCACTAGACACCAGGGTTTTTTCCCCCTCGATAAATTTCGGGGTGGGGGTTGCCCAAGATGGGCATGCCAATGCCCCCACCCCTCCCCCCATGAAATTCCAGTCTTTCTGCCCCCCCCAGGGGTTCAAAAACACCCTAGATGCCAGGGATTCTTTTTTTTATAGGCCCGGGTGGGGGCTGCCCAGAATGGGCATGCAAATGCCCCCACCATACCCCCCAAAGGAAAAAAAAAGACTTTCTGCCCCCTAGGAGGCAGATGGGGGCAATAACCCCTGATCTGCCCCCCCCGGGGAGGGGGCAGGAAAGCCCACTAAGCGCCAGGGATTTTTTTTTTATATAGGTAGGGGTGGGGGCTGCCCAGAATGGGCATGTCAATGCCCCCACCCCCAAAAAAATGCTACAGTCTTTCTGCCCCCCCCTGGGAGGCAGATGGGGCAATAGCACCTTATCTGCACCCCCCCGGGGGGGCACAAAGCCCACTAGCCACCAGGGATTTTTTTTTTTACAAAGTTCGGGGTGGGGGCTGCCAAGAATGGACATGCCAATGCCCCCACCCACCCCAAAAAAGATGCAACTGTCTTTCTGCCCCTCCCAGGAGGCAGATGGGGGCAGTAGCCCCTGATCTGCCCCCCCGGGGGGGCAGAAAGCCCACTATGTGCCAGCGATTATGCTGGCTTTTTTATATGCAGGGGTGGGGGCTGACCAGAATGGGCATCCCAATGCCCCCGACCACCCAAAAGAATAGCCACAGTCTTTCTGCCCCCCTCGGGGGCATATCGGGGCAATAGCCCCTGATTTCCCCCCTCCCCAGGGCGGCAGAAAGCCCACTAGGCACTGACTTTTTTTTGGAATGTGCCTACCTGTTGAATTTGGCTCCTAGCTCTGCCGGCACCTAGGGAAACCTAGCAAATCTATACATTTTTTAAAACTAGACACCCAGGGGAATCCAGGATGGGCTGACTTGACGGGCTCTCACCAGGTTCTGTTACCCAGAATCCCTTGCAAACCTAAATATTTGTCCAAAAAAACAAATTTTCCTCACATTTCTGTGGTGGAAAGTTCTGGAATCTGCGTGGATCCACAAAATTCCACCCACCCCGCGTTCCCCAAAGTCTTCCGAGAAAAATGGTATCTCACTTGTATGGGTAGGACTAGTGGCCGCAACAGGAAATGGCCCAAAACGCAACATGGACACACCAGATTTTCACAGTGAAAACGGACCCTTTTTTTGCAAAGTGCCTAGCTGTAGATTTTGAACCCTAACTCTGCCGGCACCTAGGGAAACCTAGCAAACCTATACATTTTTGAAAACTAGATACCATGGGGAATCTAGGATGGGGTGACTTGACTGCCTCTCACCAGGTTCTGTTACCCAGAATCCCTTGCAAACCTGAAACATTTGTAAAAAAACACATTTTCCTCACATTTCTGTGGTGGAAAGTTCTGGAATCTGCGTGGATCCACAAATTTCCACCCATCCCGCGTTCCCCAAAGTCTTCCGAGAAAAATGGCACCTCACATGTGTGGGTAGGCCTAGTGCCCGCGACAGGAAACGGCCCAAACGCAACGTGGACACACCACATTTTCACAGTGAAAACTGACCCTTTTTTTGCAAATGCCTAGCTGTAGATTTTGAACCCTAACACTGCCAGCACCTAGGGAAACCTAGCAAACCTATACATTTTTAAAAACTAGACACCCAGGGGAATCCAGGATGGGGTGACTTGACTGGCTCTCACCAGGATCTGTTACCCAGAATCCCTTGCAAACCTAAAAATATGTCCAAAAAAACACATTTTCCTCACATTTCTGTGGTGGAAAGTTCTGGAATCTGCGTGGATGTACAAAATTCCACCCACCCCGCGTCCCCCAAAGTCTTCTGTGAAAAATGGTACCTCACTTGTGTGGATGGGTCAAGTACCCGCGACAGGCAAGGGCCCAAAACCTATTGAGGCGACATCAAAATTACCTATCACAAACCATCCTGGTTTTGCATGGGGGGGTCCCATGAGTTTTTGGCCCCGGGCTCGACGGCCATCTAGGGAAATCTACCCAACCCACACATTTCTGAAAACTAGACACTCGGAGGAGTCAAGCGAGGTATGGCTTGCGTGGGTCCTTCAAAATGTTCTTACCCAGAATCCCCTGCAAACCTCAAATTTAGCTGAAAGAATCACGTTTTTCTCAAATTTCTGTGTGGGAAAGTTCTGGAATCTACGTGGATCCACAAATTTCCTACCACCCAGTGTTCCCCCAGGTCTCCCGATAAAAATGATACCTCACTCGCGTGGGTGGGTCAAGTACTCCGCGACAGGCAAGGGCCCAAAACGTATTGAGGAGACATCAAAATTACCTATCACAAAACAACCTGGTTTTGCACGGGGTCACCTGGGATTTTGGCCCCGGCTCAGCGGCCATCTTGGGAACCTACCAAACCCATACATTTATGAAAACTAGTCACCCGGGGGAGTCCAGCGAGGTATGGTTTGCATGGGTCCCCAAACGTTTTCCTACCCAGAATGCCCTGCAAACCTCAAATTTAGCTGAAAAAATCACTTTTTACTCAAATTTCTGTGTGGGAAAGTTCTGGAATCTGCGTGGATCCATAAATTTCCTACCACCCTGCGTTCACCCAGGGCTCCCAATAAAAATGGTACCTCACTTGTGTGGGTAGGCATAGTGGCTGAAACAGGAAATGGCCCAAATCGTATTGTGGCGACTTCAAAATTAACTATAACAAAACGACCTGGTTTTGGGGGGGCACCTGGTTTTTGGCCCCGGGCTCACCGCCAACTAGGGAAACCTACCAATCCCACACGTTTCTGAAAACTAGACACCCTGGGGAGTCCAATGAGGTATGGCTACGTGGATCCCCCAACGTTTCCCTACCCAGAATCCCCTGCAACCTCAAATTTA
The DNA here is from genome assembly GCA_963921515.1 of Calotriton arnoldi. Lineage (NCBI taxonomy): Eukaryota > Metazoa > Chordata > Amphibia > Caudata > Salamandridae > Calotriton > Calotriton arnoldi. The sequence goes on along the minus strand of CAWUFW010014635.1, from coordinate 78,125 downwards.
GCTGAAAAAAACATATTTTTCACATATTTTTGCGTGGAATCACCGTGCTGGCACAAATGTCCTACCACCCAGTGTTGCCCTTGTTCCCCCGAGTAAAATGATACCTCACTTGTGTTTGTGTCCAAAGCAGATCTGGCTAAAAACGTATTTTTAAAAAAATGTAGCGCTTAGAATTCTCGGTGCTATACCCTAAATCCCTATGTTTTGGGCTCTTCCCAGTCACAGTCCTTTGGCCCACCCACACAAGTGAGGTATCATTTTACTCGGGAGAACAAGGGGAACCATGGGTGGTAGAACATTTGTGCCGGCACGGTGATCCCACGCAAAAATGTATGGAAAAAGTGATTTTTTTCTGCTAAATTTGAGGTTTGCAGGGGATTCTGGGTAGGAAAACGTTGTGGACCCACGCAAGCCATACCTCGCTGGACTCCCCGGGTGTCTAGCTTTCAGAAATGTTTGGGTTTGGTAGTTTCCCAAGATGGCCGCCGAGCCCGGGGACAAAAACCCAGGTGACCCCTCTTGCAAAACCAGGTTGTTTTGTGACAGGTAATTTTGATGTCGCCTCAATAGGTTTTGGGCCCTTTTCTGTCGCGGGTACTTGACCCACCCACGCGATTGAGGTATCATTTTTATCAGGAGACCCGGGGGAACCCTGGGTGGAAGGAAATTTGTGGATCCACGTAGATTCCAGAACTTTCCCACACAGAAATTTGAGAAAAAGTGATTTTTTCAGCTAAATTTGAGGTTTGCAGGATTCTGGGTAGGAAAACGTTAGGGGACCCATTCAAGCCATACCTCGCTGGACTCCCCGGGTGTCTAGTTTTCAGAAATGTGTGGGTTTGGTAGGTTTCCTAGATGGCCACCGAGCCCAGGGCCAAAACTCATGGGACCCCCCTTGCAAAACCAGGTTGTTTTGTGATAGGTAATTTTGATGTCGCCTCAATAGGTTTTGGGCCCTTTTCTGTCACGGGTACTTGACCCACACACGCGAGTGAGGTATCATTTTTATCGGGAGACATGGGGGAACACTCTGTGGTAGGAAATTTGTGGATCCACGTAGATTCCAGAACTTTCCCACACAGAAACCTGAGAAAAAAGTGATTTTTTTCAGCTAAATTTGAGGTTTGCATGGCATTCAGGGTAGGAAAATGTTGGGGGATCCACGCAAGCCATACCTCGCTTGACTCCCCCGGGTGTCTAGTTTTCAGAAATGTGTGGGTTTGGTAGATTTCCCAAGATGGCCGCCGAGCCCGGGGCGAAAATCCCAGGTGACTCCCCTTGCAAAACCTGTTTGTTTTGTGATAGATCATTTTGATGTCTCCTCAATACGTTTTGGGCCCTTGCCTGTTGCGGGTACTTGAACCACCCACACCAGTGAGGTTGTTGGCTCTGGGCTCGGCGGCCATCTTAGGAAACCTACCGAACCCACACATTTCTGAAAAGTAGACACCCGGGGGATTCCAGGGAGGTATGGCTTGCGTGGATCCCCCAACGTTTTCCTACCCAGAATCCCCTGCAAACCTGACATTTTGCTGAAAAAATTCACTTTTTTCACACATTTTTGTGTGGGAAAGTTGTGGCATCACCGGGCTGACACAAATTTCCTACCACCCAGCGTTCCCCCAGGTCTCCTGATAAAAATGGTGCATTACTCGGGTGGGAGGTCCAAGTACGCCTGACAGGCAAGGGCCCAAAACGTATTGAGGCGACATCAAAATTGCCTATCACAAAACGACCTGGTTTTGCAATGGGGGTCCCATGACGTTTTGGCCCAGGGCTCAGCGGCCACCTAGGGAAACCTACCAAACCCACACATTTCTGAAAAGTAGACACCCGGGGGATTCCAGGGAGGTATGGCTTGCGTGGATCCCCCAACGTTTTCTTACCCAGAATCCCCTGCAAACCTGACATTTTGCTGAAAAAATCCCTTTTTTCACAAATTTTTGTGTGGTAAAGTTGTGGCATCACGGGGCTGACACAAATTTCCTACCACCCAGCGTTCCCCCAGGTCTCCCGATAAAAATGGTGCCTCACTCGGTGGGAGGCCCAAGTACCCACGACAGGCAAGGGCCCACAACGTATTGAGGCGACCTCAAAATGGCCTATCACAAAACGACCTGGTTTTGCAAGGGGGGTCCCATGACGTTTTGGCTCGGGCTCGGCAGCCACCTAGGAAAACCTACCAAACCCACACATTTCTGAAAAGTAGACACCCGGGGATTCCAGGGAGGTATGGCTTGCGTGGATCTCCCAACGTTTTCTTACCCAGAATCCCCTGCAAACCTGACATTTTGCTGAAAAATCCCTTTTTTCACACATTTTTGTGTGGTAAAGTTGTGGCATCACGGGGCTGACACAAATTTCCTACCACCTAGCGTTCCCCCAGGTCTCCCGATAAAAATGGTGCCTCACTCGGGTGGGAGGCCCAAGTACCCGCGACAGGCAAGGGCCCACAACGTATTGAGGCGACCTCAAAATGGCCTATCACAAAACGACTTGGTTTTGCAAGGGGGGTCCCATGACGTTTTGGCCCGGGGCTCGGCGGCCACCTAGGGAAACCTACCAAACCCACACATTTCTGAAAAGTAGACACCCAGGGGATTCCAGGGAGGTATGGCTTGCGTGGATCCCTTAACGTTTTCTTACCCAGAATCCCCTGCAAACCTGATATTTTGCTGAAAAAATCACTTTTTTCACACATTTTTGTGTGGTAAAGTTGTGGCATCACGGGGCTGACACAAATTTCCTACCACCCAGCGTTCCCCCAGGTCTCCCGATAAAAATGGTGCCTCACTCGGGTGGGAGGCCCAAATACCCGCGACAGGCAAGATTCCAGAACTTTCCACCACAGAAAAGTGAGGAAAATGTGTTTTTTTTGCCAATTTTTTAGGTTTGCAAGGGATTCTGGGTAACAGAACCTGGTGAGAGCCAGTCAAGTCACCCCATCCTGGATTCACCTGGGTGTCTACTTTTCAAAAATGTATAGGTTTGCTAGGTTTCCTAAGTGCCGGCAGAGCTAGGGTTAAAAACGACAGCTAGGCACTTTGCAAAAAAAGCGTCATTTTTCACTGTGAAAATGTAGTGCGTCCACGTTGCGTTTTGCGCTGCTTCCTGTCGCGGGCACTAGGCATACCCACACAAGTGAGGTACCATTTTTTTTGGAAGACCTTGGGGAACGCGTGGTGGGTGGAATTTTGTGGATCCACGCAGATTCCACAACTTTCCACCACAGAAAAGTGAGGAAATTTTATTTTTTTTGCCAATTTGTTAGGTTTGCAAGGGATTCTGGGTAACAGAACCTGGTTAGAGCCAGTCAAGTCACTCCATCCTGGATTCCCCTGGGTGTCTACTTTTCAGAAATGTATAGGTTTGCTAGGTTTCCCTAAGTGCCGGCAGAGCTAGGGTTCAAAAACTACAGCTAGGCACTTTGCAAAAAAAGGGTCATTTTTCACTGCGAAAATGTGGTGAGTCCACGTTGCGTTTTGCGCTGCTTCCTGTCGCGGGCAATAGGCCTACCCACACAAGTGAGGTACCATTTTATTCAGAAGACCTTGGGGAACGCGGGGTGGGTGGAATTTTGTGGATCCACGCAGATTCCAGAACTTTCCACCACAGAAAAGTGAGGAAAATGTGTTTTTTTTGCCAATTTTTTAGGTTTGCAAGGGATTCTGGGTAACAGAACCTGGTGAGAGCCAGTCAAGTCACCCCATCCTTGATTCCCTGGGTGTCTACTTTTCAAAAATGTATAGGTTTGCTAGGTTTCCCTAAGTGCCGGCAGAGCTAGGGTTCAAAAACTACAGCTAGGCACTTTGCAAAAAAAGGGTCATTTTTCACTGTGAAAATGTGGTGCATCCACGTTGTGTTTTGCGCTGCTTCCTGTCGCGGGCACTAGGCCTACCCACACAAGTGAGGTACCATTTTTTTCGGAAGACCTTGGGGAACGCGGGGTGGGTAGAATTTTGTGGATCCACGCAGATTCCAGAACTTCCCACCACAGAAAATTGAGGAAAATGTGGTTTTTTTGCCAATTTTTTAGGTTTGCAAGGGATTCTGGGTAACAGTACCTGGTGAGAGCCATCAAGTCACCCCATCCTTGATTCCCCTGGGTGTCTACTTTTCAAAAATGTATAGGTTTGCTAGGTTTCCCTAAGTGCCGGCAGAGCTAGGGTTCAAAAACTACAGCTAGGCACTTTGCAAAAAGGGTCATTTTTCACTGTGAAAATGTGGTGCGTCCACGTTGCGTTTTGCGCTGCTTCCTGTCACGGGCACTAGGCCTACCCACACAAGTGAGGTACCATTCTTTTCGGAAGACCTTGGGGAACGCGGGCTGGGTGGAATTTTGTGGATCCACGCAGATTCCAGAACTTTCCACCACAGAAAAGTGAGGAAAATGTGGTTTTTTTGCCAATTTTGTAGGTTTGCAAGGGATTCTGGGTAACAGAACCTGGTGAGAGCCAGTCAAGTCACCCCATCCTGAATTCCCTGGGTGTCTAGTTTCAAAAATGTATAGGTTTGTTAGGTTTCCTAAGTGCCCGCAGAGCTAGGGTTCAAAAACTACAGCTAGGCACTTTGCAAAAAAAGGGTAATTTTTCATTGTGAAAATGTGGTACGTCCACGTTGCATTTTGAGCCATTTCCTGTTGTGGGCACAAGGCCTACCCACACAAGTGAGGTACCATTTTTATCGGGAGACTTAGGGTAACACAGAATTGTAGAGCAACTGTTATTACCTATTGACTTTCAATGCATTTCTGCCTTCCAAATGAAAGACAATGTGTAAAAAATAAGTCATTTTGAAAAATGACCTATAATTCTCATGCTAGTATGGGTACTTCCAATTTCGGAAATGTGCAAATATCTACTGTTTCTAAAATCTACATTTTGTTCCCATTTCATAAATACATAGGTGTCTTTCATAACAATTTTTCCATGTATACATTTTCCCAAAATAATTGCTATATACCCGGTACATAATAAAAAACCATTGCAAGATGCTGCTCAGTTATTGGCTCTGGGTTCGTCGGGTTCTTGGCGAACCTACAAGTCCTATATATCCCCACAACCAGAATGGTCCATCGGATATAACGGTATATTGCTTTCAAATAGCTGTCATAATTAGAAGAAGTTACAGGTGAAAACATTGACACAAATGGCTGTTTTTTTCAACAAATTTTCAATTTTTCCTTTATTTAACTGTTAGTTTCTATAAGGAAAACTTTAAGGATCTACACAAATGACCCCTTGCTGAATTCCGAATTATGTCTACTTTTCAGAAATGAATGGCTTTCCAGGATCCATTATTGGTTTCATACCCATTTCTACCATTAACTGGAAGGAGGTTGAAAGCACAAAAAATAGCAAAAATAGGCTATGTCCCAGAAAAATGCCAAAACTGTGTAAAAAAGTTGGTTTTCTGACAAAAGTCTGCTTGTCCCTGAAATCTGGGAAGATGGTGATTTCAGCACCACAACCCCTTTTTGATGCCATTTGCAGGGAAAAACAAGACGCTTTCATCTGTAGCCCTTTTTCGCATTTTTCCCCAAAAAACAAAATTTTGCTGTATTTTGGCTAATTTCTGGGTCCCCTCCAGGGGAATCCACAAACCCTGGGTACCTTTACAATCCCCATGATGTTAGAAAAAAAGACGCAAATTTGGCGTGGATACCTTATGTGGTCAAAAAGTTACAGGGGCCTAAGCGCGCACTACCCCAAATAGCCAAAAAAAGGCTTAGCACAGGGGGGGAAAAGGCCTAGCAGCGAAGGGGTTAATGCTGAGGATTTATACTTAAATTCAGCTAATTATGCCGATTTGTATTGTTACCAGCATTACGGTAACCATTTTCTGCATAAACCAAGTACACTTCGAGGTAGTTTCAATTATACCCAGTGGGAACATTGCCCAACCCCTCTGCAGGGTAGCTCCCAAACACTGATAAATAAATTTACTTACTTTACGGACTTTGATAGGTCAAACCCAGGATCCTATTATTTTAAATTGAACAGTTCTTCAAATCCAAAGGTGATGTTGACCCACACCAAATTGCTATATTCCACCTCCTTTATGGACGCATAAGCTGTTGGCGGCTATGAGCACTGGAAAAACACCATTGATTTGAAATCTATTAGGGGCACTAAATCTTGGCAGGTGCGCGGTACAGAAGCTTTACACCGAGCTTGCCTTATTCCAACCCAAATATTATTTTTAAATAGTACTATATACCAAACAACTTGTTTTGGTTTGGCGACTTCCAAACAATTGAATGCACCTACCACTCCTGCGTTGTCTTCATGGCCGAACAGGAGCTTGCATTTAAATTTTTCCCTTGATACACTGCAAGCTTTGTTTCAAAATAACTCATTTAATGTCTCTACACTAGATCGATCAGCGTGGTTGGTGTGGCCCATTGCTTCTAATGCCTGCTAACTGCATTTTCATAACTCTGCGCATGGTTATAAACAGGATAGACCAGATTCACGTTTTTCTGATTCCCGTTCAATTACAACATATTTGGTTGGTAAATTATGTAAACAGTGGTTGCAGCACTCTACCTTAGATTCCATAAAACAACATTTATCCCTGCTATCCAGCAACATCGATCTGGCCGACTTTGTTCTAGGACCTAGAGGTCCAAGACCTAAAATATTTGTTTATGCAACTTACAATGAAATCTGGAAGCCTTCACAAATAGAAGCTGCTTCCCGTTTACGGGAAATAGATCAAGCAAATCTAGAAAAGGTACTTGCTGTTGTTGACAATAGTATTAATACGCTGTCTTCCCGCATTTACACATTAGAGAATATTGTTTTATCTGTTGTTGATATTGTACAGGATGGCATGTCTGTGTTATATCATGGTCAGAATCAATTGCGTTCAGTAATGCAGTTTGCATGGACTTTGCAGACTCTGAAAATGGGGAAGGTTCCATGGCATTTCTTAAACACGTCTGCTTTGTTTTTGCCATTTAACTTGACCGAAAGGCAGCAGTTCATGTCCATGAAGGATGCGACATACACTCTTCTACATATCGAAAAAATATATCCTTTACCATTCTCTGTGGTGGAGACTGACTCTGCAGTGTGGTTAGTACACGGGGTTATCACTTTACCTTTTTCTTTATTTGAATTCAGTTCATGCATGAAACATTATCCTGTTGGCCGTTTTGAGCCTTTGGGCAGTGCTTTTTTGCATGAACTTTGGTCCCTACCTTTCACATACAGATGCATTAAGGATGACAAGGAGGTATTTCTCACAGGAGAGTCTTGCGATTCTACAGTGGGCCATTCCTTGTTTGTAAAAACATTAAATTGCACGGGGCTTGTAATGTTTCTGCCCCAAATCTTGCATGTGTTTTAAAGGGCATTCTTGTTCCGGTTATATCACCTACTTTCACTATGCTTGCTAATGGTAGCTATCTGCTTTTAAATATTTAAGATTGCTGTGGGTTGCAGGCTGGCATGCCCTACATTGTAACAGTTTCGCAACGCGTAGTGTGCTGCAAGAATGTGCTTTTTCCACCCCTGCGTGGGAAGTTAGATTGTTCCATTTGGCCTTACATACCGACTTTGAAGGCAGATTTCAATAAATTGGGCAGAATAAAGGCGCTATTATTGAACCAGGAGGTTATGCTGACTTCCGCACGGGAGACCTTCGACCTCCAGGTGGCCAGCACCCACAGTGAAATACAGGTCCTTTTAAACACTAACCTCCCCCAACATTTCGGTGAACTGATTCACCGTATATTTAATGCATCCAATACCAACGGCCTTGTACACTTTTTTAAAGTTGTGGGCTCTGGCCTTTTGACGTCCTTTCAGACTATATTTGGTGTAATACCAGCTTTTATTCATTCTATTTTTTCCAGCGTCTTTGGTGGCTTCCCATTGATCCTAGCCTTAGCTGCTGGAATATTGCTTTTACTTTGCCTGTGGCGCAATGGCTGCACTTCTTGTGGGCCTACACAGCCCAGGGCGACTGCTGATGCTCTGTGACCGCATGATTGACAGCTTCGGCGTCCTGCCGCTGGCAACACTCAGCGTGGCTTATGGACTATCTTTTCACTTTGCGTATTTCACTTGCGTGCAACCTGTGATGTCCTGCTTAAGATGTCCGTTCTTTTGGTCCGTGGATGTTTGCCTCTCCAATACGTCCTGTTCTGACCCAGATTTCGACCAGTTGATGGGCCCCTTAATGGCCCATGAACGGGAATGCTCCGGTGATGGATTAATGGCGCGTGCGGCTGCACTTGGAGTCTTGGCACAATGGGATATCTGGGCGGCTGCTCAGATTCTCCTACAATAAAGTTATATTGAATATCACGCAAGTTGTCCCGCAATGCTGATCACTGCTCCCTATTGTGAGGAACATGAATGCAGTTTTGATTTGCTGAACTGGATGGCATCTCTTTTTTCAAACGATGACAATGATGTCTTTTTGGAAGGTGTTGCTGTCTTCTGCGCATACACTCTGATGGATTAGTTTTGTTGACTCTCAATAAACTGCATATTCGGATTTTTTTTATCCTCTTTGAGTGATCAATTTTTTCCCCCCTATTTTGACTTTTTTTCTCTTCCAAAACATTTTCCCACATACAGACGTTTGCATTCTGCTCCATCTATTTGAACTCTGCTTTCGTCCTATGTCTTGTCCAATGGACTGACCAGGGGAGGGTGTAGTGTGGATTGTGGCCTCATTGTCGACATTGCTAAGTTAGCTTAGGCCTAGCTGCCATGATGCCTCTTTTGCACACATTACTCCGTGACTTCGTTTTTCCAGACTCTGCTTGTGACCGTTCACATTAGAACTGTCTGCATTTCTGCCTTTCACCTTTTCTGATGTTCTCTGTGGTTTTCGTCTGCACACAATGTACAAGGTCAAAAAACAACGTCCCTTCTTGTTGCTGTTCTGATCAGCCCCTCGCACTTAGACATAACATGAAATACAGCTGCACTGGAGAAATTTGTGTGCTTTTAATATTGTGATCTCCCTGTTGGAGGCACTTGGAGAAAAACCTTTCCAGGGAGAAGAGCTGTGCTTGTCCGATGATGTAAACCTTGCATCTAGTTCTTGAGGTATGGGGGTCCCCCTGACAAAGCCCAGAGGTCTTCTATTTTTATAATAAACTAGTTACTAGCACGGGGAGGGTGGCAAGGCCGTATAGTCCTTTATCCACTGTCTTTATACAATGCTGTCCCCGTTTGTATTCTATGGAATTGTAACAATGCTTACTGTTTTGTCTATATGCATTATGCTGCTAGTACTGGCACGTGTACTGTGTCTTAGAGCATGTTAGTTGAAATAAACATTTTAAACTATACTGTGTCTCTTAATATGCACGTTGTAGACAAGTATGAGTGAGTAATGAAAGAGTGTTCTTGCTCCCGCGATTCCTGAAAGAGTCCGTGTTCTGGGATGTCTAATCATTGGTAGCTTCGCTGTAGTACGGAGAACAAATGAGACACTATAGCTAGTCGGATTGGGATTTTGGGCACTAAGGTGGATGGTTGGTACACCACTATACACCGAGGTCCTGTTTTCCTGCGCATAGTTCTGTATATGTGCAGAATCCCCACTACAATACTTGGGTAAATTGGGCTCTTGGTGGGAGTTGGGACTCTGGGGCATGGTTTGTCCGCAGATGTGTTGTTGACGCCAGGGGCTGTATGTGCACCTGGATGTGTCAGAGTGTGACCTTTACGGATGTGGTCCACACTCAGCCACCTCAGTGTCGTGGCGTGCAACATGTCATGAGATATTGACTGCAGCCATGCTATTCGTCATGCAGTGTCACTTGCATTATCAGTGTGGCTCACAGACACGCCGCTTTGCTGGGTTTGGCACATGTGCATTAGTTGGTTGTGAGATTGGTGATGTGTGGGAAGGGCCCCCTCTGGGCACATAGTCGACGGGGGCCTACTTGCTGTTTCTAGGTGTGCTGCAGTGTGCCAAGGGGATCAGGGACATGATCCAGAGTCTTTGTGGGTGTGCACTGTGCTATACTTAATTGTGCATGTGTGCCATTGTGCCCATCTCCCCCCGTCCCCCCAGTCCCTGGTTGTTACTCACCCTGTTGCTGTTGTGTCAGGTCATGTTGAGCAGTGTCCGGTCCCCCAGCTCCTGCCACCGTCTCCACACTGATGACTGTGGACACCATTTCCTCCATCTCATCCAGCTCCTCCTGTGGCGCTGGACTCCCACCTCCAGTCTGCATTGCTGCCTTCTGGTTGTTGCCGAGTTTCTGCTTGGTTTTGTGCTTCACATCATTCCAGCACCTCTTGAGCTCTTCCATTGGCCTCCTCAGCACTCCGACTGCATTCACCTTGTCCACGATGGACTGCCATATTCCATTTTTTGTTGACAATGACACAGTGGAGGTGACGAACAGTTGTTGATGGTGTTCTATCACCTCCGTTATCAGGATCCTGTTTTCCTGCGGACTGAACCGCGTCTTCTTCTTCTCCTTGCCCTTCCCTGACCCCGAGGTCCCAGGCTGGTCCTCCGTGGGGCTTGTGGGGTTCTGGTTGTCCTCTGTACTTGCTCCGGGTACCTCCATTGTGCTTTGCAGTTGTTTTTGTTTTGTTTGTGGGGTTTTTATAGTGATTTTTCCCGCCTGACGTGTGTGAATTGCAGGCCTGGTGCAGCTTATCGCTGATTTTTTTTTCACGGTTGGGCCCATCGCCACTTTTTTCACGTTCGGCTTTGGATGTATATCGCCGTCCCGGTAATTTTATCGCGGACATTTGATGCGTTGTCGGGAAACTATCGCATGTTACCGCTGTGTTGGGAATAAGATGTTAACACAACGTTATTTTCCCGCGATTGACGGCGATATGAAAAATTGCGTTCACCTATTTTGCCGATGATTATCGCACGTTCTTGAGAATATCCCCCAAAGTTTCTACAGATGGTCTGAGATATTTCTTCAGTCCTCAAGTGTTATGGCAACGAGGTCCAGAGCTTTGGGACGAGGAACGAAAAATCTTATCTGCCACATTTCACATGCTTGATATGTGAGACAATCATTAAATTAGCTCCTGAGGATCTCAAAGCCTGCTCAGGGGAATAGTTGGGCAGTTTGGCCTGAATAAACTGTGGTCCTTTCCTGTAGAAAACTCAATGGCTAAAAACTAGGGGATGGTTGACAGTTTGGTGGACAGGGTACTTCCTCGCAAATGTGAGAGACTAACATGCCCACCAAAAATCTCGATCTGCCTACCTCATTTAGTGATGGACAGACTGTAATCTTTCTGCAGAAGAGCCCCCATTGTCTACATTGACGGAAAGCTTACTTTGGTGGCTTGACTGAGTAGGAGGAATAAAGGCATCACATCACCCACTCTATATAGAGCAGAAGAGGTGATGGTTTCTTTTCTGCCCGTTATCACCAGAAAAAGCCTGACATTGAGGAAAGAAAAAAAAATGACCCTCCATCCACCCTGGGAGAAAACTCTTGCCAGAGGTCTTAAAACAAATACAGAATGAACACAGGGCAGCTGCTGCCCTGGATTTGGGGATGCAACTGATGGGAAACTTTCCCGTAGTGTCCGCAATGATTATGTCTAACATTAAAGGTGAAATGGCTTCTCTGGCTATATGCCAGCGGCTCACGCAAGTTGCACTGCTCAACCAGGAATGCGAGCTATCTATAATTATTGCTGAGGTCTATACTTAAATAGGACGCAATAATTTGGGAACCAGACCCAATAAACTACAACTTGGCAAGCCTAGTTCCGACAAGGAGACTTCCAAGCTGAACCCAGAGTTTGTTAAAAAACGATGGGAAAAACCCAAACCTAAAGAAAAAGCTAAATCTAGAGGAGGATCTAAGCCTCCTGAGACCTCTGACAAATGCTATAATTTAAGTGAGCGCACACAAATCAAGCCACCTTTTAAGTGTCAGCTTTCAAATACTCCTCCTTCTCGTTCCCTTTCAGCACTCATCTGAGAAACAATACGAGAGAGGAGGGCGTTCTTACCGCAGACAGGAAAAGTATGTGAAACCAAAGAGGTACTCACAACGCTCTTCTGATGTGAATATAAAGAAGAAGGGAAAAACTCCTCAATTTAAGCCACAATTTCAGAAAAAGAGGGTTGCGGCCATAACCGAAAAATAGGCACAAATGCTGAGAACTCTCCTCTGGAACAGGAGGCGGGCGGTGACTCTCCTTGACAGCGCGCCAGAGGTCACTATAGTGCACCGGAATCTCCAGGAGTTTCTGGCAGCAACCGCAACAGATAACTTTGATACGGTTGAAACCCCAGACAGGCACGTAGCCCCTCCATAAAGATGATAACATTTGGACATACAAATTGAAGGTGACATAGCTTGCACCATTAGAGTAATATTCTGGAAAACTTAACTTTATCATATGACATTCTTGTAGCGGAGGTCGATTGGCCCCCGCAGTCTGTACAAACACCAACAAGGTAATTATGTCATTCTCCCATCTTTCTCTGCGATTGTTCTTGACGAAGTCAAACAAGCTTATGCAGGAGAATGGGCTCTTGAACTGGCCCCAGTTTTACATCACAATCATGTCGACTGGGATAAGGATTCTCCTTATCATATAATACCTGTACTGTCCAGCCCATAAGTGACACCACAATACCCAATAATACGGGATGCTAAAGCACCTCTCAGAGAAATTCTCTCCCAGTTGGAGTTCCAGAGAGTAATTGAACCCTGTGTCTCTCAAATGAATTATCCTCATTTTCCTGTGTTAAAACCGGATCATTCATATCATCTAGTCTTAGACTACAGACATTTAAACAGTCACACATGCACATTTGCAATACAAAATACACACAGTACGGCACTTATAAATAATATAGTCCATAAAAAATACAAAACAACTTTGGACATTTCCAATAATTTTTTCTGCCAAAATATAGTGCCTAAAAGCAAAGATTTCACTGCCTTGTCAGCACTCAGCTTTCAGTGTCGTTTTTCACGACTTCCTATGGGGTGTAAGAACAGCCGTGGAATGTTTGCTGCTCACATCGTGTCAATTCTACAAGCTATTGACCCTGATGCATTGTCCTATGTAGATGATATCTACTAGAAGGATGATGAGTTAAACACATATTTGGCCAGAGTGGATTGCATAATATTGGGATTCACCGACAGTGGCCACAAGTTCAACTTTAAGAAATCGAATATAGCATTTCTAAGTGTCCTATTTTTAGGTTACGAACTTACACAAGAAGGAAAAACCTAACACCACACTTCCTTGAGAAGTCTGCTCTGCTGCAGCATCCAAACACTCTACAGAAACTGCAATCCTTGTTAGGATTCCTTAATTTTGGCAGAATCTACATAGCTGAATATCCACAACGCATTAAATAATTTTATGAATTGATTAATCCTGGTTTTTCCATTTCTCATTGGACATCAGAACACACATACTCAGATCATTACAATCTGACTTCCTTGCAACACGTCACTTACATACACGTGTTAATACAATGAACCTGGTGTAATTGCGGGTTCCATTGGCTTTACCTATGTCACCTTTAACGAAGGTGAAACAGTGCCCATTGCATATAAATCGCATTTATATTCCAGTGTGGAAATGCATTTTGCATCCAATGAAAAAATACTGCCTGTGGTGCAAATGGCTATTCTCAAAGAGTTGGCCACCTGCACACATTATTGTCATTACTCCCATTCCAGTCTTAGAGGCTGTCACAAAAGCTAGCATTCCTAATTCTAAAACCCTCCATCCTATATGGATACAATGGGAAACATCCTAAACTGCTATTGATGTAGACTTCATCTTTGACCTGTCTTTACAGACACAAGAGTTTCTTCAAATATGAGCATGCTTATCCCATGCCTAGCAATATTTGCCTCTTGAACAGTATAAACATATTGTTTATACTGATGGTTCAGCCTAACCTACTATAGGTATCAAGCACCAATATTCAGCGGCATTCGCACTGTTCTTGGTGTGATGTTGAATGGAAATTCCCATCACAAAAAACGTGCATAGTCCTTAGGGGACTGCACTGTGCAGTTGGCTGAACTGAAATCCTTTTCACTTGCACTGGCACATATAGATCCTGGATTCCCCACACCTATAGTGTGTGATTCATATTATTGTGCCCAGTCTTTTAACAACAATTTACATTATTGCCGACTAAATGGATTGAAAGATTCTGAAGGCAACACAATAAAGCAGAAAATGTTTTTGGTGAAGGTGACAGACCTTAAAGATAGGTTGCCACAGGCTCATGTTATTCATACATTGGGTCATCAATTTGTGGGACGTTGGCAGGAAACTTTTTGGTAGATGAAGTGGCCAAATCTGCAGTTGTGACTGCAATGGTTGCTGTGATTACTCATTCACAAACAAGGGTAGACAATGATATATTAGCTGCTGTTAATGCTACTCTCAACAGCACCCCTTTACCTAGGGGCTTTCAGACTAAATACACATATCATTTAAGTAAACAAAACATTCCTTGTCTTACAATTCCAGGAGTTGGTGATCATTTGATTCCCAACCAAAACCACAGGCTAGCCTTAGTGATAGCTGTGCATGAAAGTGTTTCTTCTGCAGATGCAGGTGTGATGGCCACAATTTTGTTTCTGCAGCAACGTTATTGGTGGCATAGCTCATACAAACAGGCCAAAAATATGTCCCTTTTTGTGATGTTTAACAGCCAAGTAAATCTTCCACGTGGCTCGTCCACTACAGACACACCTGTTGATTTCAAACAAACCTTTCAGCTGCAGTTATTTCGATTACTTAATTCGGATGGAGAGTTTAAATGTATCCTACTTGCAGTTGAGTCTTGCTCCAGGTTCCTCAGGGTGTGGGCACAAGTTTCGGCTGATGCTCGCACTGTTATTAAAGTTTTGCAAGTCTTTATCGGTGCATTTGCATGCACTACATTCCACTCAGGCCAGGGCCCTGCTTTCCCCTCTGCTGTTCTGTTGTGGAGAGGATGAACTGTGATTTAAAGCAGTCCTTAACAGCTACAGTATTATGTACAGGGAGTTGCTGGATCCACCACCTATATAGGGTACAAGGAGCACTTAATAATCTCCCTAAAAGATCTCTGGGTGGACGGACCCCATACAAGGTCCTTTTTGGCATCAAAATATACATTCCAGACCTTGACAGTAGAGACATTGTGGCAGCAGCCACGCCCTTTGACGTAAATGATTGTGGTGCTATGTTACCAGACTTACAAAACGTCTGCGATGGCAAATCCAACAAGCAGTTGAAGACGTCTGACTCTGCAGGAATCATGAAGCAACCAGCACCTTCTGGCTGAATTCCATAAGTTAGGGATCTTGTTCGAGAAGGAATTGCGGTAAAGAAGGAATTTGGCCCATTATACGGAGCGCCAGTGCCAGTCCTTGCCATTCAAGGTACAAGAACTGTAATTTTGCCACTGCTTGTTGGTTCGAAAGAAAATTGTTTTGTTTCCATTGATCACATCAAGTGACATCATGTGGCCGATTCTAAACAGTAGGCCATGAGGAGTCCTTGGTAGTTCCTCAACTTCTCTCACTATCATACAGGAAATTCCTCTGCAGCTTGTGAGCACCATCAAAGCTGTTTCTCCCCAGCTGGGAGGGGAGTGGAAAATGAACTTTGGTTAATTCCCAATACTGCTGCAAAGTCCAGCCACATGAATGAAGTGAGTACTGTACTTACTACTGAGTCTATTGCAGCTGATGTCCTTTCTACCGATCCACCTCTCATGGACTTTACTGGTTCTCGTACTGTACCTGTGGCTCCTGTTTTTCAATGAACGGCTTCTGGTTATTATGTGGGAATAGATGATTTTTCATGCAACTCGTTTGAGAGTTCCTCTGTTTTAAACACTCCGCATATGCGGGCTTGTGTTTTTTTAATGGCTGAAATGCACTTACCAGGTCTATCATTGGAAATATGGTTGGATAACAATTTTCTTGGTTTTTCTCTTCCTTTGGATTTAATTTGTGACTGTTTCTTTCTTGTTGATAAATGGCCAATACCTTCCAGAACACTTTGCCACAGATCTAGTCGACGAGGTATTAACGCCTCATTCATCTTCACACAAGTTAAAAAGAGACTTGTCCCTTGTGAACATTTAAGCTGTTCCAGAAACTGATGGAATTATTTGAGATAAAGTGCCTTACAAAACTTTTGGACCGATGGAAATACTGAAGATCCCTTATGTATGTAGGCTTTCTATGGGTGATGTTATTATATTTGGGTTACATTCTGATGATTGGAATGTGACTGTAAACTCCATGCTCTTTAAGCTGCAATACTATAATGTTTTCAAACCAGAGGACCTGTATTTAAATTCTGCTAATCACAGTGAAATGCTTTGTTACCATCAATATGGACATCATTATTTGCATCGAGCTAGTGTTCAACGCACACTTTTTAATTATACACAATGGGAACATTATCCTTCTTCCCCACAAGGGAGCTCCAAAATATATAGGGATAAATTCACATATTTTTCCGGACACTATGCATTAGTCCCAAAATCTTTAAATTTTAAACGTGTCCCTACACCAGCAAAGAAATTATTGACAATTGGCAACATTTCACAAATTACACTGAACAACAGCTCAATAACATGTTACAGAATGGAGCATTTAACTCCACACTTTCAGGACCAAACGGGTGGTTATTGTGGATAACCCCGGGCGGAGACCTCCGCTCTGCCCGCGGAATGTGCGGAGATTTACCTCCTCCGCGTTCCGCGGAGAACGTGGAGAAGGAAAATCTCCGCACACTCCGTGGCGGAGCGGAGTTGGCCAGCCCCCGCCTCCACCCCCCCTATTAACAATTAATTATAAATGACATAAAAGTAAAGAAAAACCACTTACCTGGACTGCGGCGTCCCCGGGCTGCCCTCCTCCTCTTCCTCGCCGTCTCTGCGAAAACTGTGCATGCACGCACGCATGCACATTTCTTGGGCTGCCCTCCTCCTCTTTCTCGGCGTCTCTGCAAAAACTGCGCATGCGCGCGCGCCCGCGCATTCGCATGCGCAGTTTTCGCAGAGAGGGCGAGGAAGAGGAGGAGGGCAGCCCGGGGATGCCGCAGTCCAGGTAAGTGGTTTTTCTTTACTTTTAAGTCATTTATAATTAATTGTTAATAGGGGGGGTGGAGGCGGGTGGCATAGCGGAGCTCCACGGAGTTTGTTCTCAACCCCGTGGCCCTCCGTGTAGTCGCGCTACGCCCACTACGCCCAGGGTTAATTGTGGACAGTGAACACAAATGATTGTTATGCTAATTTCTTGAATGCCACACTAGGGTTTAAGGCAAGCAGACCCAACCCCCAGTATTCTCACTCTCAACACTCAGGTATTTTCACCACCTATTCGATAGTAAATTTGTGCCAACAATGGTTGGCACATTCCACACTGTCTGCAGTGAAACAACATCTTTCTCTCTTTTCTGAAGACATGGACCTATCTGACTTTCAATTGTGTCCAGGACCTAGAAACCCTACTTGCTACTTAAACAGGGGTGGTTCACATCTATGTATAAGAATAGGTAACCATACCCTCACCAAATACACCAACTGCAGCCATGTTCCTCTTCAGTAGGGACCCATAGCAGTAGAGAGAGGGAGCCAGAAAGCTCTGGAGTCACGGGACGCTCAGTGGCATCACATCCGACTCGTCCGTTCAGTACTCTGAGTGCAAATGACCTGCCCTCCATGATTCCAGAGCGTAGGCCGGTCCTGAAGAAATGCCACGATAATTTTGACATCCAATGGCATGAAACATGTTGACCGTTATCCTCACTTAGCAACTTGACAAGACTACTAGGATCTCTACGTTCAAGTACTACTGTTTTTAATCATGACAACAAGGCCCAACGAGGAGCTGCCCTATGATGAAGCATGACACCTTTCGGGGTGTGTGAGAGCCCTTGCTCCTAATAGGAGATTGCCCAACTCTTGCCAGGCAGTTACACAACAATTTCCACTCATGCCCCAAGCTTGCTACAGGCTCCACCACTCTTAGCGCTGTACCTGTCTCAGATGGGGAGAGATGCCGCACTAGGGATGCGTGAACACAAAGTCACAAACTCAAAATACCCCCTCTCGCCCCAAGGTTCAAAAGGAGGGACAGTAAAAAGCAAGCTTACTAATACAAAAGGGTCTGGCAGTGGAAACAAGAGGACACGCTACCTCGATCATTGAAATTCCTGCTCAGACGCATGTCCTTCGCCGCACCTTGGGACTCCTGCAGGCCTGGATTAACTGTGCCCAGTCTCCAGAGGTGGTTCGGGGTCCCGCAAGTTCCTTGCCCGGCAGGACAGGTGCACGCTCAGATAGCAGGAAGTAACCCCCATGCCGCTTGGCACAGCCGCACAGATCACAAATTGCACCTCCTCACAATCTGTCTAGGACTGCCTCCAGCCCTCCATGCGCCCAACATACTCTAAACCGGCTCATAAGTGGCTGGACCACACACGCTCGTGTGGCCGTATTTATTTCCAGTGCAGTAGGTAATTTCTTATGGAGCACCGAGCTTAATTTAAAGTTTTTTTTGACCTGTTTTTAATGAACTTTTATTCACATATTATTAATGCTAATGGTGGCTGGTGGGGCAAACTGCACTAAGTGGCGAAAACTGAGTTTTTGCTTAACTCTGCACTTACAAGCAGAGCGTGGAGTTGTAAAATTCTGTAAACTCCGTCCATGGAGCAGAGTTACCCGCCCACCCTTCAAAGACACCACTTACACAATGTTACACCTCGAGAAGTTAGAACAGCTCCCATTCACAATAGCAGCCCTAGGAGGGAGTTTTATTCCTGAGTTATGGTCACTCCCATTCTCTTATCGATGTGAGAGGGCTTAGAAAGAGGTATTTCTAAATGAAAAGGAATATGACTCTTTTGTTGGTCACTCACTTGTCTGTAAACACGTTACCATTCATGGCACATGCAATGCTTCAGTAGCAAATTTGGGGGCATATTCACAAGGAGCTATCGCTGAATTAACGTCACTTTATCGCAGCCAAAGTCGTGATAAATATACCTCCCCATTCACAAGCTGGTGTAAACAGCCCACAGCACCAGTTTACCCACGATAGCAGCCGCAAAAAACATCGCCACAGAGGACCCACGCAACTATCGCTAATGAGATGCAGAGTGGGCGTTCCCGTGCCAAAAGGCGCAACAACATCACACCTCAACATTCTCAACGACCAGCCACATCGGCGATAAAAACACAAAACAGGCGATAAAGCGCGTTAGCACCAGGAAATCTACACCTGCTCTGACCTGGTGTAAAGTCGGACGGCAGCCTGCAAACCAAAAGGGAGCACAGCCCAGGGCTACATCGGAAGGGCACCAGATGCCATGGAGCCACCCATCATGCGGCCCAGACACCCAAGAGGGCCACAACACCCACCGCCACCACCCCCAGGACCACCCCTCCCTGGCACACCCGCGACCAAAGACATGCCACATCAGCCACACTTAAACATGTACAAAATATTCCGCTTGATGTTGCACAATCACAACTGGTGACATGCTTGTGTCGTCACAGAAATGAGCAGCACACATTCACTTTCGAAGCAACAAATGAAACATTATTAAAATGAACACCGAAATGAAATGAAGACACATGGCCGCTCCCCTCGGGACAATACGTAGGTCACAGCCTGTAAGACAAAAAACATGATGAGAAGGTGTGTCCTGCACACATCAGAGGACAGAGAGAGAGAGAAGAGGAGAGAGAGAGGAAGAGAGGGAGAGAGAGAGTTCCGCCCCTGCGCACCCAGGCCACACTGCTCACCTGCTGCCACCGGTGTGTCTCCAACCATGTGCCGGTATGTATAGCAGGACACCAGGTCACACATCTGAGTCAGAGCCGTCAGCTGAAACAGAGTCCAGATACATAACTGGCACAGTACACACACTTGCACAAGACAACATCGCCTGCCCGCCCATACACACCCAGGCAGAGGCACCCCAACCCCTCCCGCCGCCCATTGGAGCATGCCCGCCCATGCACACCCAGGCCTCAATGCTCACCTTCCACCACCGGCGCGTACACAGGAGGTCCCACCACGTGCCGCTGCAAGCCACAAGCCCGGGGCCCGCGGACATGGCACCCTCCACATCATGCAGCCCCACTCCGCAGGCCACCAGGTCTCACGTTTGGTGCTGGGTCTTGATTACTCCATGGCATAGGACATACCAGTGCACCCGGCACCATCGCAGGCTGCACACCCGCTCAGCCCAATGGGTGCCACCAACTCTGGGATCCCAGAAGCGATGCCACGTGGCGGTAGGCCCGCGCTGCCCACTGGCTCTGGCCTACACTGCGGTCCAGCAGGGCACACAAAACCTGAGCTGTCCGGACCGCCGGGATGGGGCATCATCGCAGGCTGCACACCCGCTCAGCAGCTTAAGGTGCCACTGACTCAGTGCACCCAAAGTCACTGACCCGTGGCGGGGTGCCTGTGCCGTCCGCAAGGCCCTGTGTGCCACTAACCCTGTGCAACCCCAGTCTGTGCCACGTGGTGGTAGGCCCGTGCCGTCCACAAGGCCTCGTGTGCCACTAACCCTGTGCGCAAAAACTCATGGGCCCTTAATGATTGAGAACCGTGGAGCGTCCGTCATCCAGTCACCACCGGCAGAGGGGAATGTGATGTCATCGGCCCCTTATGTTGGCGGAGTCACATGACCTGTGACGCCTGTGCCGAATGGGTGTGGTGTGCGTGCAAACCTGCCCTCAGGGAGTGGCTGTGACATGCTGACAACTAGACCAGTGACCTGCACACCACCAGCGAGTACGCCTGCGATGGGTAGCAATGAGGGCCCCGCCTCGGAGCGTTAGCGGAGTGGTCTGGCCTGCCGTACGCCGGACCAGCGCAGGGCTTGCAACAATGACTCATGGGCTCTGGGCGTGGTTCAGTCCATGTCCGGACAAGGAAGTGACTGACGCGTGTGTCCCTGTTGTAGTGTTCACGGGACCCGGTACACAAAATGCAATGTAGCACCCTCTGACTGGCATCCCACAGGATGAACATCATTGACGCAAGGGAAGTCACTGTCCCTACATACATCCACACATTCACACATGAATGATGAATGAACATGACACAGCAGTGCATCACTGGATGTTTATTGCACATCCAGTGCAGTTATGCAGCTGGAGCGGTACAGGGCAATGCCGAGCACACTACACAATATGGGCATGTGGAGGGCCAGCCAGAGTCCATCCAGGGATGACATGTACTGCGGAAGAGGAAGGGTACAGTCCGCAGTCTGGTCGCCGTGTCATTGGTCGTCAAACAGGATGTGGCAGTCCATGTCGCTGTCCAAGGTGAGTGCATCGGACTGTATCGGGGGTCAGTGGAAGGTCATGAGGCCATGTGCGGGACCAAGCAGAAACAGGCCAGGTGGCGGAAATGTATGCTAGTGCCTCCTTCTGAGAGCCAACCCATCCACATCCTCGTCCTCGGATGTGTGCTCTGCCCCACCTGTGGGTGTTGCAGTACCGGCTGCGGCACTGTGTGCCACTGACACATCAGTGGCCTGAGTGGATACGCCTGCCACACTGGGAGGCACTGACACACCAGGGGGCGGAGATGTGGATGGTGTGGGGGCAGCCGCATTCATCAGCGACACGCCTTGTGGCAGCAATGCCATGATGAAGTACTGCAGGGCATGGTAGATCCCTGCTACATTTCGATGGTGTGCAGCGGTGGCTGCCATCCTTTCCGCCTCCATCCGCACCATGTCCTCCATGAGCCTCCGCATGTGTGCCAGCTCACGGCTGGCATCGCTGGAGCCACTCTGAGCAGACAGGTGTTCTTCTCTCCGCGTCATGACTCCAGCGATGTCAGTCAGGGCTGGTTGGAGACCATGGGGCGGACGTAGACACCCATGGATGGCGTCCAGTTTGGTAGCCATGAGGTTGAACCTCACCCGCACCTGCTCAGCCGTCTCCCTCTGGCCCTCCAGCACACGGCGTTGGAAGGCCATGTGTTGTTCCTGGGGGTCTTGGGAGAGTGCCAGGGCTGTGGGTGCCTCCTGCTGGGTGGTTTGGATGGTGGGTGGGGTCTCATCGATGTGGCTGGGCTGCCCTGATCCTGGAGGTGAGTGGCGGATGAGGTCAATGATGTCTTGGATGGTTTGGGTGTCGATGCTGGTGTTGTCCTCCTTGTCATCAGTGAAGAGTGGCTGGGACTGCTCTGCAGGAGGTGTTGACGATGCCCCTGTGATGTGAAGGGGAGATGGTGTATTACAATGTGTCCACATGTATGTAGCCGCATGGTACAGGTTGACATTCAGACAGCATGGCACTGTACATTGTGACAGTCTGTGGATCTGGGCGAGGACCCAGGGTCATTGTGGGTGTGCACTGTGCCCTGCTTAATTGTGCATGTGTGCCATTGTGGCCATCTCCACCCGTCCCCCCAGTACCTGGTGGTCACTCACCCTGTTGCAGTTGTGTTGTGTCCTGTCGAGCAGTGTCTGGTCCCCCGACTCCAGCCACAGTCTCCACACTGATGACTGTCGACACCAGCTCCTCCATGTCATCCAGCTCCAGCTGTGGCACTGGGCCCCCACCTCCGGTCTGCGTTGCTACCTTCTGGTTGGCGGTGAGTTTCTCCTTGGTCTTCCGCTTGATGTCATTCCATCGCCTCTTGACCTCGTCCATTGTCCACTTGTGCTCTCCGACGGCATTCACCTTGTCAACGAGGTCCCTCCATATTCCATTTGGGTGCCCAATGACACGTTGGAGGTGACAAAGAGTTGGTGATGGTGTTCCATCACCTCCGTGACTATGATCATGTTCGCCTGCGGACTGAACTTGGTCTTCCTCGTCTTCTTGTCCGTGCCCTTCCCTGTCCCCGAGGTCCCAGACTGTTCATCCGGGGTGCTTGTGGGGTTGCGCTCGTCCTCTGCGCCTGCTCCGGCTGCCTCCATGGTGCTTGGTTGTTGGTCAGTTTGTGTGTGGGTGTTTTTTCTACTTTTATGGTGATTTTTGACGCCTGCCAGGTGTGTGTTGCAGGCCTGGCGCTGCTTGTCGCTGATTTCCTCATCACGCTTTGGCCCATCGCGTGTTTTTTGGTGTTGTGGTTTGTGTTTTTATCTCCATCGTGGTGGTTGTATCGCGGACATTGTCCGCCGTTTCGGCAGACTATTGCTTGCTACCGCCTTGTTGTGAATTCCACGTTGACACAGGGTTATTTTCCAGCGATAGGCTGCGATATTGAAAGTTGCATTACGCTACTCTTGCGGTAGTTATCGCACGCTCTTGTGAATATACCCCTTGGTCTGTTATCTAAAAGGAATACCAGCCACTTCAATTCTGCACCCCATCACTGTCCTTTCCAATGAAAGTTATTTAATGTTAGGCGACCAAGACTGTTGCGGCATGAAGGCTGGGATCCCATATATTTTTTCGGTCTCCCAGATAGTGACCTGTTGCAATAATGTGTTTTTTCCATATATGCATACAGTCTCTGATATTTCATTGTGGCTTTCGATTGTAACTTTGAAGGCAGATTTTAACAAGCCAAGCTGACTCAAAGCCTTATTCTTTCAAAAGGTTGTGGCATTTACATCTGCTCACGTAACTTTTGAACTGCAGGTTGCAAGGACATCCAGTGAAATTCTGTCCTTGTTGAATACCAATCTTCCATCACATTGTGGTGAGCTTGTACTCAGAATATTTAATGCCGCCAATACTGCTGGTCTTGCACTCTTTTTTGAAGCAATCAGGACTGGCTAAGTCAGTACCTTCCAGATGATTTTTGGAGTAATACCAACATTTATTCATTTTTTTTTCCAGTGTGTTTGGGGGCATACCCTTACTGTTATTCTTCATTTGCAGTATTTTGGTTCTATTTTTGTTACTCCTCAATGGATGTTCAGTTTCAAAGCCTATTGGTACTGGAACAACCACTGGTCCAGCTGTGCCGTGAGCGGATAATGCAACTCTTTGGAGTCCCTTTGCTCCAGGAATTGAACACTGACTGGTCATTGTCATTTCGACCCACCTGGTTCACCTGCATACAGCCCGTGTTTCATTGCCTATGGTTCCCCTTCGAATGGGCACTGGATGTCTGCTTGGCTCTGTAATTGCCTGTTCCAGTGGACATGAACCTGTTGATAAGTTGATAACGACCCATTTTTGTAGTTGTACAATGAACTCGCAGCTGCTTCAAGATGCATGGTATGAGCTACTTCCTCCAGAGGAGATGAGTACTTCAGCACAGGAAATACTGAACTCTGGCTCTAATAACATGGATGCAGGTTGCCAGGCTACTTCCTTAGCATCGGCTGATAACGAGGATCATGTCTGTTCTTTGGAGTTCTTTGGAGGTTTTAAATGGGGTAATTGGGGAATCATCGTCTGCGGAGATGGAATACGTTCTGGATTTACTAAACATTGGTCTTGTGGAAGAAATATTTGGTGCTCTTGGCTCACCCTAATTTGGCCACGTTTTCCAAATTGTCATGTAATATTTTTTATTATGATTATAATTTTTTTGTATAGTGGTTTGCATTGAATTTGCTTGGCTTGTGCTTGTTTTTTTATGATTTATTTAGTCGCTAAGTTACTTTCCCGACCAAGGACGGGGGTGCAGTATTTCCTGTTCTGGGCCCACTTTGGTCCTCCCTTGGTTGCTTATATTAGCAGGTTTAGGCTGCCTTTGCTTTGCACAGCCACACATAATAATTTGTTTTTGTGACATTATTTTAGAAATACGCTGTGCATATTATTTGTTATTCAGTGACTCTTCTTGGGATTCAGTCTGAACATTTCGTGCAAGGTCGAACAACATGGTGCAACATATCCTAACGTTTTTAGACACAACACAGTAGTACAGCTGCAGTTTTCTAACAATAGTTCTTATCATATAAAATGTGTCTCTGTCTCTTGGAGAGCAGAGGGGAGAATTCCAGCAGTGAGACCAGTCTTGGAATGAAGGCAGCAGCCTTTACATATATGATGCGGACCATCTAACTACACATTAGGCCTGGGCAGAGTTCACGAAGTTCTACTCTGCGGTACTCCGTGAAGTTCTGTAAAAACTCAGCCTTGCTCTGTGGAGTTCCTCCAGGGTGGAGTCTGTTAAGTTGCACTGATTTTTAGCACAAGGAGTTTGTCCTCCGCTGTAATCAACACGAACAGCACTACATGTCACACCAGAGGGCGCAGCTTCTATCTGCCACTCAAGTAGACATTCTACTCAACGAGAGCGGCAGATTTTTCAATGCGAGCAGGAGGAGGTCTAGCGCACGCTTTGCTCTTGGTTGCGCTCACCAACTTAACAATGGTGAGGCGCTCAAAAGAAAAAACTCCGCTCCACGGCCCTTTGTGGAGTTTTGTGGAACTGGCGGAGTGAAATTCTTCGTCCACCCCTACCACACACACCAGGTATGGGGTCTGGTGGTAATCTCAGAGACCACCAATATATCCCTGTGCTCCCATAGTGAGGGTAGGCCTAGATAGACATATTAGTTGCCGTGGTCTGGTTGTTCATTGTTTACAGCCTGCTAATAATGTTGATTACATTGCTTAGTTGTATCTGTTTACTAATAGCAGCACACCTGCTTCAAAATACACTACAATAGTTTCAATAAATTTATTGTAAACTTCCTTCATGTCTTTCTTCTGCTTACTTTGGACATGCATGAGTGAGAACGAAAGATGATGATCTGTTTCCATGGTTCCCTTGGGGACTAGAGGTTTATGTTCTAGGTTTGCTGAAATCACCTGTTACTCTGGAAAGGTTAGGAGTGCAGGTGAGGTAGTCGAATTTGGGCCTACAGGTTCGGACATGGTGGAGAAGCTCAGTCCCTACATTCTGATGTCCTGTTCTCCCAAGGCACAGTTCTGTTTCCAAACAGAATCCCTGCAACACCCCCTCCCCTGGACCCTGGTTGTCCAACGTTAGTAGTGTAACAGTGCCCTACTCCACCAGAACATGTGAGTTGGCTTTAGGTGTCTTTCAGTGGCTTCCTTCCTACTGGGTTTTCATTGCCCCCCCTCCTTTATCTTAAGGGTCTCCAGCCTTATCTGTAACAATGAATATCACTCGAGCTACTGTTATTAGTGTTGTGGCCACCCCATGCAAAATTATCAGCAATGATCACATCAGTGGATCAGCCAGCATTGCTAGCCCTGATGTAAAAAAAAGACTTTGGCAATTTGGAATGCCTTATATTGGTAATATTATATTACCAATATAAGGCATTCCAAATTGCCAAAATGTTGCAGCTATGGCTGTTAAAAATTACTAATTTATAACAACATAGCTGCAAAATCCCTGGAACCAAGGTCATAATAAGTCACACCAAAGCTTCTTAATTTATCACTCAAATATCAGCTTTAAATATAAAATAACGTGTATTGGTAAATTGCATGTTCACCGTGAACAGTATCTTGGTGCTCAACTAACATAGGTTTATTGTTCCCCAACTCAATTTTTGGAATGGTTGATTTGGAAACTCATATTCGAAATTCAACCATTTTCCTCCAAACATCAGATGATGAGTTCTAGTACACACATTTGCGTCTTCAATGCAGTGCTTTTAATTACGGTTCAGGCATATTTATTCAACCACACAAAACCTTCTAATTTTGTAGGCTGTGCTGGCTATCAGAGAGCTACTTACAGATAGCTAAAGAGGTACCTGTAGCTCACGAGCTACTTGTTGGAAAATCCTGCTTTAGCTTTTCTTGTCTGGGGATGGCAGTGGCTGACCTCACCAATGAAAGGTGGCATACTTCTTAACCTAAGGGAAAAGCTGAGACAGCACGAGAGGATAGATGTGCATGGCAAAGAGAAGGGTGTGGCATGGGGACAAGAAGGGTCATTTGGAAAAGAATGTCACCGCAGTCCCAGTCTGTATACTGCATAGTGTAAATATAAGTATGTTTCGAAAAGCATCCATGTCAAAACGAAATCTGTACCATACCTCTGCCTCTTGTGCAACGAATATTATCTCATTCCAAGCCAAGCAACAGCTGCACAACTCAAAGGAAACAAAACCTTGCTTACTGCCCCCTACGCAGACATATGTGACTGCGGCACCAATGAAATAGTGACATGCCTGTACAATGGGAAAACTCCATACATCATAACTGACAATTACATCAACCAATGACTGATGAATGTAGGCTGAGCTCTGTGTGAAATAACAAACAATCAATAGCTGAGTTAGGGCTGACCTTTCGGTGCTTGTGGTGAATATATTGGATTAGGTCTGAGTACCTACAATGACATAACTACATTACAGGCACTGGATTAGTTCCCAGTTTCACCAAATTACTTCCATAACACTGCCTTCGAAAGGAGGGGTCTGGATTTCATTTAGGGGTTATTCTAAATTAAGGGTTATAGGCAAAATATTCATTTTGCATCTGATTTCTGATTCACATACTGTGCTTAATTTGAGCAGGTGGGTTCAGGTGGGCACTCATTTTTGGCAACCAGTATGTTTTCATTAACTCGTCAGACTTTGGCCGAGAGTAAGAGAGGAAAAAACAAAAAGGGGAAAGAAGGAGAAAGTAAAAAGACGGAAAATAGTTATAGGAGATGAAATTAAGGATGAAAAAGAACCTGCACAAATAAGATAAAGAGATAAGGAATGTCTGGTAGTGGATGAAAGATACATGCGATGGAACCAAGACTAAGCAGCCTCGATATTCAGCACCATGACATTCTATACCTCCTTCTGCGAGCTTCTGAACAAAACTTTGAGACACCATGGGCCAGATGTATGAAGGAACATTTTTGCGAGTCCCTAATAGCGATTTTTAGAGAATCGCTATTAAGGACTCGCAAAATGCTATGTAGGTAGGAATCGCAAAAATAATTGCGATTCCTAAACATTCCTTAATTGCGTATCGCAAATTGCGATTCGCAATTAAGGAATCCCTTCCCATTCATTCCTATGGGCCAGGAGGCCCATAGGAATGAATGGGAATTGCATGCGCAATTTGCGAGTACCCAATAGGTACTCTCAAATTGCGCATGCAATTTCAAGGGTGCAAAGGTGTCAAAAGGACACCCTGTTGCACCCCTGAAATGTGCATGTGTGCACATGTGGCACACATACATGCCCTAAGGGCACGTCTGTGCACCACATGGCACTTTGAAAAATGCCAAAATATGCATTTTTCAAAGAATTTGCAAATTACCACCAACTTGAAGTTGGTGGTAATTTGCGATTTCTTAAACCAGAAATCGCACAACTTGGGTGCTTCCTGCATTACATTTAAGGCATCGCAATTTGCGATTCCTTAAATGCATTCGCAAAATAGGGAATCGCAAATTTTGCGATTCTTTATTTCTTCTCTACATTGCACAATGCTATTTTGCGAACGCAAACGCTGAAATTCTGCGAATTTCAGCGTTTGTGATCGCAATTTAGCTTGCTACATCTGGCCCTTAATCCTTTGCAAACTAAGCACTGTTCGTACTGTAAAATCATTGACTGTTTTACAATGTTGTTGATACGTTTGTAGCAAAAAGGCAAACTAGATTGAAGCATCAAACAGCTTTAGTAATTAGACTAAATATGGATTCTTGTTTTAACATAATGGTGCATAGCTAAAGAAATCATGCTTAGGAATTTTTATATGATTACATGTAAACTGCAATAACCACTAATGTTCAGGAACAATAAAAATGTGGCTTCCATATCCCTTGGCAGGAGAAAAGGAAATTGAGTGGCTGTTGTTATTTTTTGGATAAGCTGTTGACAGCCTAGGTGATTGGCATCGGGCTTATTACGTGTATGTATTCGCAGTGGCGGTCTGACCACTTCCACCACTGTGGGCCCGCTCGCAATATTCTGAGTGTGGTGGTCGGACCACCACAGGACCGCCATGTCGGCCGGGGATCCAGGATCCTGCGGCGGGGGTGCATCGGTCAGGAGGCAGCAGTAGGCTGGTTGTGCCGCTATGGCACCGCCGAGCAAATTACGAGTTGCCTGTCCACCTCCCATTTCATGGAGGTGAGCCCGCCATCAAAAGGGTAGCAGAGAGGCAACTAAGAGGGCCTTAACAGTGTCCCCTGCCGCTCCTGGGCCAGGGGGTGCATGCAGGGGAGCTTATGTTGTGCCCCCCTGGAATTGCACCCCTGTTCCTGCACAGTGTGGTATGCACCGCATGGTGCATGCCACACTGTGCAGGAACGTGCAGCCGGTTTTCTCATGGGAATGTATGTCATTACATTGAATGCGCTGCAACGCATTCTATTACAACACGGTCGTTACAACGACCGCGTTGTTACAACGCGAACCATTACATCGCAAGTTGTTAACACGACTTGCTGCAGGGGGCGCGCTGGACTTAGGAATATTATAATTTACTATTCCCACTCCAGTTTGTGCAACAGCAGGGAAGGTGTTGGATTGTAAATCCAACACCTTCTGTCCCCTACAGCAAGTGGTTGTAACGACTTGCAATGTAATGGTTCACGTTGTAACAACGCAGTCGTTGTAACAACTGCGTTGTAATGGAATGCGCTGTAGCGCATTCGATGTAAACGATGTCTCCCTTCTCATGGCAGCGGTCTGCATGTTAGACTCTTCTATGAGTCTAATAGACCCCTGATGTGAGCCTGCTGCAGCACCACCAGCCCCACATGGATTACACTCGTAATCCAATGGAAGGGAGCACAATGGACTAAGTGGTCGGCGTGGCGGTGGCAGGCCGACAGGAGGACCGCCGAACTCCTAATAAGACCTAACTTTTTAATTAACATATATTAATTTGCTGTTGTCCAACAGAGGGAAAGTCTTTCTCGGTGCTCAGTTGTACCTCAACTGCCATACATCCTTACTATGCCCGTTTGATTCGCATGAGCTGTGCCCTTTCTAGAACCCTTAAACGATCATAAAGAACATATACTGTTCGCAACATAAGCTAAGAGTATAAATAGCAAATAGAATGATGAAAATGACTGCTCTGTAAACTTGACAACTAGAGCGCAATGAATATGATGGTTGAAAAAGAGGCCGCCCTGCACAAAGTAATTAAAACTAAAAGGAAACTAATTGAGGTATTGGACACTTAAATTAAGGTCCATTCGACCAGATCAATTCACAGTGATTGGTAGGAACAAGGAGAGCCACTTCAAGCATAAATAAATGGAGTCACGATGCAAAAAGCTAAATGTATCTGAAACGAAAAACTATTAAAATGGAGATGCCAAACAGTGCGTTTAGCCTGAATTTGTAATAATTGTGTATGCAGTGTTTTGAAAAAATGGTATGAGAAATACAATATTGCTTATCCGTCCATAAATGTACTTGTCAGGAAAATCAATGCGCCAGTTTCATTTTCATAAATATTACAGCAGTGGCTTCATGGGGTAAACCAAGATGACATTAACTGTTGCTCAACCAGTGATAGTTTCTTTCCGCATATAATAACACATTTAAAAGAAAGCTAAGTCTGACCTGTGAGATGAATGTTCACCTCCACACAAGATAAGGAAGCTGAAATGCAGTATGAGACAAGCAGCAAGTGAACACATCAATCATAAATGCATTTTCGAAGGAGCACTTGTAAGAACAATTGCACTTTTCAGACCCCTAATTTAATTTTGTTTAGTCCTAGTTGAGAATAGCAATCTAATGCTACAGCTTGGTAAGATCTAATTTCATTATTGGAAGAGTAACAAAAAAGGTGATCGTCAAACATTCCCTCTGCTTTTTTTAACCCCTTACATTCTGAGGCCCTTCCCACCCAGTGCTGTGCACCATTTCTGATATTTGGGGACGTTTGTGCGTAAGCCTTTCTAACTTTTCTCACAAAAGATATCTAGGCCAAATTTGCACCCATTTTAGGTCTGGCCTAGAGACAGCTTTAGTTGTCATGCCAGTCTCTTGTTTCCAAAAAATCATAATAAATGTGCTCTCGTAGAAGGACTTTTCCCGCCCAAGTTACTCTTTTTTTAGTTTAAAGAAGTTCATTTGATTACGAAGGTAAGATACAATGCACTAAACAAAAAGTTATACATATGCATAGAATAACATTATAAAAATAAGGAAGTAAGAGAGAAGAGGTAAAGAAAGAAAAAAACAAAAAGAGATAAAGAAAGAAAATAAGAAGGAAGGGGCAAAACATCCATATTAAATTTCATATGCAAAGAAGCAACATTTATGCATAATAAATCCTACATACAGTGAAATATACCATAACTATAATATAAAACTTTATTGAAAACAGTAATAATCCTACAATTCAAGGGGGTTTGGGTACTTCTTCAATGCAAGGGTTATGTGTTGACATTTTTTTAGCTGAAGTGTTCAAGAACTCAGTAACGGGTCTCCAAAGTACCTCTCTTTTGATGGCAAGTGATATTGGGTGTACAAAAGCTCTGTCTAACCTGTGATTATAGCAAACGCCATACCACCATGCTTGAAAAGACACTGCAGAGGCCTCCTTTCATGACTTAGTGATCTGTTGAAATGCGACAGCTATGAGCAAATCAATAATATGAAAAGAAGGAGACCAAACTTCGGCAACGCTACCTAGAAAAATACTTGAAAAAGAAAAAGGAACATTGGAATGACAAATGATATTAATCTGCTGCCAGACTTGAGTCCAGAAAGTATGAAGTGCTGGACAATCAAAAAGCATGTGTTTGAGGTCTGCTAATGGATTGCTACATGACCAACAGGAAGAGGAAATGTTAGGGTCAATCTTGTGTAGTTTAGCAGGAGTGATTAAAAGTCTATTATAAATAAAAAATAAGGTTTGAGTTGTGTTAGCTGCTCTAGAAGATCTCCTTGTTTTAGCCCAAATTTTATTCCACATTGGAATAGAGAAAGATTCACCCAAATCACTCTCCCAACTGCATTCTACATCCGATTTAGCACGAGAAATAGAAATATCCATTAACTTTTTGTATATTAGAGAGGCCGAAGGGGAGTTACTTAAAAATGAGGGGGTGATAGGAGTTAAGGAGGCAGAAACATGGGAGGTGGTTAAAGAATCGTAAGAGGCTTGAGCAACTGCTATTAAAGAAATATATTTAGAATGATAAGAAGAAGGAAGGGAAAATTGAGCTTGCAGTACAGAAAAGGGTATACAAATACCATCTTGAAAAAGTTGATGAGTCCACTTAAGACCATAAGCTAACCATTCTTTCCAGAAAATGTATTTATTGTTGAGTTTAATATGTTTATTATGCCAAATTAGTGAGTTTAGAAATTGTGCACGTTCATCTAAAGCAGAGGAAAGAAGTGGATAGAAAGTTTTCCGAGCATTTTTAAGGATAGGAAGAGATAACGATAAGGGTATATGGGAAAGGGAAATAAATTCTTCGAAGGAAAAAGGATGAAAAAGGGTTTTCTCGATGTCTACCCACAATGGGGAAAGATGAGAATCAGTCCCACTCCCCGACAGTAAAAAGGAGGAATGTCTAAGAAAAAATGAGGTATGGTAAGAGCAGAAATCCGGGAAGTTAACACCACCCATGTGTTTAGGTTTGAAGCCAACTAATGGTAAGCAATGGGTGGACTCAAAGTCCACTGTAAACTAACAATATGTCTCACAACAGACAGTGCATGTGCTGTCTAGTAGGTGAGACCTAACAAATGGCCATTGAACCACCTTGACCAGACCAGACTTGTTGGGTTTGCGAATGCTTGTTTTCTCATATGTTGGGGTTTTAAAGCTACTAATAGTTTGTGGATTCCCTGGGAGGGAACTGACAATGCAGGCAAAAAAGGTTTTTTTTTTTTTTTTAAATATGACATCAACAAACGTTTACTATGCTATGTTCTCTCTCTTTCCAGCTTTGAGAAACAGGCAGGAGTTGTGAAATATCATGAATTTACCACAATTTTTTCTAAGTGATAGCAAT
Organism: Calotriton arnoldi; assembly: GCA_963921515.1. Taxonomy (NCBI): domain Eukaryota; kingdom Metazoa; phylum Chordata; class Amphibia; order Caudata; family Salamandridae; genus Calotriton; species Calotriton arnoldi. The sequence continues at coordinate 45,304 of CAWUFW010014635.1, read as the reverse complement.
GTGACCTATTTTTGAGCACATGATACCTGAGCCATCAACCCAGCTGCTGCTTATAAAGATATTTCATTGTGTACCAACTGTGCATTAACTTATAAAGTAAAATCTAATAATAACAAATGAGTATGAAGGAAAATTATGCATTTTCAAAATGTGTCCAACAGTCTGGGTTTAGGAATCGTGTTTTTTGTATAATTTTGAATTTGGGGTTACATATATTATCATGTGATTCAAAGTGTGTTTTTCAAAATTATTTTTCATTAGTTTTCTCTTGCTCACTAAATAATATTTGGAAGCTAAAAATGAAATGAAATTCAGTAGACAATAGCAAATGTTCTATTACTTTGTATTCACATAGTTGTCTTTTAGTAAAAAAGATACAACTCTTGTATGGGTTGGCCTATCATCCACAACAGGAAGGGCCCCAAATTGCAATTTGGAAACATCAAGATTTCAGTCTTTCTGGGGATGTGGGTAACTGGAGTATTTGGGGCCCTGGGTCAACAGGCACCTGGGAAAACCTACCATCAACAGAATTTCTAAAACCTAGCCACAGAGTGGTGTGGTTTATGTGGATCTCACAACTTTTCAGGCTCAGCAAATATTAAACTTTGGCTAAAATAATAGATTTTGCTCACATCTCTGGGATGAAATGTCACAGAGTCAGTAGGGATTGATAAAAGTGCCTCCTGCATCCTGCCCACACTTCTTTTAATTAAAAAGGGCACCACATGTGTTGGGTGGGCCAATCACCCATGACACAAAAAGAACTAAAATGCAAAGTGGAGACATCAAGTTTTTCCATGAATTTTCAATCATTCTGGGGAACTGGGTCTTCATAGTACTTGGGTGCAAGTCTGGCCAGAACCAAGGGGAACCTATCAAACTCTAGACAATGGGAAAACTAGACATCCAGGGGAGTCCAATGTGGTGTGTCTTGCACTGAACCCACTACTTCTTTTACTCAGAAGGATCTGGAGTCCGTAAATATTAGCTAAAGTCTGTGGGGCATATTATCAAAGAATAGCGATAAACATCGCTAAGCGCATTTAGCGCGTTTCTGTATATCGCGGTCTATCGCCGGATTACATCGCTGTGTTAGCGGCGTATTATCAACGCTTAGCTAACAGGCGATGTAATTCCAGCGATAGAGGACGAAAATGAGAAATAACGTGTGAAATCCCGCAAAGATTTCACAGCGCTATGGGGCTGCTTGCTGATAGGGGAGTGTGGACCTAAACATACAATCCACCTCCCATTATTAGTATAGCTAAGTCAAATAAAAAGCCAACGTTAAATTCCAGTGATAAACGCGGTTAGCGCGTTTTTTTTTTTCGCTTCGCGGGTCTGCTGCAGGGTTGTTAATAGCGCGAAGCCATGTCATCATGAATTGACATGGAGTTATGGACGGGAACGACTACTTTGCATGTCATTTGCGATATTGATCGCTGACATGCAAAGTAGCAAGGAAACACGCGCTAAAGCTTGTTAGCGTGTCCTTGTTGATAGAGTGATAAAAAAATCGCCGCTTTTTCGGCGCTATGTGTAGAAAAAGCGGCGATTATACCCTTGATAATATGCCCCTCGATTTCTTTACTATTCTGTGAGGGAAACTACAAAATCACAGGGTATTACCTAAACTCTAACCCTTCAGCGTTCCCACACTTCTATGATAAATGTGCCACCCCTACTTGTGTGGGTGGGCCTATTACCCATGGCAGGAACCAGTCAAAACTTCAACTGTGTAAAGCCAGTGTATTGTCAATGTGGGCTTCTCATGGTGACAGTTTTTGCACGTTCCTATGACATCCATCAAGTCAACCCACATCTGCAGGGGGTAGTGCTTGTATTTGGAGAAGTGAGGGAATGCAAGATGGTAAGACTTTGACCCTAGGCTTGAAGTTTCCAAAATGTCTGTCATATAAATATGGGGAGAATAGTGTTTTTGACCTGAATGTGATGTTCACAAGAAATTCTGGATTCAAAAATGTGCTGGGATCCATGCACCACACCACCTTATATTCCCCAGGGTCTCTAAGTTTCAGAAATGGCCTGTGTTGAGAGAGTTTCCTAGATGCTAATAGACCATGTGGAAAGAGAAAACATTGCAAGTTTTAATGTTATTTTAAACATTTACAGGGCATTCTTGGTAGGAAAGCATGCTGGTATCCAGACACGTCACAACACCCAGGATTCACTTGGGTCTCTAGGTTTCATAAATGCCTGACACAGAGCCTAAATATTGCATCCATTTCCCATGCAAGTAAGAGAAATTTGAGTAAATCCAGCATTTTGTCTCCACCAGTTGGTTGAAATACTGCCTCGTGCCTGGGGGTTGGACCCAATGCTAAGACAGCCCAGTTACGCACTCATTCATTTTCTCACTTTCTTCCCATGGTAACACGAAGAGATTTCACCCTCTCTTTGTGGGCACATTGAAACAATTACCCTCATCAGCTCATCCCAGGGGTAAAGTCTGAAAAACAGAATCAGGAACAGGGTTTGTACTTCCTGGCACTAGACTACAGCTCCTACCCCAAGGCATCAAACAGCCATCCTGACCCTTACAGTAACAACTGGAATGTCCACCTCCCCAAGGGGGCAAAAAAGCTACTAGGAACTAGATACTGAAGGAATAGTCTGTGGTATCAGCCCTTCTTGCCATTGACACCAGATAATCTTTTGGCCAAGCAAGCAAATGGTGGGATTCCCACAGCTCCTGGCACATTTTTCTTAACTACAGCCAAAGGGACACACATTTCTTTTCACTTACCATGGGGATGACTGCATTATTTGGGCTCTATGTCCTTGGGGCTGGGAGCTTATTACATGAAGTGTCCAGGGGATACCCCCATGGCGCTTACAGAAGGTACCAAGACGCTTGTGAGGCCCTTTCTGTAGTACAGATATCATTGGCCGACATACATCACCAGTGCTATCTTAAAGGAGAACTTCCTCATTTGCATGGGGGCATGGTTTTATACAAATGTGGCGAATACCTTGCCTCTGTGCCGGTCCTGTATTATGGGAGAAGATACAGAAGCAAAGAGGCCATTAGCAGGCACATAGACCAGGTGTTACATAGAGATGGCACACAGTCAGTGCGTCCCAGAGAACAGCCCTCTAGAGGTGGTAAAGGGAATTCTATAGACCTAAAGGAATCCTCCCTAAAGGCAAGTGCAGTCACTTACTGCACCCAACTGCATGGTAACCTCTGTCCCTCTTTGAAGTGCAGGCCTGGTGCCACCATTACTGTGAAAGATGGAGCTGCCATTCCAAGTTTTACTAAAGTGTTGCCTTTAGGGAAGCCGTTAGTTCACAGCTGCCTTGATGGATGGCATTGATTGTAAAAGGTTGTACAGTTGTATGTATTTTTGAGGAAAAACAAATATACAGAAATTAGTTTCATTTTCTGCCTTATGGGTAGGTCACACACTTACCCACTCATTCTTTATTTTCAAGACCAGGTTCACTTCCTTCCATGCCCCTTGTGATATTCCCATTCCCACTTTACCCCAAATATTTTATAAACACTCACTCCCTTTTCCACTTTACTCCTATTTTCCCAAACCTGCTATTATCCTCCCTGCTTTAATTCCTTTTTAAACCTCTTAACCCCTTCCCTTTTCATGCCTTTTGTTTTTTCACAACCCCTTGAACCCACTTTCCTCCTTTTCAAATCCCCTCCTCCTCTCCAGCATTAGTAGTTTTATTACAGACCACATATTCCCACTCCTGCTTTACTTACTTTTTTTTTTTAGGAATCCTTTACTCAAACTCCTGCTGTGCTCTGTTTTTCAAACCCTTGCCCACACTCCAGCTTTACTCCTATTTTTTTTTAAATCCATTACTCCCACTTACACTTTATGCCATTTTTTCAAATCACATTCCCCTTTCTGCCTTGCTCCCACTTTTAAAACCCTTAATTACCCCTCACATTGTAATCCCTCTTTTAAAACCCCTTACTCCCCCTCCCACTTTGCTCCTTTTTTCAAACCCCTTACTCCTCTTCCGTGTTTGCACCCATTCTTTTCACAAGCCCCATGTTTCTCCACTCTCTTTCCCTTTCTCAAACCCCTTACTCACTCCTCCCCACTTTACTCCCACAAACATGTTACTATTTCCCTTTCTTCAACCATGCCTCCCCCAACCTGAATACCAAAACCATATGTGCTCCGACCTCTTTATCATGCTGTCCTTTAAAAAAAAAAACATTTACCCTGTCCACTGAAACATTTAATTTTGTGGCACACATATTTTACCATTGTTCTGAATGGCTCTGGTAGAGAGTCACTAGGGTGAATAACTAGATTCAAATCCAGTAACTCACTGCTATGATGTAGCAACCATTGAAAACAAAATCTGTTACCACTGTTGCTACATCATAAAGGAACTTCAGGCTGCTCTGCCTTGATTCTCCAAGAGCCTGTAAACAGGGCTAAACTGGCCAGAGCAGGCATTGGGCATTTCTCCGGTAGGCCGGAGGGGTCGGGCTGGTTTTGTGCCCGTGGGGGTCAGTTTTGTCACTGGGGGCCGGTTTTGCAGCAGTGCTGCATATCAGCCCCCTGTAACTAAAGCAGGAGCAGTGCTTCTTGCTAGCATCTACCCACCCCCCTCCCCACTCCCAGGGCCGGTCGAGCAGCAATCTGCCAGGGCTGGTTGCTGTTCCCAGTCCGACCCTGCTTGTCAGAGAAGGGCTGGAAACCAGGGTGCACAGCTTCTGGAGGAGAGGGCACAGAGAGTGGTGGAGGTGGGTGGCAGGAGGTCAGGTTTTTTTTCTTTACATTATGGACATGGAGTATGCATGACACTCCCATTACTCCTCTGCCTAAGCATAGTAGTTGATAATTTGGGGGAGGTGGCTATATATCACATAAAGTTATAGATTGATAGAAACTTCATTACTCGTGTTTTGCTCTCGTTGTTTATTTAATGTCACCCAGAACCCCTCAGTGAAAAACATCCAAGTAATACACGGTTAACCATTTATAAATCTATATTTAACTCTTCCCTAAAATGAAGTTTCTGCAGCCTGTTTTAGTCAGGCTGAATTCCTTCATTTTAGAAATTCATCATAAAGATGGATTCAGGTGCATGGTTCGGGTCTGCACCCAGCACAACTTGATAAAGGTACAAAATGCACTTTCTGTGATACAGCCACAATGATGGATGGTGTGTCCCAATACCAAGAAGGACCAACCTACACTACATGCTTTTTTTTTTTTTTAAAACATCTTGGGCTTGAATTAAACATTGCTTGCACTGTCCCTGTTTGTGCCATGCAGCACTCCTAATTAGCTGCACCAGATACAAACTGGGACATTACACCTGACAGATCACACCTGTATTAAGGAGAGTAAATAAGTGAAATAAATGGCAGTTGGTTGAAACTGCATCTCCATCTTTCACAGGCAGATGAGCCTCCCTTTTGAGGAGGGGGTGTTGGAGGGTTCCTGGGACCCCCATTCTTCCATCCAAAGTAGGCCCTCAGGGGCTGCAAAAATGGTGTCCTACCTATGTATGGGCATAGTCAGTGCACCTCCTGCCATGTTTATCTTCCTCTGTTTCCAGTCTGTAATACGGCAGGGGTACAAAGGCAAAACATTTCCTATTTGCATGAATCATGACCCTATGCAAATGAGGGAATGCCCCCTAGTGATCATGTTGGTGCAAGAATTGAACTTGCATGATACATATTGTGGAATTTGCACAATATGTATCAAGGAGCAAGGAGTGGGTGTAAACTCCTGTTGCACCCCAAGAGCACTTCTTGTAATATGGGCTTTGGAGTCTAGTACACTTTCTTCCCCACAGGAGAGAGAAGGTGAGGTAAAATTAGAATAGTTCAGTGCAGCCAGAGGTTGCACTGAAGTACACAAAAAGTGATTGATGGAATGCTTGAATCAATCTCAGCCAATGGTGATTACTCAGGCAGCATTGCAGTCCATTGTCATGTTGCACACTTCGGTTTGGACCCTGCCATATGCAAATCAGTCTTGACCCTGCTCCAGTAGTAACAGTGCAGTATAAACTGGCCCTCCCTGACCCAGAACACAAGACTGGTTTTGCCCCTATTTGACCCAATTCCTTTATAATGATTTCATATTTTAGTTGTGTTAAAATACATGTAATTCAAGTGAATTCAATTTAACTATGCCAAATATATGGTATTTTAAAAATATTCCATTTTTACTGTATGTTGAATTTAGGTCTTGGGTGCTGTTTTCCTCAGCTTCTTAACCAAGTAGGAGAAGGAACGCTTCTTGAACTGTTCATCTTAGGGACGGGAAAGACACATAATGCAGCGGAATATAGTGTCCTTTTACGGAGAAATTTTAGAAACTTGGATTGCTAATTGTTAAAAATGGGTCTCCAGTTGGCAGAGGAATGCACCCTGTCCAAGTAGGGACCACAATCCTAGTCAGGGTAAACTAGATACATACTTTATATTAACCTCAGCTCACACTCTGGTAGCTTGGCACAGAGCAGGCAGACTTAACTTAAGAAGCAGTGCGTAACGTATTTTTGCAACATACACACACAGTAACACAATAAAAACACCACAAAAAGACTCCACACAGGAAAATAAAGACCAAAATGACAAAAATTCAATAAGTAGGACCGGAGTTATGAATTTTTAAAGAATAAACCAAAAATTCTATTCTATTCTATCCGAAAGATTTGTAAAGCACGTGACTACTCAGAAGGGCCTCCCAGCACTAAAAACCAGCCACAGGTTACAATTCACGAGCCAAATTGTCTAAATAGCCTAGTTTTTAACAGTTTCCTAAATTATAATTCAGACTCAATTTGCCTCATCTGTAACAGGAGACAGTTCCTATTTATTCTATTTTCAAAAATAGTGCTCAGAGGTCAATAGCGCTAAAAGGTTACTTGAGGTCACTCTTGACAAGGGTAAATCCAAAATTCAGGCCTACCACAATGGAGGGCAAGCCAGCTACAGGACTCAGACAGGTCCTGCTGACAAAGTACCTTGGATGGAGCAAGTGTCGATGTTGAGGACTCTCTGCAAGGACTCGAGGAGATGTCAAGTCGATCCCGTGGATGGAAGTGAGCATCAGCGCCGATCAGTGCAGTCGGTGGAAGCTCTGTCGATGAACCCCTGTATGATGAGCTACGCAGATTGTCATTGTCGACCTGCGCCATTTGTAGAATCTCTGTTGTCAAGCAGCTGCTGCGTCATCATCGAAAGACGATGCGTCGGATCCGATCGGCACAAAGTCGCTGCTGTGTCAACATTGAGGGTTAGAACAGCTGCAGAATCCACTTCTGAGGCCCAGGACTGGAGGGGGCACCTCAGGCGAGGGAAGACTCACAAATGGCAGAGTCAAGCAGCAGAGTTACAAGAAGTCTTTGATGACCTGAGACTTCAGAAACAGGAGTGAGATAGGTCCAGTCATTGTCCTCAGCAGGGCAGAGATCAGCTGGCAGCAGGGCAGCTCAGCAAAGCAGAGAAGCAGTTCCTTCACAGCAGCCAGTCAAGCAGAGTGCCAATCCTTGTAGCACAGCAGTCTTTACTTCATAGGTCCAGTAGTGTACTATTTTGGTAGGGTCAGAGCCCTAGTACTGTGCCTTTGAAGTGAGGGTGACTTCAAAGTAATCCCTTGGAGTGCACAGGTCCCCATTCATCTCAGCCCTGTCTGCTAGGCTTTCTGTGTGGGGTAATCAGTTCTTTGTGTGGGACACAGGACACTGTCTATTCAGATGTAAGTGTCAGCTCCATCTCCCTCTTACTGCCCAGGAAGAAGCACCAGAATGTAGATGAATTCAGATGAGTTCTCTTTCATACCCACCCTTCCTGTGTTTGTGGCTGTCAAGAGGGAATGCACAAAGCGTAGCTGTCACCCACTCCAGACGTGTATTGTAGACAGGCTGCAGGCACACAGAGCAACGTTAAGAGCACAGAAATGTCCACTTTCTAAAAGTGGTAATTCTAAAATAGTAATGTTAAATCCATCTTTACCACTAAGAGGATTTCTCATTACTATCCCAAAGATATGACACATGATGTGGCTACTCCTTTCTAATCAGGAATTACAGCCTAAAAGTGCTTTAAGGAATTCCCAGTGCTAGCCTATGAGGTGAGTATGCCTCACAGTGGTGAAAAACAGATTTAGCTGTTTGTCACTATCAGGACATGTAAAACTTAAAGGTACATGTCCTATCTTTTAGTTAGCCAGCATCCTGCCCTTAGGGCTACCTAGGGCCTACCTTAGGTGTGACTTATGTGTAATAAAAGGGGAGTTTAAGGCTTAGCAATTGGCTTTAAATGCCAAATCAAAGTGACAGTAATCTGCACACACAGGCCTTGCAATGGCAGGCCTGAGGCAGGTCTGAAAGGCTACTTGTGTGGGTGACGGAACCAGTGCTTCAGTCCCACTAGTAATATTTATATTGCAGGCCCTGGGTATATGGTATACCACTTTCCAAGGGACATAAAAGTAAACTAAATATGCCAATCAGGGATACACCAATGTCACCATGTTTTAGGGGAGGAGCACATGCACTTTAGCACTGGTTAGCAGTGGTAAAGTGCTTAGAGTCCTCAAGCCAATACAGCACAAAAAAAACCTCCAGCAGAAAGTGGAGGAAAGTAGGCAAAAGGTTGGGGGAAGACCACCCTACGGATGACAGGTCTAACACTAATGAATTGGTTCTAGTTTATTAAAAAAAAGTCAATGAAGGCTATCTATGTGAGTGTCATGTACTTTCTAAATTGTACTTGCAGGAGCAGCCAGGTGGAAGCATAATGGAAAATCTTAAGTCTTTGTAAGGATTTGGTGGTGTACAGTGTCAAAGGTCAATGACAAATTCAAAAGATTAAGGATGTAAACACAACTGCAATACATATTAATATGTAGGTCATTTCAGACCGAAAACAATGCACTCTTAGTGCTTCTCAAAGGCGAAGTGCCCGACTGTGCCATATGCACTAAGCCCTTTCTCTACAAAAACTTGGTTATGTGTTTTGTGACAGGGAACTCACTATTCTTTGCTGGAGTGACTAGTAAAGAAACTGCCAGTGTTTGGACTAAATATGGAGGAAAACATATTGTGGACAAAATATCATGTCAAGATTATCAAGCACAAAAATATTGTGAAAGTAAGTTTCTTTGGGAAAACAAAGTCTCACTATACTTAACTCCACATATATGTACCTTGACGGTATATATATATATATATATATATATATATATATATATATATATATATATATATATATATATCAAGCAAAGATTCCATTTTACCGGGGGCCTCCGACCCTGCAGGGCGGGCTCTGCTGTCAGGAATGGAGATCCTGGAGGAATTCGCAGCAGCAACAAAGAATGCAGAGCCACAACACGACTTACTTTCAAAAAAGACTTTATTCGTCTGTGCAGCATTTGTACTCAGTGTCCTTACGCGTTTCGGCGGGAAATCGCCTTGATCACAGGTGAGTAGAGTATGAGTCAAGTAGTCACATGGCCCGTGATACCAACTACGGGCCCCAGAATGCACTGACACAGTTGTTTTCGTTCACAGCACGGACATAATTCCTTTTAGCATAATAGCGTTTTGTTTCCAATGTCATGTGCACAATTAAAAAACAGTGTCCAAAATAAAGGTGCATACTTTTCCGTTTTGGCAAAGTGCATATGCTTGCATTATCCTGGTAAGTATTTGGAAAGCGTGTTTTAACAAAGAGAGGAAAGCACCTCCCTTGTCTCCTTTCGCTCACCCACACTGCCAAATGCCCATGGAAATCCGGTGGCTGGAACGTGGGATGCGCGGGTCATGCCCCCTCAGTAACATCAAGCAAAGATTCCATTTTACCGGGGGCCTCCGACCCTGCAGGGCGGGCTCTGCTGTCAGGAATGGAGATCCTGGAGGAATTCGCAGCAGCAACATATATATATATATATATATATATTATCTACTGGCGGTCGCCAGTAGATAGTTATAGTTAGGACCTATTTTCCATAGGAAATTCACAACATTCTATTTCCAATAACTTTAGCGCCGGTTGACGAATCTTCGCGAAATTTTCAAAACTCGTGGGGCGCTCCGGTCCGCTCCTATCCTTAAAGTTTCGGGGTAATTCGGCAAGCGGGGGCCGAGAAAAAAGGGGGTCCCAAAACATGTTTTCCCCATGCAATTTTCCATAGGAAACTTTAGACACGGCTACAGCCCGAACTGCTGAACGGAATTACACCAAATTTGGAAAAGAGGTAGTTCTTGGGTCAGAAAGAACCCTTTTTGTTAAATGGTGTAAATCCATTCAGTAGTTGCTGAGAAAATCAAAAGTAAAAATGCATATATATCGATGGCCGCGGAGGATCCGCGCACCCTCCCGATCACGAGCTGTATGCTAATTGGCTGTCAACACTCCAAACCAGGAAGTGTTGGCAGCCATCTTGTGCCTCGGTAGAACCGAGGCACAAGAAATCAGAGAAACAAGTGCGCAAAACGCAAAAAGGGGGCAGGGTAGAAACACCCTGACCCCCTAGGCCTGCTTAGGGGTTCCCACAAGGGACTCAGCTCTGTGGAGCTAACTGTAGGTACCTGGTGGGCTAGTTGGGCCCCAGGGACCCTCAGGATTCAAGGGGACTTAATCCCGCAACTTAAAATGCGCCACGGGGCGCGTTTGCACACATGTCACCTCAGGCCCCCTCCCTTCACCACTGTGCAAACGCGCCCCGTAGCGTGTTTTAAGAGGTAGTTTTAATCCCCCTGCCATATTATGTACTAGGGACTTACAGAGGAGGTCATGCTAATCACAGGGGTACCCCAACGCATAGTGTTCCCTAGTGTATGTGGGTGTTTTCACTGTATTCTAAGTGTCTTTTAGCATAGCACTGGCTCTGGTTAGTCAGAGTCAGTTACCACCAGTACCCGTCTGAAAAAGTTGTGGGCACAGGATGATTTTGCAACAAGGCCTCTTTCTGCTCCTCTGTTGGTTCTTTCTGCACATCTTTTGCTTCTTCCTGCACTTTTCTTCGTCTTTGTGGACTTCTGTTGCTTCTTTCTGCATTTCTTTTGCTTCTTTCTGTGCGTTTTTCTTCTTTCTTCACATGTCCTACCTTTGTAGGCATAGTTAGAAACTAGCATTTAAAAAACCTTTGAAATTCACTTAAAAAACCATAGGTTTCAGGCACGTTATAGTTAGAAATTAGCATTTAAAAAACCTTTGAAACTCACTGAAAAAACCATAGGTTTTAGGGACAGTTATATTTAGTTGGACATTTCACTCGTACAAAACCATAGAAATTCCCCTGTTATAGGATGTCATCAGTGATGTCATCAGTGATGTCACTGACCATGTCATGAGTGATGTAATATGTGACGTCATCAGCAGTGCATTGCGGGGGCGCGAGTTATAGTTAGCTGAACTAACTATAACGGGGGAATTGCTATGGTTTTGTACGAGTGAAATGTCCAACTAACTATAACTGTCCCTAAAACATATGGTTTTTTCAGTGAATATATATATATTCAAAAGCGTTTTTTCTTTGCCAATATCTTTGGCGCCGTTTGATGAATCTTCGCAAAAATTTCAATTCAATGGCCCACTCAGGTCAGCTCCTGTCTTGAAAGTTTTGGGGTGATTCGTTAAGTGGGGCCTGAGAAGAAGAGGGGTCCCAAAACGTGTTTTCTCCATGTTAATTTGCATAGGAAACTTTAGACAAGGCTACAGCCCAAACTGCTGAATGGAATTACACAAAATTTGGCAAATAGGTATGTCTAGGTTCAGAAAGCGTCCTTTTTTTTAAATGGTGTATATCCATTCAGTAGTTCCTGAGAAATTCATACTTAAACAAATATTAGTATCTGGTAACCGCGGTGGATCCCCGAACCCTCCCGATCATGAGCTGACTTCTGATTGGCTGCCAACACTTCAAACCAGGAGGTGTAGGCAGCCATCTTGTGACTCGGTTGAACCGAGTCACAAGAAAAAAGGTAAAAAAAGAAGAAAAGGGGGCAGGGTAGAAACACCCTGACCCCCTAGGCCTGCTCAAGGGGGCCCACAGGGACCCCGAGGGCCAAGAAAAGCATTTTTTCCCATAAAATCGGCGGGATTCGCACAGCATCCGTGATTCCCACCAAAAACTTTTTAAAAAACGAAGCGCGGTCTCCCGTGCTTCGTTTCTTTTAAGCCTCCGGGTGGGCCAGGTCCTGGGGGCAATGGTCAATTATTATGTGGGGGCCTGGGACTGCCGCCTCCAGGGGCTTTGTTAATAATGTGCAGGGGGCACGCAGCCCCCCGCCGCCCCAGGACCACCACCTCCCCGGGGCATTACCTTTATGATGTGAGGGGGGCCTTGTGTGCCCCCAAGCCCCGGCGACCGCCACCTCCCCAGGGCTTCAATTTAAATAAAGTATGGGGGGGAGCTCCTGCCCCTCCACCCTGCCCCGGGGACCACCAACTCCCCGGGACTTTAATGCTGTTGTGAGGGGGCACGCAGCCCCCCTCCTGGAGCCCTCTATGGCCCTGAGGACCACCACCCCCCAGGGCCGGCTCCAGCAATGTCCCGGGGTGCCCACCCCCGGGACATTGCTGTTTGCTATGGCAGGACGGGAGCCACTAGGCCCCCCTCCCTTTAAAAAAAAGCATTGGCCATGCCCCCAGGGGATGGGGTCCCCGGGGCTACAACGGCCTCAAGAGGGGGCCCCCCTCCAATTTTTTTTTTTAAAGGGCAGGCCCCAGGGGATGGGGTCCCCAGGGCCAAAACTGGCCCAGGGAAGGGGGGCCACACGGCCCCACTTCCTTAAAACAAATAATTTTTTTTTTTTTTAAAAGGCCGGGCCCTGGGGGATGGTTTCCCCGGGGCCAAAATCGGCATGGGGAGGGGGGCCGCATGGCCCCCCTCCACTTTAAAGATATAAGAAAAAGAAAGGCCTAGCCCTGGGGGATGGGGTTCCCGGGGCCGTAATCGGCCTTGGGCTCCCTTTTCAATAAAAAAAAACAATGTCTCAGGCCCCGGGGGATGTGGTCCCCGGGGCCCAAAAGTGTTAAGAAAAGGGGGGCCACACAGCCCCCCTTCCTAAAAAAAGTTTCAAAAAGAAACCGGCAACTCGCTTGAGGCCCTGCCCCCTCCCTGTACCACTCTGCAAACGCACCTCTTGGCCCATTCTGGGTTGGGGGATTAAGTCCCCTTGAATCCTAAGGGTCCTTAGGGGCCAACTAGCCCACCAGGTATCTCCAGTAAGCCCCACACAGTGGGATTACTGAGAGGTGGTCCAAGGCCACGCCCCTTTCTGCACCACTCTGCCAACACGCCTCTTGGTGCACTGGTGGTGGGGCGATGAGGTCCTATTGTGTCCTGAGGACCTCAGGACTAAAGTGGACTTCATCCCCCAAGCAGCAATGCGCCTGAGGCACATTTGCAGAGTGGTGTAAAAAGGGGGCGTGGCCTCTTACCACTCTCAGCAATCCAGCTGTGTGGGGCTTAATGGAGATAACAGGAGGGCTAGTTGGCCCCTGAGGACCCCCAGTAGCAAAGGGGAATTTAATCCCCATCTAAGAGCGCACCAGGGTGCGAGTTTGCAGAGTGTTGGGCAAAGGAGGCATGGTATGTTGTGCAGTGAAATTATGTGGATAGAATGTATGTGGTATTTAGTGTATAGGAATTATGTAGAGTGGGATTATGTGTTATGGAGAGTAATTATGTGGTATGGTAGTCTGTATTGTGCAGTGGTAACCTCAGGTTTAGTCTTCCTCGTTTCCATAGAAGCTAAACTATAAACTCAGTGAGACAAAAAAAGAAGGAACCACTGAGGAGCACTTCTGGACCTAGTCGGAGATATGAGCAGGGCCACTGGAATTATGCGACTGTTCTGCTGCACTGACTTTCACATAATTAGACTTTTTACGCATTTGCCACATAATCCATCATCTGCTGCATAATCTGCAGATTTGAACAAAAAAACCTTGTTTCTAGCTCAAACGGTTCAAACGTTACCAAAAATGTAGCGACAAGTGTTACAGTGTGGTGGAAGGCCCTTTGTAAACCTGGAATGGTCACCTGTTACTTATTGCTAAATGTTGGTGTTAAATTGATACTAATGGTGTGCAAACCACTCTTGCTTCTTTCTGCACCTCTCTTGCCTCTTTCTGCATTTCTCTTGCTTCTTTGTGCACCTTTCCTCCCTTTTACTGCACTATTCTTGCCTCTTTCTGCACCTCCCTTCTTTCTGTACCTCTCTTCCCTCTTTCTGCACCTCTCTTGCTTCTTTCTGCACCTCTCTTGCCTCTTTCTGCACTTCTCTTGCTTCTTTCTGCACCCCTCTTGCCTCGTTCTGCACCCTTCTTCCCTCTTTGTGCACCTCTCTTGCCTCTTTCTGCACCTCTCTTGCTTCTTTCTGCACTTCTCTTGCTTCTTTCTGCACCTCTCTTGCCTCTTTCTGCACCCATCTTACCTCTTTCTGCACCTTTCTGCCTCTGTTTGTACCCCTGTTCCCTTTTTTGCACCTCTTTTGCCTGTTTCCACAACTCTCTTGCATCTTTCTGCAGTTCTCTTAACTATTTCTGAACCTTTGTTGCTTCTTTCTGAACTTCTCTTGCCTCTTTCTGCATCACTCTTGCCTCTTTCTACACCTCCGTTGGTTCTTTGTGCACTTCTCTTGCTTTTTTCCGCACCTCTCTTGCTTCTTTCTGCACCCCTCTTATCCTCTTTCTACACCCCTCTTTCCTCTTTCTGCACATCTCTTGCCTCTTTCTGCAGTTCTCTTACCTCCTTCTGCACCTCTGCTGCTTTTTCTTCACTTCTCTTGCTTCTTTCTGCAGCCCTCTTGCCTATTTCTGCACCTCACTTGCCTCTTTCTGCACCTCTCCTGTCTGTTTCTGCACTTCTCTTGACTACTTATGCACCTCACTTGCCTCTATCTGCACTTCTCTTGTTTTTTCTGTACCTCTCTTGTTTCATTCTGCAACTCTCTTGTCTCTTTCATCACTTCTCTTGCTTTTTTCTACACCTCTGTTGCTTCTTTCTGCACTTCTCTTGCTTCTTTCTGCACCTCTATAGCTTTTTTGTACACCTCTATTGCTTCTTTCTGCACCTCTCTTGCCTCTATCTGCACCCCTGTTCCCTTTTTCTGCACCTCTTCTGCCTGTTTCTGCACCTCTCTTGCCTCTTTCTGCACTTCTCTTGCTTCTTTCTGCACCCCTCTTGCCTCGTTCTGCACCCTTCTTCCCTCTTTGTGCACTTCTCTTGCCTCTTTCTGCACCTCTCTTGCTTCTTTCTGCACTTCTCTTGCCTCTTTCTGCACCTCTGTTGGTTCTTTCTGCACTGCTCTTGCTTCTTTCTGCACCTCTCTTGCCTCTTTCTGCACCCATCTTACCTCTTTCTGTACCTTTCTGCCTCTGTTTGCACCCCTGTTCCCTTTTTTTGCACCTATTTTGCCTGTTTCCACAACTCTCTTGCATCTTTCTGCAGTTCTGTTGCTTCTTTCTGCACTTCTCTTGCCTCTTTCTGCACCCCTCTTGCCTCTTTCTGCACCTCCATTGGTTCTTTCTGCACTTCTCTTGCTTTTTTCCGCACCTCTCTTGCTTCTTTCTGCACCCCTCTTATCCTCTTTCTACACCCCTCTTTCCTCTTTCTGCACGTCTCTTGCCTCTTTCTGCAGTTCTCTTACCTCCTTCTGCACCTCTGCTGCTTTTTCTGCACTTCTCTTGCTTCTTTCTGCAGCCCTCTTGCCTATTTCTGCACCTCACTTGCCTCTTTCTGCACCTCTCCTGTCTGTTTCTGCACTTCTCTTGACTACTTATGCACCTCACTTGCCTCTATCTGCACTTCTCTTGTTTTTTCTGTACCTCTCTTGTTTCATTCTGCAACTCTCTTGTCTCTTTCATCACTTCTCTTGCTTTTTTCTACACCTCTGTTGCTTCTTTCACACTTCTCTTGCCTCTTTCTGCACTTCTCTTGCCTGTTTCTGCACCTCTGTTGCTTCTTTCTGCACTTCTCTTGCTTCTTTCTGCACCTCTATAGCTTTTTTGTACACCTCTATTGCTTCTTTCTGCACCTCTCTTGCCTCTATCTGCACCCCTGTTCCCTCTTTCTGCACCTCTTCTGCCTGTTTCTGCAACTCTCTTGCCTCGTTCTGCAGTTCTCTTGCCTCTTTCTGCACCTCTGTTGTTTCTTTCTGCACTTCTCTTTCCTCTTTCTGCACCCCTCTTGCCTCTTTCTGTACCTCCGTTGGTTCTTTCTGCACTTCTCTTGCTTTTTTCACACCTCTCTTGCTTCTTTCTGCAATTCTCTTGCCTCTTTCTGCACCCCTCTTTCCTCTTTCTGTAACTCTTACCTCTTTCTGCAGTTCTCTGGCCTCCATCTGCACATCTGTTGCTTCTTTCTTCACTTCTCTTGCAAGACCCTTCTTTCCTGTTTCTGGACCTCACTTGCCTCTTTCTGCACTTCTCTTGCTTTTTTCTGCACCTCTCTTGTTTCTTTATGCAACTCTCTTGTCTCTTTCATCACTTATCTTGCTTCTTTCTACACCTCTGTTGCTTCTTTCAGCACTTCTGTTACTTCTTTCAGCACTTCTCTTGCCTGTTTCTGTACCTCTCTTGCCTCTTTCTGCACCTCTCTTCCCTCTTTATGTACCTCTTGCCTCTTTCTGCACCCCTGTTCCCTCTTTCTGCACCCCTCTTTCCTCTTTCTGCAACTCTTACCTCTTTCTGCAGTTCTCTGGCCTCCTTCTGCACATCTGTTGCTTCTTTCTGCACCTCTCTTGCTTCTTTCCGCACCCCTCTTGCCTCTTTATGCACCCTTCTTCCCTCTTTGTGCACCTGTCTTGCGTCTTTTTGTACATCTGTTGCCTCTTTCTGCAGTTCTCTTGCCTCTTTCTGTACCTCTTTTGCTTCTTTCTGCACTTTTCTTGCCTCTTTCTGCACCCCTCTTGCCTCTGTCTGCAACTCTGTTGGTTCTTTTGCACTGCTTTTGCTTGTTTCTGCACCCCTCTTGCCTCTTTTTGCACCCATCCTAACTCTTTCTGCACCTCTCTTGCCTATGTATGTACCCCTGTTCCCTCTTTCTGCACCTCTTTTGCCTGTTTTTGCAAATGTCTTGCCTCTTTCTGCAGTTCTCTTGCCTCCTTCTGCACCTCTGTTGCTTCTTTCTGCACTTAACTTGTGTCTTTCTGCACCCCTCCAGCCTCTTTCTGCACCCCTGTTGCTTCTTTCTGCATTTCTCTTGCTTCTTTCTGTACTTCTCTTGCTTCTTTCTCCACCGCTCTTGCCTTTTTCTGCACCCCTCTTCCCTCTTTCTGTACCTACCTTGCCTCTTTCTGCACCTCTCTTTCCTCTTTCTGCACTTCTATTGCTTCTTTCTGCACCTCTCTTGCTTCTTTCTGCACCCCTGTTGCCTCTTTTTCCACTCGTCTTCCCTCTTTCTGCACCACTCTTGCCTATTTCTGCACCCCTCTTGCCTCTTTCTGCATTTCTCTTGCCTCTTTCTGCACATTTGTTACTCTTTCTGCACCTCTGTTTTTTTCTGCACTTCTCTTGCTTCTTTCTGTACTTCTTGCGCCTCTTCCTGTACTCAAATGGGAAGTGCAAGCTGTCAAGTTTCTGCACATCTCTTGCTTCTTTCTGCACCTTTCTTCCTCTTTCTGGACTTCTGTTGCCTCTTTCTGCATTTCTCTTGCTTATTTCTGCACCTTTCTTCCTCTTTCTGCACCTCTCTTGCCGAATATGTATCTTCACATCGCATGTGAATAACGCTAACCAGTTCATCGCAAGTTGTTACAACGACTTGTTGTAGGGGGCGTGCTGGACTTAGGAATATTATTATTTACTATTCCTACTCCAGTTTGCGCAACAGCAGGGAAGGTGTTGGATTTTAAATCCAACACCAGCGCACCCCCTACAGCAAGTCTTTGAAATGACTTGCGATTTAATGGTAGGCAGGGTAACAACGCGGTCATTGTAACGACCGTGTTGTAAAAGTACTGCATTGTGGAGATAGCTTTGTAAATGCTGTTTCCCCTCCTGCCTCTTTCTGCACTTCTCTTGCTTCTTACTGTGCATTTCTTCCTCTTTCTGCACATGTCCTACCTATGTAGACATAGTTAGAAATTAGCATTTAAAAAACCTTAGAATTTCACTGGAAAAACCAGAGGTTTCAGGGATGTTATAGTTAGTAATTAGCATTTTAAAAACCTTTGAAATTCACTGAAAAAAACAGAGGTTTCGGGGACGTTATAGTTAGGAATTAGCATTTAAAAAACCTTAGAAATTCACTGAAAAAACCACAGGTTTCAGGGACGTTATAGTTAGGCTGACATTTTACTCGTACAAAACCAGAGAAATTCGGCCATTACTAAACTCGCGCCCCCGCAATGCACTGCTGATCACGTCACATAGTACATCACTCATGACTGGTCAGTGACATCACTGATGGCATCTCAAATTACATCACTGATGGCATCATCCACTTAATATCTGATGCACCTCTTCATACCCTAGTATAACCTTTGATACACCCACTCTAAAATACAGACTACCATTTTCAAAACCATAGACACACCAATACCAGTTAGTACATACCCACTCACTGATTCATAGGTGTACACACATCCACTCACTCACCCATACAGTCACTCATTCGCGCAGTCACTCATCTATACAGCTACTGATATATGCAATCATACCCATACAGACACTCACACACTGCCACTCACCCATAGAGTTACTCACACACCTAGTCAGTCATGCAAAGAATCAATCACATTGCAATTTACTCACCTATACAGTTATACACATGCCACCTCACTTATTCATACAGATACTAACACATACTTACTCTCTTATACAATCACTGACACAAGCACACACTCATCCATACAGTCACTCTCACAATCCTCACTCTCACATATAGTCACTTATATACTCCAACACTTACATATTCTGCCTTTCACATATGTAGTTACTCACACATATACCACTGAGATATCCACTCACTCACAAACACAGCCATATGCACATTCACTCAGCCATACAACCCCTCGCACACGCACTCATGAACCCATTCACCCAGTGAATCACCCACTCACACATCCATGCAGGGAGTCACACACACCCCCACCCACCCACACAGACACTCAGGCACCCATACAGGTACTCAGACAACCAATCATTAACCTATGTAGACACTAATGTAGCTACTCACCAACCCATGCAGCAACTTACACACCAACTGACAGACTGATACAGACATTCACACAGATTAGTCATTCACCCATGCATTCACTAAGATACATTCAATCACTCACTTTTACAGTCAGTCACACACCCACTAAATCATTGATTCAGACTCCCACTCATTCTTCAATACACCTTGGCGTATATATATATATATATATATATATATATATATATATATATATATATATATATATATATATATACATTCTTAAACTTTGTAGAAACACTCAGTCACTGGAAGATGTCATCAGTGATTACATTTGAGATGTAATCAGTGCTGTCATCAGTGATGTCACTGACTATGTCATGAGTGATGTAATATGTGATGTCATCAGCAGTGCATTGCTGGAGCGCGAGTTATAGTTAGCTCAGCTAACTATAACAGCCATATTTCTCTGGTTTTGTATGAGTGAAATGTCAACCTAAGTGTAACGTCCCGAAACCTGTGGTTTTTTTCAGTGAATTTGTAAGGTTTTTTAAATGCAAATTCCTAACTATAACGTCCCTGAAACCTCTGTTTTTTCCAGTGAAAATATATATATATATATACACATATACATATACATACATACATATATATATACTCACTTTTTCGAGGGCTCGTTTTAACACCCATTTTGGGTAACCTCTAGTCTGAAATCTGGTGATCATATTGTCCTGTTCAGTAATAAACGCTTCCTCAGTGCTACAATTCCTTCTTGCTCTCAGCAGTTCTCCATATGGGATACTCCACTTTAGATTATCGGGGTGACTGCTGAGAGTATGAAGGAGGGTGTTACCTGTGGTGGTTTTGCAAAAAAGACTAGTTTGCAGGGTGCCCTGATGTGCTGTTACTAATACATCAAGGAATTCAATATGCTCTCTACTCATGTGTGAGGTGAGTTTGATGTTATAGTTGTTGTTATTCAATTTGTTAATGTAACTGGTGGCTTCCTCCTCAGTGCCCTTCCAGATTACAAAGAGATCGTCAATGTAGCGTAGCCACAGTCTCACTTTGGAGAAGTCTAAGTTCATGGTAGTTTCTTCCCTGATCTCTTCTTCCCAGGGCCTAGGAACAGATTGGAAAAGCATGTGGTAAAGCAAGTCCCCATAGCAGTGCCAAGTATCAGTTTGTAAAGGGTGCCGTTGAACATAAAGATGTTATGGGGCATCACAGGTCCATTCTCCTTTTTAGCACGGTTAGTAGCCAGGAACGCACGTGGTCTAAACTCCCACTAGAACAGTGGGTCTCAGCTCTTGAAGACACCAGGCCTTCTAGCTAATCGAATCCTATCATTGCCAACGTTAAGTTTAACAAATGGATCGAGTCCTCTCTAGACCATGTTCTCCCCAAAAAATGTACCCGAAAAAAAGTCAGGACCAACACCTCCCCGTGGTACTCCCCTAAGCGCCGCAAATATAAACAAGTCTGTAAAAGATTAGAAAGAAAATGGAGAAGGGACTACGCGGCATCTAGCAAACTAAAATATAGGGATGCCATCAAAATCTATCAAGCTAAAATTAAATCCGCACAAGCCGCCTACTATGAGGAAAAAATCAGCCTCACGTCTAATTCCCTGTGGGAAATCTTCCGCATTGCAAACACTCTCCTCAAACTCCCCTCCCCACAAGCCCCCACTGATGGCGCCCTCGCCCGATGCAACGAATTGGCAGAATTATTTCATAAAAAAATTCAAGATATATACATCACCTACCCACTCCCGGCTTGCCAAAACGACCCGTTGCTTATGGATATCACTCCTCATTTCACTGAAGCTCTGTTGGAGGAAATCCCTTTGATGGACCTTAAGTCCTTAGAAACAATCTCGGCCCTTGTAAAATCAGGCTCTCCCAGGGATCCTGCCTCCCCTCATGCTCTGAACCTAGCTGCTGGAACAATTCTTCCAGTGATACTGGAACTGATTAACTCCTCCATCTCTTCTGGAGTAGTCCCCCCGCCCTGGAAATGTGCCATGGTGAAAGCACTACTCAAAAAGCCCAATCTTGACCCTGACCTCCTGGGGAATTTTTGTTCTATTTCCCTCCTCCCGGCGATTAGTAAAATCCTTGAAGGACATGTAAATTTAGTCCTGTCCGGATTCTTAGAGTCCAACAACCTTCTGCACTCTTCACAGACTGGTTTCCGGCCCCAACAAGGGACAGAAACCGCTCTCTTAGCGGTGGTTGAAGAGTCCAGGAAAATGCTGGACCAAGGAGGTACAGCGGCTATCATCCTCCTGGACCTCAGCGCCCATTTGACACCGTCAACTACTACATCCTGACTCTTAGACTCAGGAGTCTTGGAGTGACTAGGGGGGTGTCATCACCTGGCTGCAGTCCTTCCTAGAAGGCAGGTCTTTTCAGGTCTTCGAAGTAAATAACATCTCTAAGCACATGTATCTCAGCTGCGGTGTTCCTCAGGGATCTTCCCTGAGCCCTACACTGTTTAATGTTTTTATGAGCCCGCTGGCTGGGATAGTCCGTCCATTTGGTATAAAGATAGTTACATACGCTGACGACACACAACTAGTTGTGGCCTTGAACCACCCGGAAAACTCATCTTCCGGCCTGGGCCCCTGTTTGGAGAAGGTGGCTAAGTTGATGGAACTCTCCTGCCTGAAACTGAACGGAGAAAAGACGGAGCTTATGCTCCAAGGCAACTCTCCCATTTTCAACTCAGGGTTATTGTGGCCAAACTGTCTTGGCCCTGCTCCTGTACCAAAAAATCAGATCAAAAGTCTGGGCATGTGGCTAGATCGCTCCTTGAATTTTGAACATCAGACGGCGAAACTATCGGCCACCTGTTATGGCATTCTTAGGATGCGTCGCAGAATCCTTCCTCTTCTTCCCTTTCTGGCCAGAAGGTTAATGGTCCAGGCTCTTATTCTCTCCCGTCTTGACTATGGGAATGACCTTTATTTAGGAGCTCCCCGAGCGACCACCTCCAAGTTACAGATTGTTCAAAATTGCGCAGCTCGTCTGTTCCTCCAGACCCCCTACCGGCAATCAGCTAAGCCGGCACTGAAGGCTCTTCATTGGCTGCCTGTATCGGAGAGAATTAAATTTAAGGCTTTATGTATCACCCACAAGTCCTTTTGGGGCAAAGGACTGTCAATTATTCAAGCTATTGTCTCCCTTTACTGCCCTAACAGAAGTCTCCACTCGGCCAACCTCCTTCTCGCCTCAGTTCCAAAAATAGAAAAAGTAAGAAGCGGTGGGCACTTATTCTCTTATAACGCTGCCAAGCTTTGGAACACCCTCCCTCTTCATTTACGTCGGGAGTCCAACCTTCTGTCCTTCCCGAAACTCCTTAAAACTTGGCTTTTCCAAAATCCCGCCTAATAATCTGTCTTCTCTATCCGCTGCTGCTATTAGCGCTGGGATGCCTTAGGGTATCTATGCACTTTATAAATACTTTTCATTCATTCTTAAGGCACTGACTCATCATGTCGAGTAACATATTGGTATGGTCTAAACACCCTATAGGTTTGTCCTCAAGGAAGTGAAAACATGCTTTGATGCCTTGTGTAAGGTCAATTATGGTGTATAGAGAATTGACGTCTAGGGTGACCATCAAAGAACCTTCTTCCCAGATTATGCCCTCAAGTTTAGAAAGAAAATCTTTAGTGTTCCTGACATGTGAGGGAAGGGAGGTAACATAGTCACAAAGAAAGTGATCGACATATTTAGATACATTCTCAAGTGCACTGCCAATGGATGATACAATTGGTCTACCCGGTGGCATTATAGGGTCCTTGTGGATCTTGGGCAAAAGATACATAATAGGAAGTTTGGGGTAGTCTCTCTTCAGGAAGCAATATTCTTCCCAAGTAATGATACCATTGCGTTCCCATTCTGTCAGTTTATTCCATATTTCAAAAATGCTTTGATTATAGGTATCACTATTGATTTTGAGATAACATCTGGAATCATCCAATTGTCTAAGTGCTTCATTGATGTACATCTCTTTACTCATAAGTACAATGTTGCCACCTTTGTCGGCCGGTCGAATAACAATGTTATTGTCTTCAGCTAGGGACTTAATGATATCTTTCTGTTTCGTCGATAGATTATGGTTGGATGGCATATCCTTCCAGTTCTGGTGTTTGAGCTTCAGGAGGTCTTTTGCGACTACTTTGTGAAAAGTGTTGATATTGTCGTGGGGGGGGGCAGGATAAAAAATATAACAGGGTTTGAATTTGGTAGAAGCAGCCAGAGCTGTGGGGATGTCAAGGTTCTTGTTGTCTACAGGGGACCCCAAAGTGAATTCTGATGTTCTTTGTAAGTCGTGTATGAGAAGGTGGGTGTCGGCATCCCCAACTGTGAGGTTGGAGTAGAGATTGGTGGTTGGTTCCATGCCAATATCAGTATTGCCTTTGGGTGTTTTCAGAAGATGCCATTTTTTAGTTTAATTTTTCTGATAAACTTGTATATATCAATACGGGTATCAGAATAATTGAATACCTCAGTGCGGCAAAAAGTCAATCCTAGGCATAGGGTTTTCTTTTCAAGAAAGAAGAGTGGGCATTCAGTAAGATTGATAATGGTTCTATTTCCCGTGTTGTTATCCATTATTGTTTGCCCTTGGAGCTTCCTGCCTTGTTTCCCATCTGCTCCTTTGTTCTGTCGCTTTTGTTCTTTGTGTTTCCGTCGTGTTCTCCTTTGTTTGCTCCTCCCCTGCCTCTTCCTCTTCCTCTTCCCCTGCCCCGTTGTCCTCTTCCTTGGGTTGTTGGTACAGGTGTCATTCTCGGTGTTTGCCGGCCCGTTCTCAGGAGCCGGTATCTGTCTAAAAAAGTAGCTGGTTTTAAAGGGACTACTCTTTCAGATGTCGAGCTGGCAGTGGTTACAGAGGTATCAGTGTCAGAGTCACTGGCTTCTATGGATGATGGTTCCGTTGTGTCTTGGGTTTTGGTCTTGGTCTCAGTTGTAGATGGTAAATATATATATATATATATCTACATGGTGTGTAGATGTGGAGTTCAGAATAGTATATTTACACTGACCTATTTGCACTTACCTTTTCAATACTTTTGCAATCGATAGTCTATCAGACATCCAAATGAGCTTATAATTGGTAAGTGCATTAGGATCCAGCCAACATTACATTGGTAAAGACCTGATAGCTGCCTGTGCAAGGACTATGCCATTTTCCATAGAAAGATGAAGAACATCACACGTTCCCGGGGGTTTGTCACCAGTTCAGATGCTTTTTACATGTTGAATGGGGTAGACATTAAATGGGGCTGTACTTTTGGAGAGAAGGTATCTTCTAACTTTATAACAGTAAGGGGCAAAAATCGTGAATACTTGCCTGAAATAGTTTGGATAATAGCATTTTTAGCCCCTTTTCCCAACTTTTAGATTTCAGCTTTATTATTGAATAAGTGCATAGTTAGATAAAACTAAAATATACATAAAATATACATAAAAATGGTTCAAATAAATTGAAAAGAAAAACAACACAATCAACAAAAATTGGATTAGGATAAATAAAACAATTATTAGAAAGAATGGTCAGTTACCGGCGGTCAAGTTACTTCATTTGGTAAGTAGTTTCAGTATGTGATGCAAAGTGTTGCTCTCAAAATTGTGAGCACTAACCTTTGCCACAAATAATTGAACAAATTTAATGACCCTTATGTTCAAATGTGTATGTTTGAGGTTGAGGCCCCTTATAAGTGCTTGTCTTCAAATTCTTACTCCGGCTTGGATAAAAGGTCCCCTCGCCATGTTCCTTCATTCAGGGTGAAACACCGGGCAGACACATAGGATGTGGATCTTCGTCTCCTTTCCCTTGCCGCAAAGCCTGCAACCATAACTTTCAGATATTCTGGACCAAAATGGAATTGGTTCCAGGGTTGGATGAACCCCAAAACAAAGGCGCATAAATACTATCTTCAGATGAAATGGATATCTATGATCGAGATATAACTGGGGTTTTAAATATTTGAAGGAAATAACAACTTGCCAGGCGTATGCCTTCTTTGCCAGGGTGGCTTTGTCCTCATGCAGAGAAAGTGATCTCGCAATTCGATTAACACGTTTTTTAAGTTCTTTGTTTGAACTTTGCATGTTCCACAAGTTTCCAGCGTGAAGGGAATGAATTGAATCTTTTAGGATCTCGCCTTTGTATTCGGGTGTTTATTTCCTGCCAAACCCAGGAAGGCACTGTGTTGGTTTCGGCTAGATGAAACCCTTGACACATTTTAAGGAAGACACTTTTAACAGCCCAGCAGTGTTTCGTATTGCCGAATTCAAGGCGCGCCTGTGCGGTGTAGGTTGGGAGTTTGAATGTTAGCTGATAAGCCTTAGCGACTAGTAAGAGGTTTTGCCATCTTCTCTCCCACAGTTTCAAAGCCTCATCGTATGGTAGGTAATAGCTTTGCTGCCATCACCTTTTGTAGTGGCCTGAGGATGGAACCGTGCATGGTTTTTGCTGGCTTCAAGACGTCTGGTGTTATAAAAGCAGCCTTAGACTTCATGGCCTCTATGTGTGGTAAAAAGGAACATCTGGAGTCAAACACCATTCCAAGATACTTGTACTGCATGGTACACACAAGCCGGGTACTGCCATAGGTTCAGGCGCAAGGTGTTCTCGTAGAGGCCACCCCCAAAGGGGCCTCAAGGGACAGCGCCACAACGGACACCAGAGCCCTGCAAGGAACTGGTTTTTGCTGCCTGGAAGCGCCCCGAAGCAGAGGGGGGCGCTTCCAGCACAGCAAACTCGCGCCAGAAAGGCACCGGGTCACCTAGCCAATGGGGGGGCCAGGTGATTTTTCGAATCCCCCCAATCAGGGTGCACCCCCAAGATTGGCGGAATGATTGGCATGGGGGGATATAAGGCGCCGCTCCCCACACTACAGCTCACTACTGCATCGTGGAGCTGAGGTGCTGCAACCCAGCCGGTGTCTGGCTCACTAAAAGAGGTCATTGGCGTACAATATGTGTGTTACGGGAAGAGCACTCAGTTTCAGCGGGTGAGCATTGATAGAGTTTAACACATGCGACAGGTCTGAGATATAAAAGTTGAACAGCAATGGGGCAAGCATGCACCCCTGCTTCAGGCAGGTTGTCATGTGTATTTCCATGAGAATTTAGTGCTGTCTCCCAACTTTACACATAACCAGGTGTCTGTGTACAATAGTTGAATTGGTCTCAGAGTGTTAACTGAGATCCCAGCAGTAGCTAATTTCTGCCATAACAAGTCATGCAGAACCCTACTGAAATCCACCTTAAAGTCGAAAAAGCAAGAGTATGGCATGGATTTAGAGGCCAAGGCAGATAGCATACAGATGTTGAGGCCAGTGAGATTTGATGATGTGCCCTGTCATCCAACAAATCCTGATTGTTTCCATTGAATAATGTCTGATGATTCTACCCATGCTACTAGATCTTCCAAGATTAGCCTTGCAATGTATTTGGAGTCATGATCTAATAGTTCTATTAGTCGATAGTTGCTGGGAGTGCCTGTCACCACCTTTGTAGACAGGGCGGATTATTGATACATGCCATGAATCAGCGATCATCTAGTTCTCAATCACTGAACTGTTCAGGTTTTTTGCCCAGCATTCTAACTTGGACTTAAGAGGGCGACCGGTAGGCCGTTAGGGCCCGGGCCCCGTTTTCTATGCTCCTTTTTATGATGTTTTCTAGCATTCTTATGTTTTGGTGAAGGATCTCCGAGGAATAGCTGTCAGACATAGTGCCAGTGGTAGCTTCACCTACAGTCAGGCTTGGTAAGTTGTGGGCTTCCTCAATGTGTTTTTTTGTGGGGCGTCGGGGACCACCACACTCGGTTTCCTGTAGTGATATATGGTTCAGTTGCAGATGCTGCTTCATTATCTTGGATGGGTTGTGTAATTGAATTGTGCTCCCTGAGGTACTGTACCCATAGATTTTCAGAGATGCTTGTGTTGTAAGAGGTTGTTGGATCCTTATGAAGTTTGTTTATGATTTTCCAAAAGGTTTTTTAGTTACTTGCTTTACAGGCAAAGAGGACCCTAGCCCAGAGCCTTTCCAAGTGGTGCTTTTAATGGTGGTGGCAGCTGCACTAGTGGATGTTGTTCGTTGGACCATACCCTAGACACATGGATCATAGTGAAGTAGGCAATTGTGATTGTTAGCACTCTGTAATGATGAGGCATTGTGATATTTACTACGGTAATGAGACAGCAGAAATAGAGCCCTCGACAATAGGTCTCTGTCAACTCACTCACATTTAGATAGTAGAGATTCCTTGCATGAAACAGAGGAATTAAAAATCTGTATTAATAAAAATGGTAGACAAGTGAAACTTAAAGAATGCCCCCCCTTTCCTTTAAATGGAATTCTAAAGAAGAGAGTCCTAAATGGAATTGGTTACCTTGTACTATCGAGCAGATCTAACAGCAAACATCTACAACAGCCATCCTTCTAGCAATGAACTAAAAATAATATCTTGGAATGCTGCAGGAATAAAGAATAGTAGGGAGAAGTTACTATATTTAAGTGCGTTAGATGCAAACATGATTTGTCTTCAGGTGACCTGGTGCACAGAGGACCTGGTATGTAGGGATTATTTCACTTTAGATTGTAAAGCAACCCCTTTCAGGAGGGGACATGCAAAGGGAGGGGTGGCTTGCTTACTGTCAAATAAGATAAAATGGAATTACGATTACTATAAAGACCCTAGTAATCTTTTTTTGGCAATAATGTTGTATAATCTTGATAATAATGTAAAAAGTCCACCACTAATGTTGATAAATGCCTATATTCCGCCAGATGCCTCTCATGATGTTCTCTTAAAGGCGGTTTTTTCCTACATTAAAAAAGTTAATGATGTAGACCTTCCCCCTCATATAGTTCTGGTAGGAGATCTGAATTGTAAAATCTCTAACTCTACTTTGGATAGATTCCGAAATAAAGAAAAAGAAGAATCCTTGCAGATTCCACAAGCGCTCTTTCCACAAAATATAAGAACTAATAAGAGAGGGAAAATGCTTGTTGATGAATTAATGAAGGTTGACGGCATTATAGTAAATGGAAGATTTCCTTTGGATACACCGCCAACTTTTACTTGTAAAACTTATAGTGGAGAATCTATCTTAGACTATGTGGTAGTGGGAAGTTCCTCCTTTTTCTTATTAAAAGACCTAAAGGTCTCTAATTCTTTCTGTAGTGACCATAAAGTACTAACTCTTATTGTAAATTTAAATTTGTTTTCGCACGATCCATGGGCATTAAATGGTGACTCTGTTAGTTTTGCAAAGAAAACAGGGAGATGTCATTGGGATAACAAAGCCATCTTAGGCCTTGACTGTATCTTAGAGGTCACCTTAGAGAAATTGCCTAGTTGGAATGGAACAGAAATTGCAAGTTTTAACACATTCATGAATCAAGCAGTAGAAATTGCAAAGAAGGTGAACCAAAGAAAAAGCATCAAAGTAGTCCCCAGATCCCTCCTGCCGTTAAATCTTGAAATAAATAAACTAGTTAGGGAACAGTACTTGAATTACTCCTTGGAAAGATATTATAGAATACTATTATTAAAAAGTAGGAGGACTCGGGTAAAGGCTAAGTTAAGAAAAGAGAGGGAAGATAACATTTGGATTAAACTGAGAGAAGCAGCCTTTAAAGGCCAGGTAAGAATCTTTTGGTCTCTCATCGGGGAGGGATGTGGAAGTAGATCTCGACCACTCCCTGTGGCCATTGAAGAACGTAAATGGGTTAGTTTTATTCAGGATTTATACGCAGAAAATGCGATGGCAATTAAGTACATCGCACCAAAGGAAGACCCGTCATCGTGTGGATCGCCTTCTGAAAAAGAAATAGAAATAGCGATCAAGGGGATGCGCTCCTCAGGAGCGATGGGCCCCGATGAATTACCAATCACAGTTTTAAAACAAAATAGTATACTGTGGAGTAAAATTCTTTATCCGGTGTTCAAGTATTGCTATGAAAACAAAATGGTTCCCCCCTCTTGGAAGGGGAGTATAATAGTCCCTCTGTTCAAGAAAGGAGATTGAGGTGCTCCTCACAACTATCGTCAAATTGTACTTCTTGACGCAGTGGGTAAAGTTTTGCTAAATGCCTCCTGACCCAAATTAATGATTGGGTGGATGCGGTTAAAATTTACCGTTGGAGCAAACCGGGTTTAGGACAAAGCATGGAACACTTGATAACCTAACTGCACTACAGGTAATAAGTGAAAAATATGTTAAAGTTAGAGGAGGAAGGGTATATACAGCCTTTATAGATTTCTCCACAGCATTCGATAAAGTAGATCGTCTTCTGCTGTGGAGAAAACTGTCAGACCTGGGTATGTCGGCCACCCTTTTGGAGTTAGTTCGTGCTCTACATACGGATACTTGGTGCAAAGTTTTAATGGGAGGGGAAAGAGGTCTCTCCCAAACCATCCCTACTGCAAATGGCCTAAGACAAGGATGTTTATTGGCTCCCTTACTTTTCTCCCTATATATCTTTGATCTTCCTCACAATTTGGCCCAAAGTGAGGGCATTGCCCCG
Organism: Calotriton arnoldi; assembly: GCA_963921515.1. Classification (NCBI taxonomy): domain Eukaryota; kingdom Metazoa; phylum Chordata; class Amphibia; order Caudata; family Salamandridae; genus Calotriton; species Calotriton arnoldi. The sequence goes on along the minus strand of CAWUFW010014635.1, from coordinate 15,627 downwards.
TTACTGGGGGGAAAACAGATCGCATGTCTACTTTATGCAGACGACATAATAATATTGGATCTAACACCGAGGGGATTAAATAGTCGTCTGCAGGCACTTCATAAATTTGCAGAGGCCCATTATTTAAAGATTAATATATCTAAAAGTAAAATCATGTGCATGCACGGAAGAAAAAAGTTGCAGTACGGGAATTTCGTATGGTCTGTGGGAGGCCAAAAATTGGAACTTGTAAAATCTTACACTTTCTTGGGAAAAATAGTGTGTGGCAACCTCAGTGACAAAGCCCATATAGAAAATAACATCCGTAAAGCTACCACGCAGGGGAAAAGCTTGGGCTCCCTATATAGATCTACAGGAAAAAGACACTTTGCACTTTTATTAGAGGTTTTTCGTGCAAAAATCCCTGCTTCGCTGTTGTCTGGTATTGAATTGCTCAATGTAGAGAAATGTTTTTTTTTAAATACAACAGAAGGCCAAATTTTAAGGACCCTAGCCTCAGTCAACTCTGCTTGCCCTGTGGCTGCTCTCAGGTTAGAATTTGGTTTAAGAAGTAGTTGGGTGCAGGGTCTTGCGGGGATAGTGCGATGGGTTGTAAGCCTGGTAAAGGGTGATCCTGGTACATTAAGACTTTTAATTCAGAAAGAAATATTAGAAAGTTTAAAAGAGCAGTCATTAATTCTTAAAAATGTTAGGACTGCGGTTGATTTGCTGCAATTGAATGAGTCTCTGCTCTTCACCCTATCGTCACATCAATTAAGGGCCACTTTGAAACAGGCCACTTGGGAATTAAGTTTCACAAGGGATAGGGAAGCTCGCATTTTAAAGAGGGGTATCCACCAGGCCATAGACTCCTGTGTGATAAATAAAGTACAGGCCTATATTTCCTGGAACCTGCCCCATGGAGTGCGCCTCTTTTGGCTATTATTGAGACAGGGTATGCTCCCTTTAAATACCGTACTGTCTAAATGGTATGGTTCTTCCTCGATTTGTAATTTGTGTAATAATACCATTCAGGATGTTAATCATGTGTTATTTATTTGCCCCGCTCTATTATTGTGTCGGCGTAAATGGATGAGACCAATTTGTTTACAATTATCTATTCTCTCGGCCTCTGCACCAATTGATTCTATTTATGAGCCACCAAATGAAATGTTCTGTCATAGGATTTTTTACTTTTTTAAGTGTTTTTTAAATTTGTATTAACGCTCATTAGATGAAGGGAGCAATTATTAACTTTGGTTTTAACCAGTTGTTATACAGTATTAAGGGCATAAAGGATATTTTAATTATTTCTTATTGTATAAAATATTTTAATGTTTTGTATTTGGAGATTTTTACTGTTGGCTTTCGCTTAGGATTGTAGAAAATATGTTGCACAAATTTTTTTATACGTTGTTGGTCTTTCAGTTTATGTGGATCTCTTTGGAGTTCCAAGATCATAAATAAATAAACTTGAAACTTGAACTTGAGACAGCAGTTTCATTTGGGAGTTGGACAGTCCTTGTGACTTCCCAGAGGCTTTGCATGAATACTGTATTTACTGGAGACAAGGGATTTTATTAGCGAGGAAAGAACAGACCCATTGGTACCTCTATGGGGGAGGGGTGGATCCTTCTATGTGTGTGAGGTGGAGCAAGAAAGCACTAGAATACTTAGGGGAAAATGAGAAAGGGGACTGGCATTCATAGAGGGTGAGAATATATATATTTCTGCTGTAACTGTAGGCACCAGATGTCAATCGGTGTAACATGAGGCAAATATGTACAGGGAAAAGGGAATACATCTTCAGCTGTGATCAGCCTTCTTGAATGAGGATCATGAATAAATTAAAATATTTACAGCTTCCAAATCCCTGCTTCTTAGTACATGTTCTCCCATTCCGTTGACTTCAAAGCAAATAGAAAATGGTGAGAGACAAACAAATGGAATGAGGAAAACGGGACAAGATAATTTGGGGGTAAAGAGGACAAGCAAGGAAGGAAGATATCCTTGTGGTATAAGCAGAGGTGAAAGTAATATCTAAATGTTATAAGAGAACTCTAAAATGGGGGCAAAACACGGTGGAGAGCAAGTGGTTATGCATTTAGCTGGCTGTAAAAGAGCTCATTCGAGGTGACAAGACTAGCACAGGATATTCTGTCAATGTCATATAATATACAAATTCCAACTTACTACACCTACACCTTACGTGGGTTCAGCAGCGGGATTTACATTTTAGAGAAGACTAACAGCCTATTTCACAATATGGGCAACATCTGGATATAAGGAAGAATAGTTTTCCTCAGCCAAATCTTGGTATTAGGCACTGTTGATGACATGTAAGATGTCATGCGACATGATTAAATGGTGCTGTTAGTAATGTCAAAGATGCTGGCATCTGATAAACAAGGAGCTGCATCAAAAGGACTTAGGAGCCCAGCTTCTGGTGGCACACAACTGCCCCCCCAAATCAAATAAGATGTGTGCTGTTCCCAATACAAATAAGGGGGCAGATTTACAAGCCCCTTGCGACATCTTTACGACACCGTTGCGTCACTTCTGTGACGCAGCGGCGTCGTAAACAATGCGCCACTATGCAACATATTTACAACGTGACGCATCTAGGGAGATGCGTCACGTTGTAAAGCCCTGCACTACATTATACCTGCGTCAGGTATAATGTATGCAGGGTGGGCGTTCCATCGCAAGGAAGCCTTGTAAAAGTGACGCAGTGAAATCTACAAGATTTCACTGTCACTTTTACGACCCAGCTGCGTCAAAACCTTACGCCTGCTTGTAGCAGGCGTAAGGAGTGACGCAGCACAGCAAGTATAGGCCGCCCCTGAGCATTGCTGGAGTTACCTTCGCGCTTGCGACATGACTCCAGCACTGCGTCACCTTTACGCCGACAGATGCGTCACGCATCTGTCGATCCTTGCGCCACGGTGCGCCGCGTTGTAAATGCGACGCATCCATGGTGGCGCAAGGGTTTTTTTTACGTCACACAAAATAACTGGCGCATCCCTGCTAATATGCAGGGATGCGCCAGTTATTGTAAATCTGCCCCAAGATATCTATTTACAACAAGTATGCTAACGCAGCAAATGAAAACAGATGCTTAAGCCGAGAACTGAAATAGAGGGGCGATCCTCCAACCACTCAGGCACAGGATGTCTTAAAAAAATGCAGAAAGTGCTGAATGCTCCCTAGTGAGCTGGGGTGCACGGTTCCCCTTCACAAATATGGACACATGCCTGCCAAGTGTCACGCATCAAGCGTGACACTATCGCATTTCAGTGCGGTGTTCCGCATCACCGCACTGAAATTGATTGTCACGCATTTTAATGCCACTCTGCTGTTCCAGGCTCCAGCGCTGAAACGGCTGCTAGCGCGCCTGCAGACTTCTTGCCGGCCCGGGCGCTCGCTGAACAATGTATCTAGCCCTGGCTGCAGGAAATTCCCACCCGCTGACGTCACACCCCCTGCCGAGGCACTAATTCTGTGTGCGTTGCAGCGCTGCGTTCTAGTGGCTGTGGCGCCGCGGGGAAATGTCATGAAACCTCACCTCCTGGCTGGTCCTGGAAGTGAGGTCCGATCGGATTCAGGAAGCAGGGATAATTAATGGAGGTGTGTTGCGCGCCGGCGGGGAGGCGCGTGGAGAGTGCAGCCCAGCACTGCCGACCAGGCCTCATGGACAGAATCGGGCCCGAGGAGAGGTCGAGACACAGCAGAGGGAGTGAGTGCAGTTGAGTTCCTGACTTGCGGACTTGGTCTGGATGGCGGCCGGCGCTGCTTCAGGGGAACGTCATTGTGAAGCCCCATCAATCTGAGTCATTGTTGCTATCCAGGCGCAGGAGCAGGCTTGCTGGAAGCTACGGCAAAAGTAGGTGACTGGTTTTTAATCCTAGTTGCTTATGCTGCTATATAATGTTTTATAAAGCTTTACTTTTAGCGCTGCGGCGGGCAGGGTGATAAATGTGCTCAACAGTTATCAGTGCAGTTAGTGGCAGTGGCTTCAATCGCTCATTTTGGTCGGCTCAGCATTAACTAATGTTTTTTCGTCGAGTGAGGCTGAGCTCACATTTGCACCAGTTTTAAAGTCTTCTTAGTTTATCATTGCTCAAATGGGTGTAATTACTGATATGTATATGTTTCCCCTGCTTCATTGCTTGAGTTTTGCTCGCAAAAAAGTGTCACTCATAGTCGTTGAAATGTCACTCATAATTACACTTTAATTATGAAAATGTCACACATAGCAATTTGAAACCTTGGCAGCTATGAGTGTCAGTGCACCCTCAGCTGCTCTCTCGCTGCCTATGTGGGGATTCCTGTGGCGCCCTTTGGAAGTTGGAGTTTACATGGGGATGAATGTCTGCAGGGCTAAGCAGGCAATCCTCCAAAGTCCCATGTGGGAGAAGAAAGTGAAATAAAACGAGGAGAACAGATATAACCTATTTTGTCAGAAAAAGACAGCAATGTAGAAAGGTGGAGAGAGATCTATAGGTGGAGCGATGGAGAGGGGCAGCGATGAAGAAAAATAGTGGGGTCTGTGAGGGGGAAACGATTCCCCAGGGTTCAGAAAGGCGAGAGAGCTGCCAAGAAAATGAATGTTGCAAGCTTAATGGAATTATGTTTCACCGCACGTGACATTAATGTTTCGTCAAAATATGAATGGCTATAATATACACCAAGAGAAAGATTTTAGTGCAGGGTGCTGCAGTTATTATCTCGCAGAATCGTATTAATCCTCCGCGCTGTGATTAACAAGGCCTTGGATGCGCGCGGGTTTCTCTGCACTCCAGACGGAAGGACCCGGGGTGAGCGCGGGCTCCCTCGCACCACTTCATGTTCCGACCATTTCCTCCGTTTAGTTACTACTGCAAGGCGCAATTCATCATCGGCACAAAGAGAGGTTATCAAACACTTGTTTCACTAAAAGAAGGAGGAACATTACCCTCCAGAGATAAATCTTTCATTAAACTTTACAAAGACCTAAAGCGGTTTCTGCCCTATTCATCATCGCTGGCTCTTTTTATGCTCCGCTCGCCGCTGCTTCAAAGGCAGGTGGCCAGGAGCAGAGCTGATCAGCGGAGGAGGGATGGGGCCTCTCTCTTCCAGATTTAACATTGACTTTCACCTCAGGAAACCGGCTGAAAATTACTGGGATTCTCAAGCAAGCGTCGGCTTTATACGGCGCAGCATCCGCTTGTTATAAGAAAACAAACGTCTTACGAAGTTCAATGTGAATTTTCACCGCGGTAGAGCACCGATGAGAAGTAATTGGGGGGGTGGGGGGCAGTGAAGACAAAAAAAACACAGTTTTTCTTTACGCAGTCCAGCATTATCATATGCCTCCGAGAATATTGACTTGTTTGAGGAAGTCTACTGGGATTTTGTGATGTATTGTGACATCATTTACTGGATGGCCCCTTTAAGGACTGCCTGATTAGTTATTGCGGTTCGCCTAAATAGCAGGACAACCGGAGGGACTCTTTAAATAGACTGAGGGGATTTCACTAACATTTTTCTAAATGATTTATAGATGCATGCCTAGGCTTGCTGAGATTTCCCTCATTTTAGTCATCCACAAAAATCCCCAAAAGTGTGCTCTGAAATATATGGAAATTGTAGATTCCAGTGCGCGTTCCTCTTCATATGCAAATACTACTGAGAATTGTCTGCAGGAGTAGTAATTAAAAATATCTTCCGCATCAAGCAAAAAGTGACAGATGTCCGTCCCGGAAGTGATGCCACTTCCTTACTGGGACTTCTGGGCCCCTGAGGATTCTCCCCAGTAGTGACTTCAACCAAGGGGGGTCACGTGGCCGTGTTGGGTAACGTGTGTTGTGACACCACCCTGGTCACGTGCTAGTCACGTGCTCATGGTTCTACCATGTGGTTAGGGCTATACAACAGCCCTCAACAAACCAGAGCCCCTGAAGACCAGGTGACCATGATGTGATGTAGAGGAGTATGCCCCATTTTTTTATTCTTAGAATAGATATAAGGAGCTCCTAAGCAGCTATGCCAAACCCAGGAGCCACCCTTCAGAAAGAGATCGGGCGGTCATTATGAAGAGATACAGCCACTTCATCAAAAAGACGCCCTCTGATGGTGATTTGAACACTATCGATAGACATTCTCGTAGTTTGACAAGAGCGGCAATGGAGCAGAATGTGCAGCAGAGCGACCTTTAAGAGGGTGGTCACGACGTCATCGGTTTTGATGAGGAGCTCTGCATCAGTTTTGATGAGGAGCTCTGCCGGTGGTTGGAAACGCTCAGCCTCAAGGATTTGCTGCAACTGATATCCCCTAATAAGGTCTCCAGCAGCAGCGAAGCCTCGAGGAAAGAAGCAAATGTTGGAAACAATTTTTTCAACATGGAAGATGGTGAAGAATCTATAACAGCTCCTAACTGACCAGTCTATGAAGATATGGGGTTTATAGAGGAATCGGCTCCAGAGGCTGTCGTCGTGCACAGCCGTGCTCAAACTCAATGCGCCGGTTAAGCCTCGATGGACCTCAGCGACTTTCAAGATTTCAGAGTCGCTGCCGAGTCCCACGAAAATGATGAGGTTAGTAAAAATTGTTATAGACACTTACTTATACTGTTTATATGGCTATATTTCATTTTTAACTAATAGTCTGTCTTTCTTTCTTTTTTAAACCATAGAAAGCATCAGCAAAAAGACATGTGGTAGAGGGGACATCATCAAAGGTTAACGCCGAAGATTTTAACTGCTTATGCTGTTCAAAACAGACTGAAAGTTCCACAATCCAAAACAAAAAGCTGCGTAAGAAATGTGCTTGTACCTATAATATTGCAGATTTTGAAAAGGAAGCTCCAGGCGTACCCTATGACACCATATGGCCTGTTAAAGGTTTTGCTGCGATTGTTGTGAGCGCATGAGTCAAACTTGACTATTATAACCTCTGTCACGGCCATAAAATTAATGATCTGCAGCAGGAGGCTCACAAGTGTCTATATGACTCATACACTTCAAAGCAATCCGTCATATATGTAGCTTGCTAGACCCCAACAAAGTATATAAACTGTTAAGGTTGGTTTATGGTTTGTACAAGGAAAAGAATAATGTCCACCCTGATATGATTAAGGTCTTGTCGACCACGCTCTAAGAGATACGATGTTCGAGTGAGCCAAGCTCAAAACTCTGTTGTATGCAAGGTTTGTGTACGTATTTTGTTAGAAGGATGGCAGAAAGGGCTATAAAAAGTAATATCTGTGATACTTATTTTAAAAATAGACAAGTCGGCTCTTTAGCCCCATGAAAACTGTTGTGGAAAATGATGAGTCCCCCAGTATTGTGTAATTATTGTATTATTTAACGCTAAATACTTACTTACTTTTAGTCCTTTAGGAAATCCCTGAATACCCGGTTGTTCTCCATCTAAGCACTCTGTGGGGTTCTTTTTTCTTCTGTGCATTTCTTCACAGTTGGTTCTCTTGTGAGTCTAGCGCTGGGATGCCCCATTGCTGGGGCAGCCATGCGCTCTATAAATTCCATAACATAACATAATATAACATAACATAACTTTTAGGCCAAGCATCAAAATGTCGGTGCGCAAGAGGCTTCTTAGTTACGTCCAAGTTACATATTTATTACCAGATTGGTATATGTGTTGCTTAAATAAAGAATAGATGAAATACAACCTGTAACTTTGCACTATCTGAAGCTTGATGAGCCGCCCACGGTGATGCAGTGTGACAGTCCTATGTGCATAGCCAACTGGTGTAACAATGCTTGGCTACCTACAACGGATGAATACTGGAGTGCGTACAAAAGGCATATGAGGGAGATAATACTATCACCGATGACCAGGTTACATATCGCCTTGGCGCTTCCGACCGAAGATTATTTCAGAAATATAGGTTTTGTATTGTACATCAGAGAATTGTACGATCTTTTGAATGTCATCAGTATCCTGAGTGTAAAAAGTTATATGAGGGGTGAGCAGGATGTCCTGTCTAGAGCAGTTGAGTTTATAGCTGTAAAAATATCAAAAGTTGTGACGCTGAGGGAAATTATCTGCCAGGCCCCAAGTAATGTATGTAGCATGTGTCATATTATGCATACATAGTAAAAAGTCAGCAAACTGCCTAACAACAATGACAAGACATGTACCATGAAACTGTAAAGCAAATCCTGTTTATGTGTGCCAACATTCTTTGTTTTTAATAAAATGCCCTTACACAAAACAATTGTCTTTCATTTCTTGGGATGCAGAGGCTGATAACATGTCGGGGGACGGGTTATGGAAGCTTTATTATGATACAAGCGGGGTCAGAAGCTTCGGGAGCACCGAAGCTCTGTTTAGAAGGGCTCTAGATGAAAATGAGCCAGGAATCAGAGCGTAGGTCAAGACCTGGTTATCTGAGGAAGAGGCGTATTCACTCCACAAGCCAGTCAGGAGGGATTTTAAGAGGAGACCGACCATCGTTAATGCGCATCTAGATTATCAATGGCAGGTGGACATAATCAGTCTTCAAGATCTAGAAAAGCATAATAACGGAGGTCTATATATATTAACGGTAATAGATGTATTGTACAAGTACGCTTTTGCAGAAGCGCTAAGCAATAAAAGTGGTACTAGCATCACCACAGCCTTTAAAGCTATCTTCAGGAAAGGGCGAATGTTGCAAAGTCATCCTGTGCCCTGGGCACCCCCCAACTTTTTGCTGAATGGTACTGGTGGTAACTGACTCTGACTGACCCTGGGCTTTGCCTAACCAGGCCCAGGGCCAGTGCTATGCTGAAACACTTAGAATACAGTGAAAACACCTACATACACTAGGGTACACTATGGGTTGGGGTACCCCTGTGATTGGCATGACCTGCCCTATAAGCCCCTAGTACATAATAGGGCAGGGGGATTGAAACTACCTATCAGTCCCTAGTACATAGTAGGGCATGGCAGTTTAGAGGCCAGCAGCTTTTTCTGCACTTGCATGTGTGCACTGCTGAAGCCTGAGGTCAGTTTAAAAGTAGCCCTGGGTGGCAGGACTGCTTTTAAAAAGTAAATTGTGTCCAAACTTGACTTTGGTGTTTGGGGCATTTAAAAATGGATAACCTACAATGTTTTGGCATATTAGGAACCCCCAGGGTCTCCCCTAGGTGTCCCAGGGGTGGGGGCCAGGTATTTATAAGGTAGACTCTTATAAAAGGAGTTTTATATGCCCTGGGTTAAGTGAAATTTCACATTTCACTCAAAACATTGTGATAAAGTGCTGCTCAAATTCGACTTTGAGGCTAGGGGCACTGTGGATGGAGGATCTGCAATATTTCTACAGATTCAGAACCCCTAAAGTCTCCCCTAGTTGTCCCATGGGGTGAGGGTCCGGTAGATATAAGCAAAGTACTTATAAAATATGTTTTTCTAAGTCCTGGTGCTGGAAAAATGGCCCAAGTCATTTTTCCCATTGCAAATCCCCTGCCACATAGGTTAACATGGCAGGAAGTTATTAACTAATAACTCTTGATAGGAAAAGGCTAGAAGTGCCATTCAAAGACTTCCCCGAATGGTATTAATAAACTCAAGAATATGATATGGTTGAATTTCTCCTAAAGTGTACATACAAGAAGTTATAAGACTTTCTTGTTTGTAAGTCCAGATTCAGCCTTCCAGTGGTCTGTCCTGATTGGTCAGAGTTAAGTGGATTAGCCAGGCTGCCTTGAAGAGGTGATAAAGAGCACCTGGGGTTAACCAGCTCTGCTGGGAGGGCAGTGTGCTGCTACACATGAATGCCAGAGCAGGGGGAGGAGTCGTAAACCATGGTCTTCAAAGAGAAGAGGAGGCCTTAGTGTCATTTACAACTCTAAACTTTTCACCTCAGCCAGAGCTAGGCTTATGGAAGGAATGCACAGATGCAAGGGGGAGAGTTTATGAAAAGTAGCCATCCTAGGGGTGTGTTTAGCCAGCTCTTACCTCCCTGCTGGAAAATCAGCCATTATGAATTTGGAGGATTTGGTGCACTCTGGGACAAAATAATGCCACACTCTACAGGATGTGGTCATATTCTTGGGGAGTTGCCCTGCTCCCATTGGTCAGCAGTGACCTCCTGCTTGACCCAGAGAACTTGGAATAAGTATCTGAGAGGGGCAGAGTCTCTCAGATCTGCTGCTTGAAACTGAAGAAAGCAAGACATAGTGCCATACTGAAGTGATGTGCAATTTCTAAGGCCTGACCTATGAAGACTGAGCCATCTGAACCTACAGCCCTGTGGACAACCTTGCTGGAAAAGAAGTAAAGAGTGGACTTCCTGCAAGCTACAGGTTAACAGAGCTCACCTGGATCATCACCACCAAGAATCCTCAACCTGGAAACCTACCAGTGGATTTGTAAGGGTTTTGTCCAAGTGGATTGTGGGAACTGACGTCCTCAACTTTCAAGGACCATCTTGGAGCTTCCAGACCCTTGGAGTGAGTTTGAGACACTTTGGGACCCTTTGGGGAACTTCAGGAAGAAGTTCCAGGAGTTTGGAGAACTTTGGAGCAACTTTGAAAAAAAGCTCCAGAGGAGGACCGACTCAACCTGGTCAGCCAAGCCACCTACCTTCAACAGCGAGCCGGCCAAGCCATCCAGGTTCGTCCCGCTAAAAGCTCCGTCGGTCCGACTTCCAGAGTTTGACCGGGAGTAGAAGAAATCCAAGGCCGGCGAACCCTCACCGAATCCGGCCTGGTGAAGAGCATCGAGGGACTCCGCGAGAAAAAGCTCCAGAAAAGTTTCTAAGTCCGAAGGTAAAAACTGTGACCGGGACCTATCGCGAGGTGTAGCCGCTCAGGGCTCCATCGCGGTTGGCCTGAAACTTTGACTTTGGGTCGGTCTATCGTGAGCAGATATCCCAATATGGTGCTATAAGTTTCTAAGTGCTATAAAGTTATAAATCTTTAAAAATTCATATCTCCGGTACCCTACATTGGATGTTTGTCGTTTTGGTGTCATTTTAAAGATACAAATATTTCCTATTTTTATAAATTGGTGTTGGGTTTTTATTATGCAGAGTGTCTTAATTATTTACTGAATTAGTGTTTTTAAATGCTTTACATACCTATCTTTGAAGTTAAGCCTGCCTGCTCGCAGCCAAGCTACCAAGGGTTGAGCATGGGAATAATTTTCTAAGACCTATGCTGAGTCCTATCATGTGTTAGTGGCCTTATTGCCAGTGGCAGACCTACATTTGCCCCTATCAATAATCCACTTTCCAACATTTGGTGCTCAGCGGTGCGGATGAGGACTTGTGTTTAAAAAGTACACCTTTCAGTAAAGTGAATTAAGATTATAAAAATCCTCTAAATTGCCTTAGAACAAAACTTTTGAGTTTGATTTTTGGAATTTGGACTAAACTGTTTTTAATCCATTGTTTTGATTTTTCCAAATTGTTCTAAGTCTGTTGTGCCTAGTTATTGTGACCCAAAACTAGGGAACCATGGAGCTGGACCTGGCTAATCTGTCCCAGTTTAAGATAGCTGATCTTAGGGAACAGTGTAGGCTTAGGGGGCTGCCTGCTACCAAGAAGCTTAGGAAGGCAGGGTTGATTGAGTCCCTAACGTCCTGGGCTGGGGCAGCTGAGGAGAGTCAAGGGGGGATAGAGGGTGTCCCCCCCACCTCATCCAAGAGGAGGGTGAGGATGATGCCTCTTCCATTGCCTCTAGTGTGAGTCATATGATTCCAGATGGTGGGAGGGGGGAATGGTCCCTTACTCAGGAACCACCATTGTCCCTTGCAGGGAGACAGCTTGAGGTTCAATTAGCTTTGATTGCCTTAGAGAAGGAGAAATTGGAATTGGCTAAGAAGAAATGGGAGAGGGAGGAGGCGTTCAAAAGAAATGGTGGCAGTGAAAATGATGAAGATTTTGAAATGTCCAGGGGTGGTGCATCTGATCATAAACTTCCCAAGGGTATAGTGCCCAAGTACACTGAGGGGGATGACATTGACAAGTGGCTAGCAGCTTTTGAGAAGGCCCTTAGAATGAGTAGGATCCACTCTAAGTATTGGGGTGCACTCCTGTGGGAGTTGATTCCAGTAGCTGGGAGGGATAGGCTCCTGACCCTGAAGGGAGAGGATGCAGAATCATACCAGCAGATGAAGGCATGCTTAGTCAAGAGATTTGGTCTGACTCCAGAGCAGTACAGGGTGAAGTTTAGAGGCACCCAGAAATTGAGTTCAAAGTCTTGGGTAGACTTTGTGGACGTTTCAGTGAAGGCACTGGAAGGCTGGATTGTTGGTAACACTGTTGACACATATGAGGGATTGTATAATTTGTTTTTGAAAGAACATATTTTGACTCATTGTGCAGAAGAGAAGTTACGCCAGTATCTAGTGGACTCTAAGCTGACAGACCCCAGAAACCTGGGGGAAGCAGCTGGTGAGTGGGTAAGAACCCGGGTTTCCATTTAGCACCAGGGGGGTGACCAGAAGAAAGGAGGACAGGTCCCTCCCCAAGGGAAAGAAGGTCAAAACCAGACGGAGTCCTCCAAAGACCCACAAAAACCTGCACAAGGAGGGGGGGCCCGAGCCAACCCAAATTCAAGGGAGGGGGTATCAGGGAAAGAAGGGTAGGTTCTTTGATCCCTCAAAGGTGGGTAAGTGCTTTGACTGTAACTAGACAGGGCACAAACAGGTAGATGCTGTCTGCTCCAAAAAGCTCCCCCCTAAGGGGCCATCCACAGGGATTGCCAGTGTAAGTGTAGGGGTGGAGAGTGGTGCCCCAGAGAGGGGTAGTCAGGTGGTGGAAGCAACCTTAGTGTCCCTGGGTGGGGTGAATATTGCAACCCTTGCTGCCTTACCTCCAAACATGGACAAGTACAGGCAGAGGCCTAAGGTGAATGGGACTGATGTTGAGGCTATTAGAGACCTGGGGCTAGTGTAACTATGGTCCTGGTTGAGCTGGTGCCTCCAGAGAGGTTGTTACCTGGTGAGTTTCACCAGGTGACTTATGCAGACAGCACTATCAAACTCCATCCTATGGCTGTGGTGGATTTGGAATGGGGAGGTGTGACAGGCCCTATGAAGGTAGCGGTGTCAAAGGTGCTCCCAGTCCAGTGTTTACTGGGCAATGATCTTGAAGCCTCTGTGTGGTCAGAGGTGGAGAGAGGACTCCATATGAAAATATTGGAGCTCCCTGAGTGGCTATGTGCTGTGACTAGGTCACAGACTAGCCAGAAGGGAGGGGCTGGACACTTGGACCCTGGAACAAAGGGTCAAGCATCCAAGGACAAGGGTATTGGGCCTGGTGAGCCAGCCCAGGGAACTCCAGAGGTGCAGGAAGAATCTAACCCTGATGGGGAGGATCTGGCCTCTGAGGGAGGGACTCCATCCCTGCCAGAGATGTCAGATTTGGCAGAACTGACAGGAGCAGGTGGACCCTCCAGAGAGGAGTTCAGTAAGGAACAGAGATACTGTCCCACCCTTGAGAGCTTGAGGCGGATTGCTTCTAAGCAAGAGGAGGGGGATGACAGTGGGTTTCACAAACTCTACTGGGAAGATGGACTGCTTTATACTGAGGCCAGAAACCTCAAGGAGGGGGCCACCAAGAGGTTGGTGGTGCCCCAGAAGTACAGAGAGCTCATCCTGACTTTGGGACATGATATCCCCTTGGCAGGACATTTGGGACAGACAAAGACATGGAACAGGTTGGTGAACCATTTCTACTGGCCCCATATGTCTGAAAAGGTAAAGGAGTTTTGCAGCTCCTGTGTCACCTGTCAGGCCAGTGGCAAGGCAGGGGGCAAGACAAAGGCTCCCCTAATACCACTGCCAGTGGTTACTTTTGAAAGGGTGGGGATGGACATTGTTGGTCCCCTGGACCCACCTACTGCATCAGGGAATAGGTATATCTTAGTGGTAGTGGACCATGCTACTAGGTACCCTGAAGCAATCCCTCTTAGAACCATTGATGCTCCTGTAGTGGCTAGAGCACTGCTTGGTGTGTTCACCAGAGTCGGTTTTCCAAAAGAGGTGGTATCAGATAGGGGCACAAACTTCCTGTCTAGCTATCTGACTGCTATGTTGGATGAGTGTGGTATCAACTACAAGTTCACCACCCCCTATCACCCACAAGCAAATGGTCTTGTTGAGAGATTCAACAAAACCCTGAAGGGCATGATAAATGGGTTGTCAGAGAAACTCAGGAGGAGATGGGATGTTCTCCTCCCATGCTTACTGTTTGACTACAGGGAGGTGCCACAGAAAGGGGTTGGTTTCAGTCCCTTTGAGTTGTTGTTTGGACACCCTGTGAGGGGGCCATTGAGCCTGCTGAGAGAGTCTTTAGAGAAGCCTCTTAAAGAAGCAAAGGACAATGTGCTTGACTATATGCTAGGCCTGAGATCTAGAATGGCAGAGTACATGTACAAGGCAAACAGGAAACTGGAGGCCAGCCAGGAGCTCATGAAGCACTGGTATGATCAAAAGGCTACTATGCCTGAGTATACTCCAGGACAATTTGTTTGGGTGTTGGAGCCTGTGGCTCCCAGGGCCCTCATGACAAGTGGAGTGGGCCCTATCCAATCTTAGAAAAGAAGGGTGAGGTTACCTATTTGTTTGACCTTGGCACCCCCAGGAACCCTCATAGGGTCCTACATGTGAATAGATTGAAACCCCACCATGACAGGGCAGATATGACCATGTTACTGGTCACTGATGAGGGTGTGGAGGAGGAAACTGAGCCTGTGCCCGACCTCCTCTCCACTAATATGCAAGATGGGTCAGTGGAGGTGGTTGTACTCTCTCCCAAGTTGACAGACCAGCAGCACAGAGACTGTAAGCAAGTGCTGGAGCAGTTTGCTGGCCTGTTCTCTTTGACCCCAGGCATCACTGAGTGGTATGTGCACCACATTGACACTGGTGACAGGTTACCTGTCAAAAATAAACTGTACAGGTTGTCTGACCATGTCAGAGCCAGCATTAAAGCTGAGGTTGCAAAGATGCTGGAATTGGGGGTAATTGAACCGTCTGAGAGTCCATGGGCCAGTCCAGTGGTGCTGGTACCTAAACCTAATCCTCAGGGGGGACCCAAGGAGTTAAGGTTCTGTGTGGATGTGAGAAGTTGGCCTGGTATATGCTGTTCACTAATTAAAGTGGACACCTTGCACCAGGGCAAATCGACTCTTATGGTAGATAGGTTTAAGACAACCTTTTAAAGAAAGCTATCCTAGTGGTAGCTGTGGAGAGCAGCCTTCAGGCTAAGTCTCGGAGGAATGTAAAGCAGCTTGTTTTACCATATAATCTCTTGAATCACCAAATGAAAAGACACCACACAGGTATATATATCAAATATATATGTATTTATTTCTAAATAACTCTCTACTAATCTCTTTATGAGATTAGAAGACAAACATATGCACAAATCAACGTTTCACAATAAGTTAAGCACAAAATATGGCTGGGGCCCTAGGGGCGTACCAGACCATATACTAAGTAAGAGACTTAGAAACAACGACTTGCAAGGATACAAGGCCTAGGGCCTTCAGAAGTGCTGGGGCCTCACGAAACCACCCAAGGCAGGTAAGTAAAGGACCCACGGGGGACGCGTGCAGTGTGGATACACAGGCGCGAATCGCCGTTAACTTCAATGGGGCAAGTCGCAGTTGGAAATAAAGAGTTTTAGGATACTTCGGGAGAACCTACAAG